>JAESUZ010001431.1:0-268853 GCA_017311185.1 Proteles cristata cristata | reverse complement strand
TAAGCCACCCAGGCGCCCCAAAATTTACATACTATTAATTCACTCATTTTAAATGTACAATTAAATGATTTTCAGTATATTTACAATGTTGTGCTATCATCACAATATGATTTTAGAACATGTTCATCACTCCAACAAAATCCCTCTTGCCCAGATGCAGTCACTCCCGTTCCCAAACCCTGGGCAACCACTAATCTACTTATTGTCTCTATAAAGGTGTCTTTCCTGACTATTTCCCACAAATGGGTTCACACAATATATCATCTTTCTGTACCTGATTGTTTTCACTTAGTATGTTTTTGAGTTTCATCCACGTTGTAGCACATACAGTACTTCATTCCTTTTTATTGCCAAGTTGCATTTTTTAATCAAGTTTATAGAGGTATAGTTTATATGCCATTACATAAGCTCATTTTAAGTTTACAGCTTGATAACTTAAAATTTTTTTTAAGTTTTTATTTATTTAAGGAGCGCTTAGGTGGCTTAGTCAGTTAAGCATCCAACTTCGGCTCAAGTAATAATCTCATGGTTCATGAGTTCAAGCCCTGCATCAGGCTCTACACTGACAGTGCAGAACCTGCTTGGTATTCTCTCTCTCTGCTGCTCCCCTGCTCTCAGTTGGCTTCTCTCTCAAAAAATAAATAAATAAATAAATAAACTTTAGAAAAAGTTTATATTGGGGCACCTGGGTGATTCAGTTGGTTAAGCATCAGACTCCGGCTCAGGTCATGATCTCATTGTTGGTGAGTTCAAGCCCCGCGTTGTGCTCTGTGGATAGCTCAGAGCCCGGAGCCTGCTTTGGATTCTGTGTCTCCCTCTCTCTCTGCTCCTCCGCCATTAGTGCTCTGTCTCTCTGTCTCTCAAAAATAAATAAGCATTAAATTGTTTAAAAAGTATTTATGTAAGTAATCTCTACACCTCACATAGGATTCAAAACTCATGATCCAGAGATCAAGAGTTGCACTTTTCTCCAACCAAAACAGCCAGTCACCATGATAGCTTGATAACTTTTGACAAATGTATGCACCATGTAATTACTACCACAATTAAGATATACATTTCCATTACCCTGAATAGTTCCCTTCTATCTCTTTGTAGTCAGTCTCTACCACCTCTAGCCCCAGAAGACCAATATTCTTCATTCTGTCACTAAAGATTAATTATGACTTTCTAGAATTTCATATAGGTGGAATCATACAGAATGCACTTTTATGCATCCACTTCTTTTGCTCAGCATCTTTGTGAGATTTATTCATGTTGTTAGGTATAACCATTCATTCTTTTTTATTGCTTATTAGTATTCAATTGCAAGAATATATAGCAATTTGTTTCTAGTTTGGGGCCATTATGGATGACGCTGTTATGAATAGTTGTGTAGAAGTCTTTTTGTGAATATGTTTTAAGTTCTTTTTTTAAGACATTATTTTTAAATAATCTCTACACCCAATGTGGGGCTCAAACTCACAACCCCAAGACCAAGAGTCATATGCTTTCCTGACTAAGCCAGCCAGTTGCCCCATTTTAATTTCTCTTGAGGAAAATCTAGGGCGTAGAATTCTTCGGCCATTTTGTGGGTGTATACTTAACTTTGTATATTTCATATTATTAAGGAACTACCAAATAGTACACCAAAGTGGTTGTACCATTTCACCCTCTAATGAATGAGAGTCTCAGTGGCACCATATCTTTACCATTACTGAGTATTGTCTTTAATTTTAGCAATTCTAATGGGCATATAGTGATATTTCAACAGTAGTTTTTATTTGCATTTCCCTGATGCCTAATGATTTGAACCATTTTTCATTTATTTAATGACTATTCATATATCTTTCTTGGTGACATGTTTGTTCAAATCTTTTCCCCATGTTGTTATTAGGTTGTTTTCTTATTTTGATTTGTATAAGTTCTTTATATGTTCTGGATACAAACTCTTTGTCAGACATATGTATTCTGAATATTTTATTCCACTTTGTGGCTTGCCTACCATTTTCTTAAATAAAATAGCAGAACTTTTTAATTTTGATATGTTCAAACTTTAAAAAAAATTTTTAAATCTTTATTTTTGAGAGAGAGAATCAGAGTGCAAGCAGGGGAGAAACAAAGAGAGAGGGAGACACAGAATCTGAAGCAGGCTCCAGGCTCTGAGCTGTCACCACAGAGCCCGACACAGGGCTCAAACTCCCAAACCATGAGATCATGACCTGAGCCGAAGTTGGAAGCTTAACTAACTGAGCCACCCAGGCACCCTTCAAAATTTTCATTTATGCTTAGTGCTTTTTTTTTTTTCCTCTCCTGTGTAAGAAATCATTGCCTATATTTTTATATATTTTATAGCTTTTGTTACTATTGTGAATGGAATTTCTTTTTATAACCTTTTCTAATTAGTTATTGCTTATATTTAGGAAAATTATTGATTTTTGTATTATATTTTATACGGGGCCATCTCACATGTAAACATTTCTTTTTTGTATCTTTTTAAAAATTTATTTCTGAGAGAGAGAGAGACAGCGTGAGCAGGGGAGGGTCAGAGAGAGAGGGAGACACAGAATCTGAAACAGGCCCCAGGCTCTGAGCTAGCTGTCAGCACAGAGCCCAACGTGGGACTCGAACCCACAAACCAGGAGATCATGACCTGAGCCGAAGTTGGACGCTTAACCGACTGAGCCACTGATTTTCTTGGATTTTAGTATCAACTAGAAATAATGACAGTTTTGTCTTTACCCTGCCAATATTTATATCTCTTACTTTGAGTTCTCATTTCACTGCATTGGTTTGGACTTCTGGCCTAATGCTAAATGGTAGCTAGGTTACCTATGGAAGTCTGTGATTAGGTTTTAGGAAATAACACTGAGACTGGAGAGAAGCTAGAGACACTACAAAGGAAGAATCAATAGAATTTGGTAGCTAACTGAATAAGGGGAATGAAAGAGAATTACCGTTCAGAAGTAACTTGGATGTTAAGGTTAGGAACAGGGAGAATATAGTTGCCATTATCAGAAATGAAAAACATGAAGAAAGCTATTAGAGAGGAAAAGACAAGTTCCATTTTAGATATTTTCATTTTGAGTTTACAACAGGGCTTCCATCCAGAGGTGTCCTCTAGCCAGTTAGAACTGGAGTTTGGATAAGAGGCTACAGCTGGAGATAAAGACTTTATTTAGAGTCAACAGCAAAGGTGATAGCTGAAATAATAATGTGGATTAGTTACTTGAAAGAAGGGAAGTTATAAAAAAGAGAAGAGTTCAACATTGGGCCTCAAGGATAAAGGTTGGAGGAAGTAGAGGAGCCAAGGAAAAAAAACAGAAAAGGATTTAGAACAGAAGAACATCTAGAATAGGGGCACCTGGGTGGCTTAGTCGGTTGAGCGTCCGACTTTTGCTTAGGTCATGATCTCGCCGTTCATGGGTTCGAGCTCCGCGTCGGGCTCTGTGAGGACTGCCAGCGCAGAGCCTGGAGCCTATTTCGGAGTCTGTTATCTCCCTCTCTCTCTGACCCTCCCCTGCTCACGCTGCCTCTCTGTCTCTCTCTAGAAATAAATAAAAAAACATTAAAAAAAAAAGAAGAAGAACATCTAGAATAGCTTTAAAAGTTATCAGTAGGGGGCATCTGCCTGTCTCAGTCGGTAGAATATGTGACTCTTGATCTCAGGGTCATGAGTTTGAGCCCTACATTGGGCATGGAGCCTACTTTAAAAAAAAGTTATAAGGGATAGTTAACAGTGTCAAATAGGAAAAATAACTTAAGGGAAACAAGGAGTGTGAATTGGGGTGTCTTCTGAAATTGTCAATAAAAATATCCTTAGATTGGCAACTGCAAAATAAAATATTTTTGAGATACTAAGAGAAAACTAAGCACAGACTAAGTATTAGATGATATTGAGAAATTATATATTTTATCAAGTGTGATAATGGTTGTATTTCTTTAAGGCTTTATCTTTTAAAGATATGAGCAAGCAATCCCTATCAAAATAACACCAGTATTCTTCACAGAGCTAGAACAAACAGTCCTAAAATTTGTATGGAACTAGAGAAGACCCTGAATAGCCAAAGCAATCTTGAAAGACCTAAATTTAAGACAGGAAGCCATAAAAATCCTTGAAGAGAAAGCAAGCAAAAACCTCTTCGACCTCAGCCACAGCAAATTCTTACTCAAGTTTCCAGAGGCAAGGAAAACAAAAGCAAAAATGAACTTTTGGGACCTAATCAAAATAAAAAGCTTCTGCACAGGGAGGGAAACAATCAGAAAAACTAAAAAGCAACCTACGGAATGGGAGAAGATTTTTGTGTGTTGATTTTGTAGACTAGAATTTTGCTGAATTTGTTTATTAGCTGTAACGGTTGTTTTTGTGTGTGCGCGGGAATCTTTAGAGTTTTCTACATATAAGCTCATGCTATCTGTGAACAGGGATAATTTTACTTCTTCCTTTCTTTTTAATTTTTTTTTCTTAAGTTTATTTACTCATTTTAAGAGACAGTATGTGAGCAGGGGCAGGGCAGAGATAAAGGGAGAGAGAGCCTTCACAGCCCAAACAGCCTCATGCTCAATATGCTCAGCATGGAGCCCAATGCAGGGCTTGATCTCACTACCTCAATATCATGACCAGAGCCAATATCAAGAGTGGATGCTTACCTGGCAGCCACCCAGGTGGATCCTCTCTTGTTACCTCGAAAATTCTTTCTTTGTCTCTGGGTTTCAACAACTTGACAGTAATATATCTTGATATAGAATTTTGAATTTGTCCTGTGTGGATTTCATTGAGTTTCTTGGGCATATATATTCATGTATTTACTCAAATTTGGGACATTATTGGCTATTATTTTTTAAAATATTTTTTTTCTGCTTCCTCTCTCTTTTTTCCTTCCAGAACTTCTATGTGGAGTATGTGTACCGTGGTACATTTGATGATGCCCTATAGGTTCCTCGGGCTCTATTCACATTTAAAAAAAATTTTTTTAATGGTTTTTTATTTATTTCTAGGAGAGAGAGAGAGACAGCGTGAGCAGGGGAGGGTCAGAGAGAGAGGGAGTCACAGACTGAAACAGGCTCCAGGCTCTGAGCTGGCAGTCAGCACAGAGCCCGACGCGGGGCTCGAACCCACGAACCGGGAGATCATGACCTAAGTGAAAGTCGGATGCTTAACCGACTAAGCCACCCAGGCGCCCCTCTATTCACATTTTTAAAGGTGTTTTATTTATTTGAGAGAGAAGGAGAGAGAGAGAGAGAGAGAGAGAGAAAACACATGAGTGTGGGGGAGAGGCAGAGAGGGAGGGAGAGAATCCCAAGCAGCCTTTGCACTGTCAGTGCAGAGCCTGATGTGGGGCTCTGACGTGGGGCTTGGTCTCATGAACCATGCGATCATGACTTGAGCCAGAATCAAGAGTCAGATGCTTAACCGACTGAGGATCTATTCATTTTTCATCACTCTTTTATTCTCTTTCCTTAGAATGAATGATTTCAAGGAAATCATGGTCTCATCTTTCATCCCCTCCCCCCCACAATGGTCTCATCTTAAAGTCTGTTGATCTCTTTTGCCTTTTCACATCTTCTGTTGACCCCTAGTAAGTTTTTTCATTTCAGTTATTGTACTTTTCAGTTTCAGAATTTTAGTTTGATTTTTTTGGTAATTTCTATCTTTTATTGATACCCTCGTTTTTTTCATACATTGTTTACCTGATTTCACTTAATTCTTATCCATGGTTTCTTTGAGCTTATTGCACATATTTAAGACAGTTGATTTAATATCTTTGACTAGTAATTCCATTGTCTAGGCTTCCTCTTTAAAATCCTCTTTTCCCTATGACTGGGCCATACTTTCATATTTATTTGTATATTTTCTAAATCTTTTTGAGAACTGCACATTTTGAGTAGTAAAGTGTGTATTATTTATTGTATGTGGTCACTGAATTCTCTGTTCTGTTATCTCTGTGGACAGCCAGTTACCTGACAAAGATTTCCTTAAATGTGTCTGTCCCCAGAGGGGGAAAAGAAGCAAAAGACAAAAAAACCCAAGTACTGTTTTTTTTTTTTTTTTTTTATGTTTTATTTATTTCTAGGAGAGAGAGAGAGCGTGAACAGGGGAGGGTCAGAGAGAGAGGGAGTCACAGACTGAAACAGGCTCCAGCCTCTGAGCTGGCGTCAGCACAGAGCCCGACGCGGGGCTCGAACCCCACGAACCGCGAGATCATGACCTGAGCGAGAGTCGGACGCTTAACCGACTAAGCCACCCAGGCGCCCCCCAAGTACTGTTTCTTTAAATCCCATGTAATCTGCTTCAGTCCACGTGGATTGAAACAACGGCCAGCCTCTGTGCCAGCCTCTCAGCCATCAAAAACAGCAATCAGCCATTAAACCACATAATACTGATATTTGAAGGACAATGTCTTCATTGCCCACTCAAGCTTCAGGAAGCTGCACTAGGAACTGTCCCCTTATCTACCTGCCTCAGTGCTGGGGGATGGCAACTACTGGGTAAAAGGTCAATGTTTGAAGACATTTACCACAATTAATAAGCCTCTTTATCAAGCTCTCGCCTGGACTCTGCAAGTATTTAACTACAATCCATAGTTTCAAATTGTTACTTCAGGCAATTCCTGCCAATTCAATAATTGTTTAGGAGGATGGATGGATTCGTAGAGCGTCCTGCTCTGCCATCTTCTGTGACACCTGGGTGGTATTTTACTCCTTGGAGTTTATTACTATTTTCTTATAAACTAGCACATGATCAATTTTGTAATTGTTTTACAGCCTTTGGAAAGAACGTGTTGTCTATTATGGGGTACAAATTTCTACACAAATCTATTAACTCTAACAAGTTATTTGTAGTGTTCAAATCTTCTTTATCTTTACCTGATTTGGCTCTTTAGATCTGTCACTCTGAGTAATGTCTGTCTCCCATCATTTTTTCTTTGTCACAGACTGGCATTTCTAATAGTTTCTGCTTTATGTTTCACTGCTGTGTTGTTCTGTTCAGTGACAGCTATTTCTTCCTTGTTGGGCAGTTGTGACTTTTGCCATTTTAAACATATGATGCCTTTTTTGTACCACTTAACACTTTTTGTCTTGAATCCTACTTTATCTGATATTAATATTACCACTTATGCTTTTTAGAAATCGCATTTTCCTATGAGTTTTTATCCCTTTATTTTCAATATTTCTTTATGATTTTGTTTTAGGTCTGTCTCCTATAAATAACATGTAATTGGATATTTTTAAAGTAGGCTCCACACCCAATGTGGGGCTTGAATTCATGACACTGAGATCAAGAGTAGCCTGCCCAGGTGCTCTATAACTGGATTTTTTTTTTAAAACTCAGCTTTTATAGTCTTTTTAAAAAATGTTTATTTATTGGGCACCGTGGCTCAGGTCATGATCTCGCAGTTTGTGTGGAACCTGCTTGGGCTTCTCTCTGCTACCCCTCGGCCCCTCTCCCAACGTGCTCCCTCTCTCTCTCTCTCTCTCTCTCAAACAAATGTTTATTTATTTTGAGGGTGGGGGAGGGGCCGAGAGAGAATTTGAGAGAATCCCAGGCAACGTCCTTACTGTCAGTGCAGAGCCTGATGCCGGGCTTGAATCAACAGTCATGAGATCATGACATGAACCATAATCAAGAGTCAGACTGACTGACCCACCCAGACACCCTTATAGTCTTGTCTTTTATAGTCTTTTTTAAATAAGGAAATTTAACCTATTCTCATTTATTGTGAACATTAATAGGTTTTATTCTACCATCTTATTTCATGTTATGATGCTTTCTTCTTAATTTTCATCTTGTGACTTTTGCTTGACTGATCAAGTTGTCTTTGTTCCTTTTTTCCCTCTAATTCTAGCCCTATTTCTAGTCAGTGAGCAATAACTCATATTTCCATATGTGTAAAAAACATATTTAAACTTATATTTTTTCTCTAAATAACAATAATTATTCAATATCTATAATTCTCCCCTCACATTTCTCCCCCACCTCTAATGATTTTATAAAATCACTTGAAATGTTGGTTCTAGATTTGTTAAAAGTTTTGGCTACATAATCCCTTTTTTATTTTAGGAATACTTTCTTTTTAGTTGTGTCTTCTTTAACAGTAGCATTTATTCAAGGGGAGAAATGTCTAATTGTAAGATTTTTATTATATAATAGAGGGCAGTGCCATCCAGCTACAAGGACTGTAGGATTTAAGAAGGAATAATAGGGGCGCCTGGGTGGCTTAGTCGGTTAAGCGTCCGACTTTCGCTTAGGTCATGATCTCGCGGTTCGTGGGTTCGAGCCCCGCGTTGGGCTCTGTGCTGACTGACGGCTCGGAGCCTGGAGCCTGTTTCAGTCTGTGACTCCCTCTCTCTCTGACCCTCCCCTGCTCACGCTGTCTCTCTCTCTCTCGAAATAAATAAAAAACATTAAAAAAAAAAGAAGGAATAATAGATCTCTATTTGACTTGCATATTTTTAAAATATAATTTATTGACAAATTGGCCAACATACAATGTGTACAGTGAGCTCTTGGTTTTGGGGGTAGATTCCCGTGGTTCATCGCTTCCATATAACACCTAGTGCTTATGCCAACAAGTGCCTTCAATGCCCGTCACCCGTTTTCTCCTCACCCCACCCCCCATCAAGCCTCCGTTTGTTCTCTGTATTTAAGAGTCTCTTATGGTTTGCCTCCCTCCCTCTCTGTAGCCACATTGTTAGAAAATATTTATTTTTTAATATTATTTAACTTTTGAATATTTACATGGTTTCAAATTTTTAAAAAGCTTAAGAGGATTTACAAATTAAAAATTTTCCTCTCACTCTTGTTCCCAAGCCATACAGGTTCTCTTTTTAGGAAACAACAAATGTTATGTTTCTTGTGTATCTTAGCAAAGATGTTTTATCCATTTACAAACAAGTATTCACAGACTTTTTTTTTTTCTTATTCAAATGATAGTACACCATCCACCTGTTCTGCATCTTCTTTTTGTCTTAACACTATATCTTTTTTTTTTTAATGTTTATTTTTTTAGAGAGAGAGAGACAGAATGCAAGCAGAGGAGAGGCAGAGAGAGAGGGAGACACAGAAGCTTAAGCAGGCTCCAGGCTCTGAGCTGTCAGCACAGAGCCCAACACAGGGCTCTAACTGGAGCTGTGAGATCATGACCTGAGCCAAGGTCAGAAGCTCAACCAACCGAACCACCCAGACGCCTCTTAACAATGTAGCTTGGTCATCATTCCAAACTATGCATTTTTAAGACTTTTATTACGGGAATCTTCAAACATATACAAAGAAAAAAGAATAGTATAATAAAAAAAAGAATATCATGAACCCCCAAGTACCCATTATCTAGTTCAATAATAATTAACACCCTGTTATTATTGTTTTATATATCCCTATCAGTTATTAAGATTTTGCTGGCATATTTTAAAGCATATCCTAGGCATAATATCATTTCACTTTTAAGGATTTTGGTGCATAGCTTTTTAAAAAAATAAATAATTAATTAATTATTTAGTTTACATCCAAGTTAGTTAGCATATAGTGGCAACAATGAATTCAGGAGTAGATTCCTTAATGCCCCTTACCCACTTAGCCCATTACCCCCTCCCCAAACCCCTCCAGCAACCTTCTGTTTGTTCTCCATATTTAACAGTCTCTTATGTTTTGTCCTCCTCCCTGTTTTTATATAATTTTTGCTTCTCTTCCCTTATGTTCATCTGTTTTGTATCTTAAAGTCCTCACATGAGTGAAGTTATATGATATTTGTCTTTCTCTGATTGACTAATTTCGCTTAGCGTAATACCCTCCAGTTCCATCCACATAGCTGCAAATGGCAAGCTACCATTCTTTTTGATAGCTGAATAATACTGCATTATATATGTATACCACGTCTTCTTTATCCGTTCATCTGTTGATGGACATTTGGGCTCTTTCCATATTTTGGCTATTGTTGATAGTGCTGTTATAAACATTGGGGTGCACATATCCCTTTGAAACAGCACACCTGTATCCCTTGGATAAATACCTGGTAGGGCAATTGCTGGGTCACAGGGTAGTTCTATTTCTAATTTTTTGAGGAATCTCCATACTGTTTTCCAGAGTGGCTGCAGCAGTTTGCATTTCCACCAGCAGTGCAAAAGAGATCCTCTTTCTCTGCACCTTCGCCAACATCTGTTGTTGCCTGAGTTGTTCACGTTAGCCATTCTGACAGGTGTGAGGTGGTATCGCGGTGTGGTTTTGATTTGTATTTCCCTGATGATAAGTGATATTGGGCCTTTTTTCATGTGTCTGTTCACCATCTGGATGTCTTCTTTGGTACAGTGTCTATTCATGTCTTTTGCCCACTTCTTCACTGGATTATTGTTTTTTGGGTGTTGAGTTTGATAAGTTCTTTATAGATTTTGGATACTAACCCTTTATCCGATATGTCATTTGCAAATTCGGCAAAATCCTAGTCTACAAAATCAACACACAAAAATCAGTTGCAATTATATACATATCAATGGAAAACACAAAGCACCGCTGAACTAAATTAAAGAAAACATAAATGAATAGAAAGACATGTTGAATTCATGGATTGAAAGACTTGGTATTGTTATGATAAAAGCACTCCTCAGTGTGACCTACAAATTCAAAGTAAATGTAATTCAAATTAAAATCCCAATGTATTTTTTTTTTTGGCAGAAATAGAAAAATCCATCCTAAAATTCATGTGGAATCTGAAGGGACCCTGAATAATGAAAACTACCTTGAAAAAGAACAAAGTTGGGGGTGCCTGGGTGGCTTACTTGGTTAAGCATCCAACTCTTGATTTTGACTCAGGTCATGATCTCACGGTTCATGGAATTGAACCCACTGTCAGCGCAGAGACTGCTTGGGGTTCTCTCTCTCCCCCTCTCTATCTGCACCTTCCCTGCTTGCATGCGCTCTCTCAAAATAAATACATAAACTTAAAAAAAAAAAGAAAAAGAACAAAATTACAGGACTCATACTTCAAGATTTCAAAACTACAAGCTGCTACAAAGCTACAGTAATTGAAAGAGTGTGGTACTGGCATAAGGATAAACATATAGACCAATGGAATACAGAGCCCAGAAACAAATCCTCAAGTACATAGTCCACTGATTGTCACTAAAGGTGTCAGAAGATTCAATGGGAGGGGTGTCTGGGCGGCTCAGTCGGTTAAGCTTCTGACTTCAGCTCAGGTCATGATCTCATGGTTCGTGGGTTTGAGCCCTGCATTGGGCTCTGTGCTGATAGCTCAGAGCCTGGAACCTGCTTTGGATTCTGTGTCTCTCTCTCTTTCTCTGCCCTTCTCCCACTCGTCCTTTGTCTGTCTCAAAAATAAACATTAAAAAAACAAAAAAGATTCAATGAGAAATTGACAGTCTTTTCAACAAAAGCACAGACAACAAAAGAGAAAATAGATAAATTGGAATTTATATCAAAATTAAATCTTGTGTGTATCAAAAGATATCAATTAAGTGAAAGGATGGGGTGCCTGACTGGTTCAGTTAGCAGAGAATGCAACTTTTGATCTCAGGGTTGTAAGTTTAAGCCCCACACTGGGTGTAGAGCTTACTTAAAAAAAAAAAAAAAAGTGAAGGGGCGCCTGGGTGGCTCAGTTGGTTGAGCATCCGACTTTGGTTCAGGTCATGATCTCCTGGTTCATGGGTTCAAGCCCAGCATCAGGCTCTGTGCCTGGATCCTGATTCAGATTCTGTGTCTCCCTCTCTCTCTGCCACTCCCCTGCTCGCACTGTCTCTAAAAAATGAGTAAACGTTAAAAAAATTTTAAATAGGCAGGAAATCTGAATTCGACATTTTTCCAAAGAAGATGGCTGAAAGGTACACGAAAAGATGTTCAACATCATTAATCATCAGGGAAATGTAAATCTAAACCAGATATTACCTCACACTTGTTAAGATAGCTCTTATCAAAAAGACAAGAAATAACAAGTGTGAGGATGTGGAGAAAAGAGAACCCTTGTACACTGTTTGTGGGAATGTTAACTAGTGTAACCATTATGGAAAACAGCTAGGAGTTTCCTTAAAAATTTAAAAATAGAACTACCATATGATATAGCAATTCCTTTTCTGGGTATTTAATTTTCTTTTTCTTTTTGTAAGTAAAATCTGCTCTCAATATGGTGCTTGAACTTGTGACCTCAAGTTCAAGAATTACATGAGGTCTACCAACTAACCCAGCCAGACACTCCTCTTCTGGGCATTTATCCAAAGGAAATAAAAATACTACTCAAAAAGATATATGCACTCCCTTGTTAATTGCAGCATTATTTTTAATAGCCAAGGTATAGAAACAATGTAAGTGTCTTCCAATGGATGAATGGATACAAAATTGTGGTACACACACACATACACACACACACACAGGAATATTATTCAGCCATAAAAAAGAATGAAATCTTGCCATTTGTGACAGCATGGCTGGACCTCAAGGGCATTATTGCTAAGTGAAATAAATCAAAAAAATACAAATACTCTATGACCTCTCTTATATGTGGACTCTAAAAAACCAAAAACCAACCTCATAGGGGTGCCTGGGTGGCTCAGTCGGTTGAGCATCTGACTTCAGCTCAGGTCATGATCTCATGGTCCGTGGGTTCGAGCCCTGCATTGGGCTCTGTGCTGGCAGCTCATAGCCTGGAGCCTGCTTCAGATTCTGTGTCTCCCTCTCTCTCTGCCCTCCCCAGCTCATGCTTTGTCTCTCTCTGTCTCTCAAATACAAATAAATGTTTGAAAAGATAAAAAACAAACAAACAAACCCCAAAACCAACCTCATAGATGCAGAATACAGAATGGTAGTTAGAAGAAGCAGGGGGTGGGAGAAAGGGGTGAACTGTTTGTGTGTCTGTGTGTTTAAGCAAATTGAGTAAAGATTAAAAAAAAAATAACTAGAAACCTCATGTATTGCTGATGGAAATGTAAAATGTTTATAGCTGCTGTGGAAATTGGTTTGGTGATTTCTCAGAAAGTTACTTGTAGGATTACCATATGATCCAACACTTTTACATATATACCCAAAGAAATGGAAAGCAGAGACTCAAATACCGGTACATCATTGTTCACTGCAGACTTGTACAGCAATATTCGTAAATAGGCAAAAGGTAGAGATGACCCAAGTGTCTATCAACAGATGAATGGATAAATAAAATATCATATATGCATGCAATATTATTCAGCTATAGACAGGAATACAATTCTGATGCATGCTACAATAAATACGAACCTTGAAAAGATTATGCTAAGGCACAATAGTTCAGGCACCAAAGTTCAAATATTGTACAATTCCACTCATACAAGGTACTTGGAATAGGCAAATTCATAGAGACAGAAAGTAGAATAGAGGTCACCAGGGCTGTTGGGAAGGGACAATGAAGAATTATTGTTTAATGGGTACAGAGTTTCTCTTTGGGATGATGAGCAAGTTCTAGAAATAAATAGTGGTGATGGGCTATAAAACACTGTGACTGTACTTAATGCCACTGAATCATATACTTTATTTTTTTTTAAATTTTTAATGTTTTTTTATTTCTGAGAGAGAGAGAGACAGACAGACAGACAGACAGCGTGAGCAGGGGAGGGTCAGAGAGAGAGGGAGATACAGAATCTGAAACAGGCTCCAGGCTCCAAGCTGGCAGTCAGCACAGAGCCCGATGCAGGGCTTGAACCCCCGAACCGCAAGATCATGACCTGAGCCGAAATCAGATGCTTAACTGACTGAGCCACCCAGGCGCCCCTGAATCATATACTTTAAAATGGTAAATTTCATGTTATATATATTTTGCCATTAAAAAATTAGAAAATAGGGGCACCTAGGTGGTTCAGTTGGTTAAGAGCCTGACTTTGGCGCAGGTCATGATCTCACAGTTCATGAGTTCGAGCTCCACATCAGGCTCTCTGCTAACAGCATGAAGCCTGCTTTGCATCTTCTGCCTTCCCCCTCTCTGCTCCTCCCCTGCTTGTGCTCTCTCTCTCTGTCTCTTTCAAAAATAAATAAAAGACTCTTGAATGCCAAGAACAAACTGAGGGCTGATGAGAGGGGGAGAGGGGAAGGGAGGGTGATGGGCATGGAGGAGGGCACTTGCTGGGATGAGCACTGGGTGTTATATGGAAACCAACTTGACAATAAACTATTTAAAAAACATTGTGATTAGGATAAAAAATAAATAAATAAATAAAAGACAAATAAAAAACCACAGGAGAAACTCAGAAAATATATTTAATTTTTTTAATTTTAGAGAGAGAGAGCACGAATGGGGGAGAAGGGGAGGGAGAAAGAGAGACAGAGACAGAGACAGAGAGGAAATCTTAAGCAGGCTCTATACTCAGCATGGAGCCCCATTTAGGTTCTCAATCCTGCAACTCTGGGATCATGACCTGAGCCAAAATCAAGGGATGCTCAACTGCCTAGGCCACCTAGGTGCCCCCCAGAAAATATATTTTAGGGGGCGCCTGGGTGGCTCAGTCAGTTGAGCGTCTGACGTTGGCTCAGGTCATGATCTCACGGTTTGTGGGTTCGAGCCCCATGTTGGGCTCTGTGCTGACAGCTCAGAGCCTGGAGCCTGTTTCAGATTCTGTGTCTCCTCTCTCTCTGACCCTCCCCTGCTCATGCTATCTCTCTCTCTCAAAAAAAAAAAAAAATGTATTTTAGGGAACCCTGGATAGCTCAGGCGGTTAAGTATCCTACTCTTGGTTTCCGCTCAGGTCATGATCTTAAGATTTGTGCATTTGAGCCCCTCGTCAGCCTTTCTGCTTGGGATTCTCTCTCTCTCCTTGCTCCTCCCCTGTTCGTGCTCTCTCTCTCTCAAAATAAATAAACTTAAAAAAAAAGGAAATATATTTAACCCATTTGACGAAGGCCTGATTTTCTTAGTATACAAAAAGCTTTTACAAAGCAATAAGAAAAAGCAAAATGTCAAAAACTAGGCAAAGGACATGAGCAGCATACACACACAATCACACACATGCAAAGGAAAGACATGTGACTTGAAGCATATTAGAAAGAATCTTAACTTTACTCATGATAAAAAGAGTGTATTAAATAGAATGAGATAACACTCTTTTCCTGGCAAGGGTGTAAGGAAACAGATACTCTTGTATTTGGTTGTTGGAAGTGTAAATTGGTGTCACTTTTGTAAGACAACTTATCAAAAACTTTTGAAAGTACATTTGACTTTTTAAAATGTTAATTTATTTTTTTATTATATATTTAAATGTTTATTTTTTAGTGTTTATTATTATTTATTTATAGAGAACGAGCAGGGCAGGGGCAGAGAAAGGGAGACAGAGGGTCTGAGGCAGGCTCCACGATGACGGGAGAGAGCCCAATGTGGGGCTTGAACTCATGAAATGTGAGATCATGACCTAAGCCAAAGTCGGCCACTTAACGGACTGAGCCACCCAGGTGCATCAACACTTGATTTTTTAAAACCATACATTTATTTATGTATTTTGAGAGAGAAAGAGTGAAGAGAGAGTGAGCAGGAGAGGGGTAGTGAGAGGGAGAGAATCCCAAGCAGGCTCTGCACTGTCAGCAGAGAGCCCAATGCAGAGCTTGAACCCATGACCCTAGCCAAAACCAAGATTCGGACACTTAACTGACTGAGTCACCCAGGTGCCCCACGTATGACTTTTTTGTAGGTAACAGAAAACCCAACTCCAATAGGCTCAAGCGATAAAGCAGATTTATTGGTTCATACAAATGCAAATGCCAGGGGAGCAGAGACCTTTGCAGTTAATTCCATGGATCAACAATATCACCAAGGACCTAATTTCTTTCTGTCAGATCTGTCTTCCAAAGTGTGAGCTTCTTCATAAATTTCATTTCCTTCCTGGTAGCAAAAGGGATGCAGCGTTTACAGGCTTCCCATCAGCTGTCCAAAAGAAGAGACAAAGCTGGCTTCTGTTATCTCTCTCAGAAGAGCAAATAACAAAACCAAAACCAAAAAGCTTCCCCCAAATACTTCAAGAAACATCCTCTAATATTTCTAATATTTCATTAACTTGAATTGGGTCAATGGCCTATTCCAGAACAATTCCCTTGACAGGACAATGGTATGCATTCATTGGCTACAGCCTGAGTTGCCTGAACCAATCCTACTGAGGCACGGGGCATGGGCTTACCCTGATTGGGTTACAAGGGTGGTGCACCCTTGCCGGAAGTGGGGGATGAGTTGAATACCACCCCTCCAAACTTTAGCACTGCCAAACATCGTGAAAGATACAGAATGGATGTTGGGCAGGGAATCACATCAGCCACTAACCACTTTGATCCAGCAACCACACTTCTAGGAATGTATCCTACAAATATATTGGCACATGTGTACAAATAAGTATCTCCAAGGAGATTGTAAGAACAGGATATTGGAAACAAAAAACCGCCTGGGACTGGTCAGATCAATGATGTGGGAGCCATAAAAAAGAAAAGATAGCTATAAATGTTTTAATGACACAATCTTCAAAGCTGTGTTAAGTGAAAAAAGCGGAGTGAATAGTCTGCTGCCATTTGTGAAAAAAAGGGAGAAGGGATGCATATATAGATATATTTTCTAAGGGGAAAGAGGAAAGTTAACTTCCATTTTCATCAATAAACCAGGCCAGATAGAGCTATCCAAAGACATGTGCACACCCGCGTGCGCATGCACACACGCACACCTATTTATACTTGCACATGCATGTTTGCATAGAATATATCTAGAAGATTCGTGAGAAACTGACGATAGCGGTAATCTCTGGAAAGGGAACCAGGGGAAGTAGGTACTAGAAGTAGGCGTAATATATAACTTTCACGGGCGCTGGGGTGGCTCAGTAGTTTAAGCATCCAACTCTTGATTTCAGCTCAGGTCATAATCTTATGACTTGTGAGATCAAGCTGCGTTGGGATCCATGCTGTGAGCACAGTGCCTGCTTGGGATTCTTTCTCTCCCCCTTCTCTGCCCCACCCCCACTTGCATGCATGTTCTTTCTCTCTCTCCCAAAAATAGATATTTATATATTCATTGTATATCCTTTCGTTTTATATCCTTTTATATTGCCTGAATTTTCTTACCATGTGAATGTAATTTTAGTTAAAAATATGTATTAATTACGGTTTCTATGTGTTACTTGTTATGTTGGCAAAGGTAAAAATATTTGTTAACAGCTGGCAAAGATGGGGCGCCTGGGTGGCTTAGCCGGTTGAGTGTCTGACTTCGGTTCAGGTCATGATTTCACAGTTGATGGGTTCGAGCCTCGTGTGGGCTCAGAGCCTGGTGCCTGCTTCAGATTGTGTGTCTCCCTCTCTCTCTGCCCCTCCTCCACTTGTGCTCTGTCTCTCTCTGGGTCTCAAAAATAAATAAAAATGTTCAAAAATGTTTAAAAAGTTGGCAAAGATGTTGGGAAACAGACCCTTGTATATATTGTTATTTAATACATTAATACACAATCTTTGGGAGACCATTTGGTAGTATCTATTAAAACTAATAATGTACATAATCTTTGACCTAGCACTCACAACACATCTAAGATTTTATCCTGCTGATATATGTACACATATTGGCAAAGATGTCTGCATAAACATGCAGTGTTTGTAGTAACAAAAGACAGGAAAAACATTTAAATGATCATCACTACAGGACTGGTTAACTAATTTATGATATATCCTGGGGCGCCTGGGTGGCTTAGTCGGTTAAGTGTCCGACTTTCGCTTAGGTCATGATCTCGCGGTTCGTGGGTTCGAGCCCCGCGTCGGGCTCTGTGCTGACTGCCAGCTCGGAGCCTGGAGCCTGTTTCAGTCTGTGACGGCCTCTCTCTGACCCTCCCCTGCTCATGCTGTCTCTCTCTCTCTCTCTCCTAGAAATAAATAAAACATTAAAAAAATAATAAAATCTTTAATTTATGATATATCCTTAAAATGGAAGTTAATTTTACGAAGGTAGAATTCTACACAGCAACGAAAAAAGAACTGCTGTTATATTCAACAACATAGATGAAACTCACAGAAAATGCTAAATAAAAGAAGTCAGAGACAAAAAGAGTACATACCATTGATATGAAATTCCAGTACAGACAAAGCTAATCTATGACCATAGAAGTCAGAATGTAGTTAATCTTGGGAGTGGGTAACAACAAATAGGGAACACAAGGAGCCAGCCTTCTGCGGTGCTGGAAATGTTCCGTCTTTAACTTGGGGGGTGGGGAGATTACATAGATGTATATACATATAAAAAGATCTATGTAAGATTCATGCATTTTACTAAATAAGTTATACCTTATTGCATGAAAAAAATGGAATGAGGTAAATTATATAGTGACATAGAATGAACTTCAAAATATATTTTTAAGTGTGTGTGATTGTATATATCATATCCATCCATACACGTATATATAGTGCACTGACAGTAAAGTAGAGGAAACAATAAATAACCACAACTCTGCTGGGTAAATGCTAGAGCAGACTTGTTCTAAAGTCATCTGATTCCTGATGGCCTACAGCCTACATTTAAAAGGCCTCAGGCTGGAACAGCAGGGTGGCTCAGTCGGTTTAAGTAGCTGATTACTGATTTTGGCTCAGGTCATGATCCCTTGGTTCTTGGGATCAAGCCCCAAGTCTAGCTCTATGCTGACAGTGTGGAACCTGCTTGGGATTCTCTCTCTCTCGCTCTCTCTCTCTCTCTGTCCCTCTCTTGTTTACATGCTCTCTTTCTCTCTTAAATAAACATGAAAAATAAATGAATAAAAAATAAAAGAACCTATGCTTACAGGTGTCCAGTTGGAGTTCAGATGAAGAATACAGAAAACAGTGGAACTGCAGTGTTTGAAGAAAAAATAGCTGATAATTGATGAAAGATGCCAATCTCCAAGATTCAGGAATTCCAAACAGGAAAAACAAAAAACAAAACAAGACAAAACAAAAAACATAGAAAAAACATCCCCACCCAGACATATTGTAATGACACTTCAGAACATCAAAGAGAATATTTTTTTTAAAAAATTTTTTAATGTTTTATTTATTTCTAGGAGAGAGAGAGAGAGAGAGAGAGAGAGAGAGACAGCGTGAGCGGGAGGGGTCAGAGAGAGAGGGAGTCACAGACTGAAACAGGCTCCAGGCTCTGAGCTGGCAGTCAGCACAGAGCCCGACGCGGGGCTTGAACCCATGAACCGTGAGATCATGACCTAAGTGAAAGTCGGACGCTTAACCGACTAAGCCACCCAGGCGCCCCACAAAGAGAATATTTTAAGAGAAGCAAGGGGCTTGGTGTCTACCTATAAAAGCATACAACACTATACCTGTGACATATTATTGCTCCTCGAAAGAGGAAAATGTAGAACCTGGATTTAAATCTAATCAAGGCTTAGATCTAATCAATATTCAGGAAATAAAAAGAACAGGGAACAACACCACAGGGATGCAATCACTAAAATCCATTCTATGGGAAGCACTACAGGAAGAACAACCCAGTTTCTTCCACAAATAACTCCCATGGCGGGGGGGGGGGGGAAGGAGGAGAAAAGGAAGGGCATCTATAGATTAAGAGATTTAAAAACAGGGGTGCCCGGGTGGCTCAGTTGGCTGAGCATCCAACTCTTTTTCTTTTTAATGCTTATTTTTGAGAAAGAGAGAGAGAGACAGCCAGAGCAGGGGAGGGGCAGGGAGAGAAGGAGACACAGAATCTGAAGCAGGCCCCGGTCTCAGGGCTGTTAGCACAGAGCCTAATACAGAGCTCAAACGCACAAACTATGAGATCATGACCTGAGCTGAAGTCAGAAACTTAACTGACTGAGCCATCCAGGCGCCCCGAACATCCAACTCTTGATTTTAGCACAGGTCATGATCTCAGGGTTGTGGGAGAGAGCCCCACATTGGGCTCCATGCTCAGCGTGGAGCCTGCTTAAGATTCTCTCCCTCTCCCTCTGCCCTTCTCCCCAGCTCGCTCTCCCAAATAAAAAAGGGGGCGCCTGGATGGCTCAGTTCAAGCCCTGCATCGGGCTCTGTACTGACAATTCAGAGCCTGGAGCCTGCTTCGGATTCTGTGTATCCCTTGCTCTCTGCCCCTCCCCCACTTACACACTGTCTCTCTCTCTCTCTAAAAATAAACATTAGAAAAACATTTTTTTAAAGAGAGATTTAAGAACCATATCAACTGGGGTGCCTGAGTGGCTGTCGGTTAAGCCTCCGACTTCGGCTCAGGTCACGATCTCATTGTTCGTGAGTTTGAGCCCCACGTTGGGCTCTGTGATGACAGCTTGCAGCCTGGGGCCTGCTTTGGATTCTGTGTCTCCCTCTCTCTCTGCTCCCCCCCAACTCTTGCTCTGTCTCTGTCTCCCAAAAATACATAAACATTAAAAAAAAATAAAAACAGAAACATATCAACCAATTGCAGTGTATAGTCCTCATTTGGATCCTGACAATCCTTGACCACCAACTAAATATATAACCGTTTATGAGACCAGAAATATGTGAACAGTGACTGCACATGTGATGATATTAAAAGAATTGTTAATTTCTCATTATCAACAATAGCCAAACAATGGAAAGAACACAAATGTCCACAGACTGATTAATAGATAAAGATGATCTGGCATATATACACAATGGAATATTACTCAGCCATCAAAAAGAATGAAATCTTCCCATTGCAACAACATGGATAGAGCTAGAGTATATTACGCTTAGCAAAATAAGTCAGTCAGAGAAAGACAAATACTGTATGATTTCACTCATAAGTGGAATTTAAGAAACAAAACAGATGGGGCGCCTGGATGGCTGAGTGGGTTTAGCGTCTGACTTCAGCCTCAGGTCATGACCTCACGGTTCGTGAGTTCGAGCCCTGCGTCAGGCTCTGTGCTGATAGCTCAGAGCCTGAAGCCTGCCTCAGATTCTGTGTCTCCCTCTCTCTGCTGCCCCCCACCCCTGGTCACAATCTATCTTTCAAAAATAAATCAACATTAAAATTTTTAAAAAAGAAAGAAAAAATAAAACAGATGAACATATAGAAGAGGGAAATAAAGAAAAAAGAGAGAGGGAACCAAACCATAAGACACTCTTAGAGAACAAACTGAGGGTTGATAGAGGGAGGTGGGTGAGGTATGGGCCTTAAGGAGGGCACTTGTTACAACGAGCACTGTGTGTTGTATGTAAGTGATGAATCGCTGAATTCTACTCCTGAAACCAGTATTGCACTGTATGTTAATTAACTGGATTTTAAATAAAAATTCGAAAAGACAAAAAAAGAATTGTTAAATTTTTAGAGGTGGTGGTTTTATTGTAATGTTTAAGAAAAGTCCTTATATTTTAGGGGCACCTGGGTGGCTCAGTCGGTTAGGCGTCTGACTTCAGCTCAGGTCACGATCTCATGGTTCGTGGGTTCGAGCCCCACATCGGGATCTGTGCTAACAGCTAGCTCAGAGCCTGGAGCCTGTTTCAGATTCTGTGTCTCCCTCTCTCTCTGACCCTCCCCTGCTCATGCTGTCTCTTTCTCAGAAATAAATAAAACATTTTTCTTTAAAAAATTAAAAAAAAAAAAGAAAAAAAATTAAAAAAAAGAAATATCCCATATGAAAGTAGAAAAAAAAGAGCTAAAGAGAAGACAGATTACCTACAATGAAATGACCCACAGCTCATTTATCAACAAAAGATAAATCAGTGTTTAGAAAGTGTTTATAGTATGACACTCTTTGTGTAAAAGAACAACATCCACTTATATATATATTCTGCATATATTCTTATATTTGCATTGATTTATCTCTGGTAGTTCACATAATAATTGTTAATAGCAATTACTTCTCAGTAAGAGAACTAGGAAACAGGAATAGAGATGGCAACTCTTCACATATGCTTTTGTACTATTTGAATTTTTTAGCTTGTGTTTGTAATACCTTAAAAATATTTTCTCAGTAGGCTAGGAACAGGAGAATATATAACTTAATAAAGAATATAGACAACAACTTACAATCATCAAACTCAATAGTGAGATATAAAGAGCATTCACCTTTAAGTCACAACATATCAAGAATATTTTTTAACGTTTATTTATTTATTTATAGGGAGAGTGCCTGCATGCAAGTGCAAGCAGGGAACGGGCAGAGAGGGAGAGAGAGAACTCTAAGCAGGTTCCGTGCTGTCAGTGCAGAGCCCGAACCAGAGCTCCATCTTATGACTGTGAGATCACGACCTGAGTCGAAATCAAGAATTGGATGCTTAATTGACTGAGCCACCCAGGCGCACCCAAATCAAGAATATTCCTCTGTTTTTACAAATACCACATAATATTGCTTTGCAGGTTCTAGTGAAAACATTTAGACAAAGGAAGGTGAAAGTTATAAATATTGTAAAGGAAGAGTCCTAAAAAGAGTCATATATATCCTTGCTTACGTAGGATATATAATCTAAGAAAATCAGCTGAGAATAAAATTAAACAGGAAAAGTTTGTTTTCAATCAACAACTCTAGGGGCACCTGGGTGGCTCAGTCGGTTAAGCTCCAACTTTGGCTCAGCTCATGATCTCCTGGTTTGTGAGTTCGAGCCCAGCGTTGGGCTCTGTGCTGACAGCTCAGAGCCTGGAGCCTCCTTCAGATTCTGTGTCGCCCTCTCTCTCTGTCCCTCCCCTGCTCATGCTCTGTCTCTCTGTCTCTCAATAATAAATAAAAGCATTAAAAAGGAAAAGAAAAAGCAATCTTTGCTTAAAATAAATCAACAACTCTATACAAAAACTTGTCTATAAAAATATCCAATTGGAAAATACAATGGGAAAGGAGATTCCATTCATAGTAGTGGGAAAAAATGATGGAAATAAATCCAATAAGAAATGTAAAAAAGGGAGTGCCTGGCTGGGCTCAGTCAGTAGAGCATGTGACTCTTTCTTTTTTCTTTAAAAAAATTTTTTAGCGTTTATTTGTTTTTGAGACAGAAAGAGACAGAACGCAAGCAAGGGAGGGACAGAGAGAGGAGATACAGATCCAAAGCAGTCTCCAGGCTCTGAGCTGTCAGCGCAGAGCCGACGCAGGACTCGAACCCATGAACCACAAGATCATGACCTGAGCCGAAGTTCAATGCTTAACTGACTAAGGCATCCAGGCGCCCCAAGCATGTGACTCTTGATCTCAGGGTTGTAAGTTCAAGCCCCATGTTGAATGCAGAGATTATTTTAAAATCATAAAACAAAGAAATGTACAAAACATTTACATGAATAAAACTACAGAATATTGCTGAAGGCTACATGTATGAAGATCTGAAAACAAATAGATGTACAATATTCCTGAAAGAGACATTTCATAAGTGAAAAAAATTCAATTATCTATTATATCTTTCCATATTGTAATGGAAGTAACAATCTCATTAGAATTTGGGGAGAAAGGGTAGGAATACCAGACAAGTTGGTTCTGAAGTTTATCTGGAAGAATAAAGCCAAAAAATGTTTTAAAGATGGAAATAAGGGGGGAAAAAAGAAATAAGGTAAGGCTTGCCTATCAAATATCAAATTACTGTATAAAGTTGTGATATGCTTCAAGAATAGACAAACAGGTAAGTGGAACTAAATAGAGAGCCAGTTACATGTGGGAATTTATTTACTTATTATTATTATCTCTAAAGTAATCTCTACATTGAACACGGGCCTCAAACTTAAAACCATGAGAGCAAGTCTCATGCTCCATCAACTGAACCAGCCAGGCGTCCCTTATCTGGGAATTTAGTATATGACAAAAATTGCATTTCAGAACATAAAAAAAAAAAGAAAAAAAAAGAAAGATAAAAGGGGCGCCTGGGTGGCTCAGTCGGTTAAGCGTCCAACTTCGGCTCAGGTCATGACCTCACAGCTCGTGGGTTTGAGGGTTCTGTGTCTCCCTCTCTCTGGCCTTCTCCCACTTGTGATCGCTCTCTCTCAAAAACAAGTAAAAAAAAGAAAAGAAAAGAAAAAGAAAAATTGCATTTCAGAACCCTTCTAAGACGCCACTAAAAGTATAATAGTATATAAAATATGTACAAACCCAAAAGGACAAAAAATTCCAGGTATTCTCTAGAGGCAGGACAGCCATTTGAGAAATGGTGCCTGAAACAGTAGCTTGGAAGAAATTCTGGCCTAGTGCAAAGAAGGCTACAGATGAGAAGGGGCCATTTTACCAATAAGATTATGGAAAGGCTCCAGGATCCGAGACAAGGTACAGCAGACGGTGAGCAATACATACGAGACTGAGAACTAAGTGCAATTAAAAGTCTGTACATGAATATTCAGTAAGATAAAAATGCTCACCCTTTCTTGTAATCAGAGGAAATGCAAAATAAAAATGAGATGGCATCATTTGCACATCTCATTGATAAAAATTTTTAACTGATAACAAAGTGTTGATGAGGGTACTGGGGAAACTGGTACCTCATATACTGTTAGATGGCCATGTAAATTGGAACAGTTTTTATGGAGGGAAATTTGAGCAGTATCTATTACATACAGACATACATACATTTTAAATAATCTGTATACCAATGTGAGGCTCCAACTCACAACCCTGAGATCAAGAGTCAAATGCTCTTCCGAATGAGCCAACCAAGTATCCCTCTATTAACATTTTAGATGTATATGCCTTCTTTCCAGTAATCCCACTTCTAGGAATCTATCTTCAAGAAATATTAGCAGAAATAATCAAAGATAACCATTTTATATGTTTCATTGCTGCATAAGTTATAATAACAAAAAACTGGAAACAACCTAAATGTCCATCAGTAGCAGAACAGATAAATTATGGCATATACGTAGAATCAAGTACTATGCGGCACAAAAAAAGAATATCAGTGATCTATACATGTAGATGTGAAAATATCTTCAAGGACAGAACGTGGTATGTTTAATGATTAAGCAAGCTACAAGAAAATATAGAATGCTTCCAAATTGACCAAAAAGGAAAAACAAACTTCTCCATATGTATATCTATAGCTACTCATACTTTTACCATGTTCCTACATGGTGTATGCCAATATGTTTGCAAATGCATTAAAAATATTTGAAAGGATACACACCAAACTAACAGTGACTTCTTCTGAAGAATAAATTTAAGGGTTCAAATATTTTGTTTTCCATTTTATTCACTTTTGCTTTTTTCTTTTAAAGATGAAGGAAGCTCATTACCAGAAAGTTGGATATTTAAGTGTCACACTGAAGATGACACTCAAATCTATTTTTTTTTTTAATTTTTGAGAGAGAGAGAGGCAGAGTGTGAGCAGGGGAGGGGCAAATAGAGATGGAAACGCAGAATCTGAAGCAGACTCCAGGCTCTGAGCTGTCAGCACAGAGCCCGACATGGGGCTCAAACTCGTGAACCACGAGATCATGACCTGAGCTGAAGTCGGACGCTTGACCAACTGAGCCACCCAGGAGCCCCTCAAATCTATTTTCAATGCTGACTTTTTTCATGAATTCCAACTTTGCATTTACAATTAACTTCCTGCTACCATTTCCACTCATGTTTTGCCATCATTTCAAACTCCTATCTAAAACAAAATTCATTATCAGGGCGCCTGGGTGGCTCAATTGGCTAAGCGACCAACTTCGGCTCAGGTCACGATCTTACGGTTTGTGGGTTCCGGTTCATGAGTTCAGGCCCTGCATCAGGCTCTGTGCTGACAGCCCAGAAACTGGAGCCTGTTTCAGTTTCTGTGTCTCCCTCTCTCTCTGCACCTCTCTCTCTCTCCCAAATGGATAAACAGTAAAGAAAATAAAAATAAATAAAATAAAATTCATTATCAGAACATTCAACTATTAGTTCTAGTTCTTGCCTCTATTTTTGTTAAAGGCACTCGCCTCTACCTGTTAATCTTGAAGTACACATTTTATTCCATTCCATCCCTTATCAGAAAAAAAAATTACCAAGTCCAAGGTTTACTTCTTCATTTATAAGAATATCTCACATGTCTTTTTTGTTTTTTTTAATTTATTTCTAGGAGAGAGAGAGAGAGACAGAGCGAGCAGGGGAGGGCCAGAGAGAGAGGGAGTCACAGACTGAAACAGGCTCCAGGCTCTGAGCCGGCAGTCAGCACAGAGCCCGACGTGGGGCTCGAACCCACGAACCGCGAGATCGTGAACTGAGCGAAAGTCGGACGCTTAACTGACTAAGCCACCCAGGCGCCCCTCACATGTCTTTTTCCTATCTATTCTTTACCATTTTAATTCAGCTCCTTCATTCAACAAATATTTATTGAGCATGTATTATATATGTGCTAGGCAGTTTTATATTCTGGGAACAGTGAATAAATACAGAGTTATATTCTGGTGAAAGAGAGAAATAATGTACCAATAAAATGTCAATTATGCACAAATAGTGTTAACCTTTTTATAATGCTTATCCTATACCAGGCACTGCACTAAGCTCTTTAGACTCTTTAGACATGTTAACTCATTTAATACTACCAATGACCTTATGATATAGGCACTGTTATTAACCCCATTTTATAGTTGGGGACACCGAGACACATAGCTCTTAAGTAGTCTAAAGTCACATAGCTAGTAAGTGGAAGAGTCAAGATTTGAACCCAGGCAGCCTGATCTTGGGTTCATTTCTTTGGTATGACTATAAGATGAACATGATGTCTGATGTCTCTTTATGACCTTAGAAGTTGTTGATCCTTACTATTTATACCTATCTATCGAGGACTGCCAAAGTAATGTTCTGATTTTATTATTTCTTGTTATTTATTGGAATAGTTTTGTAAAAAGATATATCCTCCCACTCCATCTACTACTTTGTTACTCAGTTCAGTTAGGAAACGCAGGATAAATGCTTGATTCTCTCTTTTTATTGATGAATTTTCTTTTTTAAAAAAATGTTTTAAGTTTGTTTATTTATTTATTTGAGAGATAGAGAGAGAGAGTGAGAGAGAGAGAATCCCAAGCAGCCTCCGCACTGTCAGCACTAAGCCTGATGGGGGGCTCAAACTCAAACCATGAGATCATGACCCGAGCCAAGATCAAGAGTTGGATGCTTAACCCACTGAGCCACCCAGGTGGCCCTACTGATGAATTTTCAAGATACTGACTTGGTTTCCTACCATGAGCTGAGACATGAATGACAGGAAGGAGCCAGTTATTCAAAAACCTGAAAGGAGACTATTCCAGGCAGGGGGATCAGATATTACAAAGGCACTGAGGAACGAGTGAGCTATGTAAGTTCAAGAAACACGTTACTTTCACTCCTACCTGTGGAACTATTTTGTTACACACTGAATACATTCCCCTAAAATTCATATGTTGAAATTTTATCCCCCAGTATGATGGTAGTAGGAGACAGGACCTTTGGAAGGTAATTAGGATTAGATACGGTCATGAATAAGATTAGCACCCTTATAAGAGTCACGGAAGAGCTTGCTTCCTCTCTCTGCTCTCCCCCTGGGAGAGGGGCCTCATCAGAACTCAACTAACTGTTTTGGCACTCAGATCTCAGACTTGAGCCTCCAGAACTGTGCGAAATGAATTTCTGTTGTTTATAAACTACTTGGTCTATGATACTTTGTTACAGCAACCTGAACTAAGACATAGCTTTTAAATCTGTTGACTCTCTCCTCCATTATTAAGACCACACCCACTTAAGTCTGGGGTCTTATCTTTCTCCCCTGGACCACTGCCAACTATCTTCAATTAGTTTCACTGTCTCCAAATATCTCTTCCACCCTACTCAATTAACTCCTTACTCATCAAAAGTTTTCAAGTCAGTGGATCATTATTTTCAGTGATAATGCATCTATAACTTTATAACAGATTTCACTGGCAGGATACGATTCGTTTACTGGAGGGAGGTGTTTGCTGGAAAGTACTACTTGGACACAGGTTTTGTAGTCAAGACCTAGATTTGAGTCCCAGGCTCTGACACTTGATAGCTGTGTGACCTAGGGAAAATTATGTAACCTCCCCGAAGCTCAATTTCTTCATGTATTATGAAAATGATAATTACAATGCTTTTAGGGGCACCTGGATGGCTCAGTTGGTTGAGCATCTGACTCTTGATTTTGGCTCAGGGTATGATCCCTGGGTTGCGGGATGGAGCCCTACATCAGGCTCCATGCTAAGCGTGCAGCCTACTTAAGATTCTCTCTCCCTCTCCCTCTGCCCCTCACCCCCACTCTGTCTCTCTCTAAAATAATAATAATAAGGGGCACCTGGGTGGCTCAGTCCAACTTCGGCTCAGGTCATGATCTTGCAGTCTGAGAGTTCGAGCCCTGTGTCAGGCTCTGTGCTGACAGCCTGGAGCCTGGGGCCTGCTTTGGATTCTGTGTCTCCCCCTCTTTCTGTTTCTAACTCACGCTCTGTCTCTTTCTCACTCAAAAACAAATAAACATTTAAATAATAATAATAATGCTTTTAATACACTGCTGTGAGAATTAAATGATATATATTGTCAGTTGAGATACATGTGTATAATATACAGAAAGAAAAAGATAACAGAATAGACAGATTATTATTACAGTGCTTAGATCACAGTAAAGGCTCAATAAAGAGTAGTTTCTTTAATTTTTTGTTACCACCATGCCTCTTGCAGAAGCTCCAATTTCTGGGGTGCCTGGGTGGCTCAGTCAGTTGAGCCTCCACCTTCAGCTCAGGTCACGGTTCGTTGGTTTGAGCCCCACATCAGGCTCTATGCTGACAGCCAGCTCAGAGCCTGGAGCCTGTTTCAGATTCTGTGTCTCCCTCTGCTGGCCCTTCTCTGCTCTCCCTTCTCTGACCCTCCCCTGCTCATGTGTCTGCCTCTCAGAAATCAATAAAACATTTAAAAAAATTTTAAAAAGGGCTGAGCAGAAAAGTTTTCGTTAAAAAAAAAAAAAAAAAAAAGAAGAAGCTCCAATTTCAGTGATGAATTCCGCCGGCCTAAAAACCAAGTCATTTGTGATGAGCTGTTCTACAACCATTTGAAAATATCCAAAACTTAAGTACCCCACTGGGGTCCTAGAAGTGGAGCTTGACACTGCCCTGCTAGCCTAAAAGAGTCCCTTTAACAAGCCTGTCTAGGAACCACTGAAGCCCTTGGTTAACCAATGATATCTCACACTGATGTAACACTTTTCCAAACAACTTTTAGGTCTCTGATCTCTTCATCTCTAACCTCAGTGGGACCCTTAGGTACTTTACCTCTCACTTCATCCACATCAGCAATTATCTCCCAGTTACACCAGATTCAGTGTTACGGTCTCTGGGATCTCTGCTTCCACTGTCGCCTTTCTCCGTTTCTGCTCCCCAAACCCCAGGATACTGCTACAGGGAGAACCAAGCAGACCAATATCACTTCATGCTGTCCATCTTCAACTTGGCCCTTGCAGCTCTTTGATTTGTCTCAAACATCCCCTGGTCCTCATCCCACAGAGGCTGTTTCAGACCTGCCTCATTCTCCTCAGGCTCCTTGCTTCTTTTTCCACAGAATTCATAGGGGACACTTTCATCAGACTACTCGGCCCACCTGCAACAGATCAGTAATATCTTTCTCCCTTCCAGCCCTGTCCTCTAGCCATCCAGTTCCCTTCTTGGAAAAGCAATCAATATTCCTGATCTCTTCTTTAACCTTTCAGAGATATTTTATGACTCCACAAGCAAAAATACAGAAACCAGAGAACCCGCACTGTTCATTACTGATCAACAGGATCTGGATATGTGGAGAGAAAGGAGGCCATGTTGCAAGCAGAGGAAACATCCTGGGCAAAAGCACAGAGGTGGGAATGAATGAATAAGTTATATTTAGGAAACGGGGTATAGAAAGTAGAGTAATACCCTGAGAAACAATCCCAACTGCTGCCTCGAGTACTGCCTCTCCTCTCCCAGTTCTGACTTAGGCCTGATCACTGCTTCTTTGCCTGTCTGCTCCACATGCCAACAGAGCGGAAATCTGACACTGCATGGCCCCTCACCCGTCCTATCTTGCCTGGACCTCCGTTACTATTTATTGAGCTCTGACCCCAGCCATCTGTTTCAGTGCTGCTCAAGAGTCCTAGCTCTTTCCTGAGTCACTTGCCAAGCCAGACACCTTCCGCTTCTTTGGTAACACGGACAATTTCCCCACCCTACTGAAAATAGGACAATGACTATAGAAGATGCATTGTACAGACATTGATTTTGCCAATATATACAACAGAGGTCAAGGAAACAGGTTAGACTATACAGCAGAGATGCAATCGGCAAAACCCAGACTGTGTGAAACTCTACTGAAAAATTATCTGAGTTCCTCAATAAAAAACTGTAAGGAAAAAAATAGATGAAAAGGAACCTTTAGTTTAAAAGTGGCATATCGGGGCACCTGGCTGGCTCAGTGGCTGGAGCATGCAACTATTGATCTCTGGATTGTGAGTTCAAGCCCCATGTTGGGCACAGAGCTTATCTTAAAAAATAAAATAAATTAAAATAAAATAAATAAAATGGACAAATAATACATATGCACCAATCACAGTGTGTGGATTTTATGTGGATATTGAATCAAGTGAAAATGCTATCAAAGTTCTTTTGATATTCATGAAACTATTGGAAATTTAAATACGGGTTGGTATTAAATGGGATTAAGGAAATATTGTTTGTTTGTGTGCTAATGTTATTACAACTATGATTTTGTTTTTAAAACAAGGATCCTTACCTTTTAAAGATACATACTGACATGTTTAGGTATGGAATGATATCATGTCTGGGATATGCTCCAAAATAATGGAGAAAAGAGGAAATGGATTAAAGAAGTATATGGAGTGGACACTAATCGAAGCTGAGTGTTTGGTAAACTGGGATTCCTTATAATATTCTGTCTACTTTTGTGCATGTCGAAATTCTCTATAAAGAAGCTTTAAAACGATGTTACTGAATTGTCAAGCATCTCCTGAAAGTGTGTGTATGTGTCAGAAGGAGTGGAACAGGAGGAGCTGGAATTTGAGAAGAGGTATGTTAAGATCCTCTGTGGGGACAGTGCCAGGGAACGTAGGAGACAAATAAAAGGGTTGCCGAGCAGCTGCCAAGCAGGGCCAAGTTGAAATTGGACAGCATAAAGTTATATTGGTTCTCCCTGTAGCAGTGTTCTGGAACTTTGTGAGCAGAAAGGGAGAAAAGCAGACAGTGGAGGCAGGGATCCCCAAAACAGTAACACTGAATCTGGTAAATACATTGGAAAAGTGTTGTGTCAATGTGAGATAGCAGTGGTCAGCCAAAGGCCTCGCCACTTCCTAGACAGGCTTGGCAAAGGGACTCTGTGAGGCCTGAGGGGCACGGTGTCATGCTCCTCCTCTAAGGCTTCTTTTCTCAGACCGCAGTTTGGTCCTTAGGTTTTGGATGTTCTCAAATGGCTCTAGGACAGCTCTTAGCAATGACTGAGGTTTTAATTAGTAGCTATATTACTTCCAAAGCATGCAGTTTCCTTCCTTGAGTGTTGGTTTCCTCATCTATAAAAATTTGGGATAATAATACCTACCTCAGAGGGCAGGTGTGAGGATTAAGTAAAATAATGTGGGTAGAAGTGGTGATCACAGTGGCATTCTATACAGGATACTTTATTCCATCAGCAGGTGAATACAATCTCCCTTAATCTTGGAGCCGATGCAATGCTATGTTAAATATGTTGTCACTTTGTAGACCAGCAAGATCTGACTGTCAAGAAAATCCTATTTTCTTATTGAAACATCATAAAATTAGATATTAGAGATGTGTCCCTCCTCTCCAAGAGAAAAAAAAAAACACCCCAACTTTCCTAATAGTCTGAAGTGAAAGCTTTTAGTAAAGAGAGAGAGGATGGGGCGCCTGGGTGGCTCAGGCGGTTAAGCGTCCGACTTCGGCTCAGGTCATAATCTCATGGTTTGTGGGTTCAAGCCCTGCATCGGGTTCTGTGCTGATGGCTAGCTCAGAGTCTGGAGCCTGCTTCAGATTCTGTGTCTCCCTCTCTCTCTGACCCTCCCTTGCTCACGCTGTGTGTGTGTCTCTCTCTCTCAGGAATAAATAAAAAACATTAAAACAATTTAAAGAGAGAGAGGAATAATAGTAGCACTAATAATAGCAAACAGTTACATAGTGCTTACTATATATGCCAGGTGCTGTTCTAAGTTATGTGTTAGCTATTTTTTTTTAAGGTTATTAATTTATTTTGTGAGACAGCACGCACGTGCTCACACAAGCGAGGGTGGGGCAGTGAGAGAGAGAATTGTGTAAGCTATTACTACCATGATCTACAAATCTGGACCTCAAAGGAAAGATATGGCCTAGAGATAAAAATGTGTGAGTCATCTACATGTGGGTGGTATTTGAAATCATGGGCATAATTGAGAGTGTCTGGAAGAGTCATATATAAGAAGAGAGGAAGACCCGGACTAAGTCCTGAGGAACTTCATCATTCAATGGCCAGGTAGGAAAGGAAGAACCCTGCAAAGGAGACCTAAAGGAACGGCCAGAGAAGTAGGAGGACAACCAAGAGGAGTGATGGGTCCTAGAAGCCAACGTATTAAAAGTATCTCAAGGAGGAAACCATCAAGAGTGTCAAATTGTGCTTGTGAGATCAAGTAAGACGACGACTAAAAGCATCCATTGGATTTAGTGACTTGATGGCCCAAAGTGACCTGATCACCACAGACTGAGCGGGTTGAAAGTCAGACTGAAGTGTGTTTTGACGGTACTAGGAAGGAGGAAATAGAAACTGAACAGTTATTTCAAGAAGTTTGCTTATAAAGGAGAAGAGAGTGAAGTAGCAGTTGGAAAGGGTTGTGTAGTCAAAGGAAATTGTTTTTGTAAAATTGGAGAGACTTGAGTATGTTTAAATGTCACTGAAAATAACCAATGAGAGGGAAGGGTTGAACAAACAGCAGAGAGAAAGGATAATTAATAGTGTAAAGTTTCTGGGAAGGTGTGAGGGGACAGGATACAAAGCACAATGGGAAGAAACGAGAAAGTGTAGGAGGTAAGGGGAGGATCTGTGCTAATGTGAACGAAGATGTACATTTGATGGTGGGAAGTAGGGGAGTAAATGAGGTCATGCATGCAAAGCACTTAGCATAGCACCTGGAAGGTTAGTTTGTATGAGAAACTGTAGCCATGGTCATTGTTGTTACTACCGTTACTGGTATGCACCTGCTCAACTGTCTTACATTTTAGCCTTTGGACTGCATGAGATGAGGAAGTACACTACTTGAACTTGAAATTTTATATATCGAGTTTATACACAATGGTTACTTGAACTTTTTGATTCCTCACCTTCATCCTCGCCAGGAATTCTGGGTAGTTGCTGGTCTCCTGATTGTGATAAGATAGAAAAAAGTTGTACATTTAAGGTTAGTGCACTTTATGCACTTTTCTATATGCAATCTCCACCTCTAAAAGTTTTAAATGTCCACCAAAGCCCCTACTGATGTTGACTCACCTGGAGAAAAATGACAGTAAAAGTAAACTGCTGCCAGGGTTTTAAAGGATCTGAAGGGCTTGAGTCAAGGGGGAAACTTTACTTGCACCTCAAATCCGTAGAATGAGAGCAGAGAAATGAGACAGAATTGTTGAATATCCTGGAGGTCCAGGAAGCCTCTTCACCTCTGATCACACTTCTCTGTGAGGCAGAGATGCATTTGTGGATGCATTCCCCAGTATCCCCTAATCCTGCCTCAGTCTCCGAATCCTCAGCTGTGCTATCCTGTGCTCCCTTACCTTTGCTGCCCACGTCCATTCTCTCACACCCATCTTCCCTCTACCTCCTGATGAGACCATACGTTCCTTGAATCTGAACTGAGAGAAAAGTGTGCTATGAAAAGAATTTGAGATCATTTTGAGGTTTGGCGAGGCTTCCTACTTTGAGGTTTCTTAGACTTTGAATCTCCCAGATTCCCGGCCACTTTGTTGAGGGAGTAACTGGCTCAAGGGAGACTCAAGAAAGAGATTATCACTCCTCTGATTAAAAATCTACATTAAAAGAAGGCCTATACTGCCTCTCTAACTCTCTTTTAAGTAATGTTCCAAATCCTTCATCTAGAATTCACAGGCTCCTCCCAATCTAGCTACACTCAGCTAACTTTTTTGTCCCCTCCCTTAAACATAATCTCCTGATATGTTAGCAGTGGTTACAAACAGCAAAGGGACTAAGCTTGGAGAGAGTTCTAAGAGGAACATTTACATACTACATACTTCTGCGCTGAGCATTTTACAGGGACAATGTATTATTTTGGAATCCATAATAAAACACCTTCCTGCCTCAGCGTGGCTCTCCCCACTCTTCCATATCCATCCAAATGTCTCATTCCTACAGGTTTCCATTCAAAACGTATTTCTTACCCCTTACATGCATGGTCAGTTGATTTTCAACGAGGGTGCCAAGACAAGGCAACGGGGACAGAATAGCCTTCTCAACAAATGTTGCTGGGACACCTAGATACCCGTGTGCAAAAACATAAACCTAAACCCCTACCTCATGCCACATACAAAAAACAACTCAAAATGGATCAAAGACCTAAGTGTAAGAGCTGAAACTATAAAACACTCAGTGGAAAAGAGGAACAAATTTTCATGACCTTGGATTAAACCATGGTTTTTCGCCTAGGACATCAAAAACATTAAGCAACCAAAGGAAAGATAAATTACACTCATAAAAATTAAAAACGTTTGGTATATCAAAGGACACCATCAAGGAAGTAGAAAGGCAAAACACAGAATGGGAGAAAATATTCCCAAATCATCTATCTGACAAGAGATTTGTCTCCAGACTATATTAAAGAAATTCTCACAACTCAATAAAAAGACAATCCAGTTAATAAATGGACAGAGGATTTGAATAGACATTTCTCCAAATAAGAACACAAATGTCCAATAAGCATGTGAAAAGATGCTCAACATCATTAGCCGTCAAAGAAATGTAGGTAAAACCATAATGAGGGACGCCTGGATGGCTCAGTCGGTTAAGCGTCCGACTTCGGCTCAGGTCATGATCTTGCGGTTTGTGAGTTTGAGCCCCGCACTGGGCTCTGTGCTGACAGCTCAGAGCCTGGAGCCTCCTTCAGATTCTGTGTCTCCCCCTCTCTCTGCCCCTCCCCTGCTCATGCTCTGTCTCTCTCTGTCTCTCAATAATAAGTAAAAACATTAAAAAATATTTAATAAAAACATAATGAAATTCCACTTCACACCCACTAGGGATGGCCATAAGAAAAAAGACAAATAGCAAGTGTTATTGAAGATGTGGAGAAACTGAAACCTTCTTACACTGCTGATGGGATTGTAAAATGGTACAACCTCTTTGGAAAAACAGTCTGGCAGTTTCTCAAAAGGTTAAAGTTACCATTTGACCCATAAATTATACTCCCAGTTATACATCCAAGAGAAGTGATGACATAAGTCTACATAAAAACTTGTACATGAATGTTGACGGAAGCATTATTCGTAATAATGGAAACAACCCAAATGTTACCTCAATTGATGAAATAAACATAATGTGATCTATCCATGCAGTGGAATATTATTCAACCATAAAAAGGAATGGCGTTCTGATACATGTTACAATATGAATGACCCATGAAAACATGTATGCTAAGTGAAAGAAGCCTCTTACAAAAGACCACATGTTGTAGGATTCCATTCATATGAAATATCCGGAACAGGTAAATCCATAGAGGTAAATTAGTGGTTGCCCACAGCCATGAGTTTGAAGGGAACTGGTAGTAACTGCAAATGGGTACAAGGTTTCTTTTTGGAGGGATGAAAATTGGTTGTGGGTTGTACAACCCTGAGCATACTAAAAAAAAAAACAACAAAAAAAAACCCAACACACTGCATTTTATGCTTTAATGGGTGAATTGTGTGGAATGTGAATTGTTTCCCAGCAAAGCTGTTAAAAAATGTTCTTCCACGGAGCTCTCCTTTTCTCCTATAGTCCACATTAATCACTCCATTCTCAACTCCTACTGCTCTTAATAACTGTACAGCACAAGTTAACACTCAGCTAAACTACTTGACAATGTTTTTTAATATTTCATGTAGATTAGCCTGTCAGCCAGACTATAATTTTCCTGAGAGGAGTAAATAAGCCTTCTGTTTCTCAGACAGCCTTAAACCACCTAACACACAACTGGGCACACAGTAAGTACTCAGTAGATTACTGGGTGTTTGTAAAGAACAGGTTGAATGTGCATGTGCTTGTTTCCACACACGTGTGTTAAACATACACAGAAGTTGGGGGGATGAATAAAATCTTAAGTAGTGAGGTGAGAGAACGACACTATGTGAAACTGCAGAATATAAGATTTATTTAGGGGAAAAAAAGGCACGGTTTGGACACTTTTGTTCTCCCCTCCCTCAGCTTGCTGCTGCTCATTAACAGCAAATGGCCAACCACATCCTGGTCTCTGAGATTCTAAGGGAACCACTGAGGTCCTATCTAGATAGTTGACTGGTGTCACTATTCCCCCATCGCTTCCTCCTCTTCCTCCTCCTCTGTCCAGCTCAGATCATCATCTGAATCCTCAGATTCTTCCTCATCCATCTCTAACCCAGTCCCTGCCTTAGCCTTCTCAGTTAGCGCATCGGGGTGCTCCAGCTGGGCCCAGGATCCTGGGTCAGCCTTGACCAAGGAGATTTCAACCCGAGATGGCATCAAGGAGACAGAGCTCTGCTCCACGTTTATGACCTGAGGAGGAGGGAAAGATAGAGGAACACAGAAGAAAGAGAAAATGAGGTTTTGTGGTCAGGGTGGGGTGGTGAAAAATGACCAATAAATAAATGTAAGGTGCGGAAAACAAGATGGGGAGGAAGAAAGCAATATAGTAAGAGAGAAAGAGGAAAGAAATGGGAGAAGGAGGGGGGAGGAGAAAAAAGGGAGGGAGAGGGGGAGAGAGAGAATATCAAAGCAAATGAAGAGAAAACCTCCACTTTCCCACTATAATTCCTTCCCTCAAGATACCCTCTGTTCATTCCAATCTGGTCCTTCTTTTCACCCATCTTCCTCCCCGTCCTGCGTCCCTTATCTTCACTTACCCCCCAGAGCTTCATCTGTGCTTGGAACACACGGTTACCATCAAAGACAATGTGGACATGAAGCTGAGAAAAAGAATTGCAGGAGTAGTAACAGTCCCAGAAGGTCAGAACAGGTTACTACAACAGAGAACCACGCAAGAGCTGTGATCCCTACATCCACACGTCAGCCAGACAGGCCTGACCTACCAGCTCTACCTTCCTCTCAGGGAAGCCCACGTGTTAACCGCACACAGCAACTCTGCCTGTAAAACTGTAATATCACCCAATCCACCAGCCTCCCATCCAGCAGCAGACATTCCTCACCTCAGTTTGACTGGCCTTCACCCAATTGAACGCAGGAAGTGGAATCTGGCCATACACAGTCACCACTACTACGGAATCTGTCTGGTGCCAATCATGACGGCAAGATGCTGGCAGCTAAAGAGAAGCCAAGTGTGGGTGGTAAGAACGAACTCAACCCGAGGGGAGGTCTCAGGTGTGTCTAGAGAAGAGACATGGAATCCAGAAAGATTGCTACTACTTCATATTGCAAAGCCTCTGGGCTGCTGAGGATAAGGAGAAGAATCTTATCTGGTACAGGGAGGGGAACTTATTTCTGGAATTTGGTTCTAATCAAAAGTTCAGGAAAGTTGGGGCTTACCTGCTTCCCCCAGTCATGTCTACCAACTCTGCATCCTGGCTGTGCCAGGAATGCCCCAAAATCCAGGGTCTGGATGCCACAACAGCTCCAGGACTTCATCCTGAGGTGGGAAGATAATTCAACTGAATCTCCTTTCCCTTCCCCATGAGCCCTCACTCCCACCTTATGATCAACATTGGGAGAAACCCGTCTCATAGGCCCCCTTTCTCACCCCTCATGGAATCGAGGTGCTCCTGGGTGGTAGGTACATGGAGTAGCATCACTCTCAGGGCCTTGGTAAACCTAAGATGGATAAAGGAGAATCCAGAAAAGAATCAGGTCATTTGAAAGTATACCCCACACAGCCTCATACCTATACCCAGTCATCCCAGGTAAAGGATTTCTCAGCCACATGCCTGTGCCCTCATCAGCTCTCACTCACAGCATCACATCCTGGATTCTGGCAGCTGGAACCCATCTGGATCAGACTACTGTCAAGTCCTGGGCAAGGGAAACAGAGTCAGGAACCTATCCATTCCCTCCATCTAATTGCCACTTTCACTAAATTCCAGTCTGCGAAGCCTGTCCTACTAAAGACCCACTTACCTGCTCCAGGTTCTTGGTCTAATTCCTTCTGTTCCAATGCCATTTCCAGGGCTTGGGATATATTTAGTGGAAGCAGCTTTGGAGGTAACTCTGACCTAGGGGTTACGGGTGGAATGATTTAGTTCTGACCCATAAATCATGATCAACAGCTCCAACACTCCCACCAGTGGTAATGGTATCGAGTAAGTCTGGTGAAAGCGGGGGCAGGGGTGGAAAAGTTGGGTAGCAACTGCATTGCCAATTTCTTTTTCCTTGTGGACATCCCAAGTCCCTGAGCCCTGGGGAAATCCCCGGGGGTTTTCTTGCCCATCTACTCAGTTGCTTTAAAATGTTAATATTTCCCTGCAGAACTGTATCATATCCTCATCCTTCTCTAATTGCAGATCTAATATGACTTTCTTCTCTTACTCATACTTCTTCCACAAAATTATTCTCTACAGCCTCATAACTTCCAATACTACATCTTTTTCTTGATGTAAAACTCATTCCAAAGCTTTTTTTCCAAGGGGCATCTGGGTGGCTCAGTTGGTTAAGCGTCTTGATTTTGGCTCAGGTCATACTCTCATGGTTCGTGAATTCAAGCCCCACGTTGGGCTGTGTGCCGATGGCATGGAGCCTGCTTGGGAGTCTCTCTCTCTCTCTCTCTCTCTCAGTAAATTTTAATTAAAAAAAAAGGGTTTTTTTCCAAAACGAAAAAAAAAATCAAGTCATTCTCCACAATCCTGCTTATATTATAACTAAGTATGTATTTGCAAGGGGCTATCGGCTGTTGACTCAATACCTATCCCATCACCCCATACCAACCTTAAAGCAAAGGACAGTATAATTCTGGACACAAATTTCCCCTAAGGTGTAAAATACACACAAAGCCCTGACACTTGGCGCTCCTCACATCCCTAGTCCCCAAACCCCAGTGACCCATTAATCACTTCTAAGAAGCTCCAGGAATGTAGGAAAAACCCAGGGACCTCCTCCTCTTTACTTGGGCCTCTCCCGACGCAAAGTCTCTGCTGACTTTGGGATCGTATTCAGAGGTTTTTGCTCCTGAAGTGAACTGCTTGTGGCAGGCACCTCAGGTTGAGGGGCCTCAGGGAGCTTCTCAGCACAGTGTGGTCCCACAGTACAGCCCTAGTACAGATAAGGAGAGAAGGATTAGGGATAGAATCCTTCTATTAGGGGGTAGAATTCAAGGAAGCAAATAATTTACCTTGATGTTTAAGAACTCAGAGAAATCTACAGTTCGCTTCCGGCAGCAGGACCAACCCTGATAACAGAAGACTCAGCTCAGGCCAGATTCCTGGGTAGATTTCCTTTGGGAAATCCATCCCCCCTTGCCTACTCCTCACCTTAAGTGCATCGTGGAAGATTGGGACCCCAGGGTGATGGCAACAGGAATCTGTGGATACCAGCAGAAGGATCAAGGAAGGAAAACTATACCAAGTATCACTTCTTAGCTCTCCCCCAGATTCACATGCTCATGGTTTTTCTTTAGAATAATTAAAAAAAAAAAAAGATTGAAGATCACCCACACCAACTAAACTAGGGCAGATACATGAAATTTCTCTGCTTCTTTAACGGACTGCCCACAGCTGACCACTCCCCCAGCACTCACAGGACCCCCTGGCAGTCAGGATTACTCACCAGGAAGGTTCGCATTGGGGTCAAAGTGCTGCCCGCAGCCTTTGTTATGGCAGAGTAGAGACATGGAGGATGTTGGTAGAATTACTGAAAGGGTATTTCAAGGAGTCTGGCTGCCGAGTGGGGAACACCTCTTAGTCTGGAGGCTTTTAGCTGCCTGGAAGGGCCAGCTGTTTCTATCTTTAGTTCAGGAGGCGTACACCTCCTAACATGGGCAAGGGAACTTCAATTGGTCTTCTCAACCAATCGGAAGGAGCTCAGGAGCATTTTAGCTCCGAGGCTCAAGAAAAAAGGATCAAGCGGAGTAGGGCTTGGAACTTGGGTGAGGTCAGCTCATCACTGCTGAGACACTTTTAGATTTACCAGACCGATTTCAAGCCTGACATGCCAGCAGCTGCTCAAAACTGAATCCCAATTTTGAGACCCCTCCCAGCTCATTGAAGGTACCCCAGTTCCTCCAGCTCATTTTCTTCCTCTCAAAGCAGCTGCTTTCCTCTCATCCTCATTGCGTCTTATGTACTGCCAACAGCACCAATCTTTGTCAACCACTTAAGCCATAGTATGCACCCAACCTCCCCAAGTTTGCCTAGACTGATTCATACTTTAGAGCACAAGGTAGCAAAGGCTTTAGTCTTCTAGAGCCTATGCTCAGCTCTTGACACAGAACTCCCCTCCCTCCATTCCCTTTCAAAAATAGCACAGAAAATTAAAAGGCTTAAAATGTATTTTAATAAGTTGATGCTGCATTACTGCTCCATTTCTCAGAAAAACTCCAAAGATATCAGGGACAAATCAAACATGGTACACCAATAAAAAAATGCACAGCGTAACTACCTAGGATAGGCAAGGCTAAGAGCTACTGTCTGACCTTCAGCATACAGCAACCCTGTTCCCAAGATTGTGCTAGGCCTATCAAGAAAAGCTGTGAACAGCAACATCATAGACACAAAACGGCCATTCCTGGGTTATCCTTACCCAAGAAAAGAAGATGGAGGCAACGTAACACAAGAGTTTTTTAAAGATACACTAAAATGAAAATCTCTAAGAGAAAATGTCTTCCTTAGGACACAAAGGGGTAATATACGGGATAGAACAGAACCGTATGTATGTTGTCTGTGACCTCTGTGGACATTTGCCTGAATTCCCACCTTCAAGTGGAGCAACGGGGCTAAGGTCATTGGGGGATGTTTGTTTTTGTGGTGTATGTGGCAGTGTCTCTGGGGTTGGAGGGGGTAAGAATGAGAAAGCAAATAGAACAGGATGGACAAAGAATGGAATGATCAAGATTAAAGGGGGTGGGGGGGGGTCTAATTCAATTCATTTTATCATGGCCCCCCCCCCCACCAGGCCCTCAACAATCACAGGGGACTTCAGGAATGCACCACACAGAATCAATTAGTTAGATGACATACCACACAGAATTGATTTGTTAAAGGTTATCGCCCCTCCCTTGCCCTCAGCCTCCAGCATACTTCCTTAGAGTAGTACAGGCAAGGAAGACCTAACTATTGGGAGAAATCCCTAACACTTTTCCAGGGCAGAATTCTGGCTAGTCCAAAAAGGGTCCTTCTTTTAAGGGTTTTTGGGAAACTAGACACTGAAATTTTTATTAGTATCGGCGACGTTTGTTTGGAGCAAATTCAGCTCCAGGAGCTGCACGGTTGAATGCAGGAGGGGTTCCACCAATGGCCCCAATTCCTTCCATGGTAGCAGCTTGGCCAAAGCGTTCAGTTGTTGGTGGGGTCTTAAAGAGAAAAAGAGAGCAATGTTACAATACAACCTATGCCCCAAGCTTCCCACTCATCTGTAATGTCTCCCCTGAAGGCCATTTCCACTCCACTATTCAAAGCTTTTTCTTAATGTTTATTTTTGAGAGAGAGAGAGAGCACAAGTGGGGGAGGTACAGAGAGAGGGGGACAGAGAATCCAAAGCAGGCTCCGCACTGACAGCAGCAAGCTTGATGTGGGGCTTGAACTCACGAACCGTGAGATCATGACCTGAGCTGAAGTCTATGATCAACCTACTGAGCCACCCAGGCAACCCAACTATTCAAAGCTCTTGATGCTCTAGGGGTGATTAAGCCTGTTTAGAACCCCAGTGGACATCCTTGGGGCACCTGGGTGGCTTAGTCAGTTAAGCGTCCAACTCTTGGTTTCAGCTCAGGCCATAAATCTCCCAGTTTGTGGGATAGATCCCCATGTTGGGATCTGTACCATGCAGAGCCTGCTTGGGATTCTCTCTCTCTCTTTCTGCCACTCCCCTGCTCATGTAGGCTCTCAAAACAAACAAACTAACAAACAAACATTAAAAAATAAAGAACTCAAGTGGATATTCCTGGAAAGAAGGCTATCTGAATTAAAGACCCATCCAACTATCCTACCCTTATCTTTCTATCCCTATTCCTATGTATTAAACAATATTACATACTGAATTCCCAGGCTGGATAATTTCTAACTAAGTCTTTTTTCCTGAACTAAGTATATGAACAAGACAGACCATCACTCTTCGGCAACATTAATAAGCCCATCCAGTTTTAAAATTTTGACACTAGAGGGGTGCCTGGGTGGCTTAGTCAGTTAAGTGTCTGACTTCGGCTCAAGTCATGATCTCACGGTTTGTGGGTTTGAGCCCCGTGTTGGGCTCTGTGCTGATGGCTAGCTCAGAGCCTGGAGTCTGTTTCAGATTCTGTATCTCCCCACCTCTCTGACCGTCCCCTGCTCACGCGGTCTCTGTCTCTCCCTTGGAAATAACTACATTAAAATGTTTTTTTTAAATAAAAAATAAAATTTTGACACTAGATTAACTCAGAATTGTATGAGCCATAAAGCCTTTTGGATTCCTATCTATTTTATGTGACAATACCTACACATCATTGCCTTCGATACAAGAAAAAAAAAAACCTCATTAACTCAAGGTAGCAACTAAACAGAAAGCATTTACTTAACTGCTAGACAAAATATAGTTTGAGGATGGGTTTGTTCAAATCAGGCCCTTGAGATTACATTGAATGGAAAACAGTGGTCTTAAAAAACTGATTATCTATAGCAAAGTTGTGGCAGACAAACGGACTGTGAAAACAAAGTCCCTTCTCCTATCACCATTCGGAATTACTGTAAGGCTCCACAGTTTATTACCAATCCCAAGGTTCCATCTGGCATCATAGTGGCAGGTCCCGGAGGAGCTGGAGTACCAGCTGGCACTGGAGCCGGGGGCATGGCGCCTCTGTTGTTTATGCCCATAGCACCTACAGCAGAGCAGTGTAATCAGTACAGGAGACAGAGATTGTCAATCTCTGTGTGAGAGAACACAATTCAACAAAACCTCTGAGCTAAGGACAGGTTACCCCCACCCAAAAATGATGCTCCCAGAAACATCAGCCCCTTAAATCTGGACCATGTCGGAGAAGCTATGTAGTTCAACAGAAATGAGACAAAAATGGGTATCAGAACCATTAACCTCATGAGTCCTTACCTCCCATAGCCATCTGGCCCATCCGTATCTCCTGTTCTCTCTGAAAAATAAGAAATACTCAATACAGTCCAAGATGGCACTGCACTCTACCATTCACAATATACTGAGGACACACACTAAGGGAAGCAGATAGAGTGATTAACACATTCCAAGTACACGGAGACCAAGCTGAGGAAAACCAACATTTCCTTGTTAGTTGTGCAGTGGATTCAAGGTTAGATCTACAAGGACACAAGTCAGAGTCTCCTATACGGAACAGAGAGGTAAAAGCCAAGGGGAAAGATAGTTGATTTCTTCTCGGACCCCAATATGTGCAACAACTCCAAGGACACGAGAGAACTAGTCAAGGCTGCTACAGGACTGAATAGATCTCATCGGGCGGTCGCTGAGTCTAAACAGTATACGCTGGCCCCAGCTCTTCATCCTAAATTGCCTGTGAGGCAAGAACTCCCCTTCAAACTTTACCTTTCCTTCCTATTAATTCTTTCTAAAAGAGGAGTTTCATAGACTACAAAAACCACTCATAACCTGGAATGTTATATATAGTCCCACTGGACAATTGGTGGGTTTGTCGTATCAGGACTGGCCTGGCACATCAAGGGCACATGGGAGATAATACCGCATCAGGGAATGTTCCCTTGAATCCTTCCTGCTGTCTCCGCATCATTTCTTCCTGTTGCCGCCGCATCTCTTCCTCACGGCGCCTGCGCTCTTCCTCCTGCCTACATAGAGTCACCGAGAAATTTAGGCAGAGACATTCCAGAACTTGAGCAGATTATCTTTCTTTTTTAATTTTTTTCTGAGAGACAGAGAGAGTGTGAGCAGGGGAGGGTCAGAGAGAAAGGGAGATACAGAATCTGCAACAGGCTCCAGGCTCTGAGCCGTCAGCACAGAGCCCGACGCGGGGCTCGAACCCTCGAACTGCGAGATCATGACCTGAGCTGAAGTCGGACGCTTAACCGACTGAGCCACCCAGGCGCCCCTTGAGCAGATTATCTTAACAGGGACTCAGCCAAGGAGATTAAGAGCCTACTGAAAACTATCATAGCTTTCCAAAAAATTCACTGTTAATGTGTCCAGCCCTAAAGCAACCCACATGTGTCATTCAGGGAAAAAAAGTTCTTTCACAAAGAGGCCTCATGATATCAGCACTCAGCTGCTTTCCCTTTAGTGCAGCTCTGGATAACTCCTAGAACCATGAGCAGCCGAAATAACTCCCACCTGGCCAGGAACTATTTGCCAACACATTTACAAACACATGAGGTAGCATGGTGGTAGGAAACAGGAATGAGACATTACCTTTTAGAGCGGTCAGAAAAAAAGGGTTTGAGAGTTAGTTACCTGAGCTCCAGCTGCTTTCGTTTTTGCACTTCTTGGTTGTGCAGCTCTTCCATCCTCCGGAGTTCTTCTTGACGCCTCATCAAATCTAAAAAGACAATAGACTAATTTAGAGTATTCTTCATTCTCCTCAGACAGACCCGATAAATTCCCATAAAGATCCAGAAAGTAAAGGGGGTATATATAATCCGTGAATGGTCATCTGAGCTATTCAGATTCCAAAAATGAAGTCAAACCTAGGATTTCCTTCTCCATAGAATCCAGTATTGTATGCCACATCTCCAAGCTCAACAAAATATTTCAGAGAATAAAAGCAGAGGTCTAGGCCTTTTTCTGCTGAATGTTACAAAGACCCTCCTGAAAAAAGCCACTGTTCTTGTTCTACATTTAAGACTTACAAGCCTATACTCACCCTGTCTCATTAGCATGACTTGGTGCTCATGGCGAGCAGCCTCCATCTCCATCTCCAGCTTCTCACGAGCTTCCTTGATGTTGCGGTCCACTTGGTCCTGCTGCTGTTTCTCCATCTCAATGAGTGCCTTCCAGCGCATGGCATACTCATACTCAAAGGAGCCAGGCTGTGCAAATCTGGGTGGCTGTTCTCGCTCCCTATAAATAAAGTTCCTGGGCTATTCAAACTTTGTCAAAGATTCTCCCAACTAAGCACTGTATTCCTCCTGAGGGCCAAGATTAGGGCTGCCAGTGAAAACATGCAGCAAAGACCTGCTATACATCCCTTTACAAGCTTCCTTAAGAATAGACAAACACCACCAACTTGACAATAAACTATTTGTGGGAAAAAAAAAAGAATAGACAAACACCTAAGAGGGAACTGACAGGATTACATACTTATGAAATTGCTGGTTCTTTATAACCAGCTTCTCTGGAAGTCCCTCTTCATCATCCAACTGGTCCATGGGCTCCACAGTCACAGGCCGAGGAAATCTGGGAGAAAGAAAGCAGCTCAGCATTAATCAAATTATACCCTCTCTACAACTTCCACTCTACAACTGTCACTGGCACAGTGACCAGTTAGGGGTCAGGACTGAACAATTAAACATATTTCTGAAGGGGTTTTTACACCCAGGTGACCAGGTCTCTGGATGGCATGTGGAATCCGGGGTCGAAAGGATGGAGTCAAGCTTAGATCTCTGAATATGACCCTAAAGAAGATGTTCAAAGTAAACAGACAGGATACATAAGTGCAGTCTAAATATCCAGTACCTAGAGAACACCAGGCAATCACTTAAACACACGCGCATGTGTTTTGCATGTACAAAACAACTTTTTGGAGTTTTTTTCAATTTTTTAAAATTTTATATTTGAGAGACAGAGAGGAAGCAAAGGAGGTGCAGAGAAACGAAGACAGAATCTGAAGCAGGCTCCAAGCTGTCAGCACAGAGCCCGATGCAGGGCTCGAACCCACAAGCAGTGAGACCATGACCTGACCCAAAGTCAGACACTTAAGCGACTGAGCCACCCAGGTGCCCCAACTTTTCAGAGTTCTGACTTCAAGGGAAGGGGAGATTTAACACTGATTAAGTGTCACTCAAAGACTGAAAGAAAGGTTTTTTTTTTTTTTTTTTTTTTTTTTGAGAGAGAGAAAGAGGGTGGGAGAAAGAGGGAATCCCAAGCAGGCTCTACACTGACATAGGGCTCAATCTCATGAACCATGAGATATGACCTGAGCCTAAATCGAGAGTTGGATGCTTAACTGACTGAGCCACCCAGGTGTCCCTGAAAGATTTCATAATCCTCATACTTTATTAATTAATTTACACTGAAAACCCTACTAGAGAGCTGAATTAGTATCCAAAGTCTTTAAGTGACTGCAAGAACATGGTTCCTAGAGGCTAACTCTCCACACCACTGAAAGAAGTAGCAATCTAAGTTCTATTTCTAAAAGCAGCCCCTACTTACGTGGTTAACAGGAAGGAGCCTTCACTGCACCTGTCCAGAGCTTTCCGAGCAGCTGGCTTCCCTGAGAATTCAACAATGCCTTTTCCTGAGGGCCTTCCTCGATCATCCACGATGACTACAGCCCTTTCCACTTGGCCAAACACAGAAAAGGCTTCCTCTAGCAGTTCATTAGAAACATACTGAGGAAGGTTTCGGACTGTGAGCGATGCACTATGGCAGGCAAAGCGCACGCGCAGTTGCTTTCCACGAAGTGGCATGTTGTCCAGTTCTACTTTGGCAATCTCCGCTAGGGTTCGCGTTTCCTAGGAAGCAGACAGAAGTCAGAATAACTCAGTTTGAAAAGACTGCATGCACGGTGGCCATCTCTTGATGGCCATCAAGAGTCTAAAGTAGCATAGCTCAATACAAAATGTCTCTCCCCAAAACCTTGACAACACACATATAAAGAAAACTTCACAGTACTGAAAGAAGAGAATTACGTTTCAGATAAATCTTTGGATGATAAACAGATAAACCTAGTTGTTCTGATAGCCTCGCAATAAATCAATTGGGAATTCTAGAAATAAATACCACTTACATGGTCATCAGTATCATAGGTTATTCTCCCAAGTGGTAACAGATCAGTGGGACAGACAATGACCAGCCTAAAACCTACCCTTAAAATATAGTAGCCAGAATTATTTTCATTTCAGCTAGCTACACACAAGTTTAGTAAGAATCATGTATGCCCTCTCCAAGACCTCTTTAGAACCACAAACCCTAATGGGAGCCCGCCTCTCACATTACTAAAGAGGAACCTTGAGCCCCATAGAAAATGACTTGCCCATATAATCTTGTTAGTGGTAGATCTGGAATAAAAACTAGTTCTGACCACCGCATCCAGTAAACTTGCTAGCATACCATGTTCCTTGTTTATGTAAGTAAGGTCTAGGAAAGTTTCTCCCCCATATACTTAAACATGTTTCCTAATCAAATCAGATTTTAGGAAAAAGATCTATACGTAAAAATGGTTATGATAATGTGTGTTTTAGCACAACTTAAGATTTTTTTTAAAAAATAAGATACAAATAAAATGGTCCCCTCATGATTTTAAAAAAGTCATGTATGAAAACTTTTCAAAGAAATTACATAAATCCTAATCATTACTAAGATAAAATAAACTATGAGTTGATAATTATTGAAGCTGGGCATGAAGTATGTACAGGTTCATATACTACTCTGTCTAAATCTCTAAGTTTGAAATTTACCAATTAAAAAAGTTCCAACAGGGATACTTTAGTTTTAGTGTCCAAGGCAAATAAACCTATGTTGTCCTTGAAACAAAACAAAAACCTAGGAGGAAAAATAAAAACAAAATCTGCATTTTCTGTCCTGTGCTACCAACTACAATGATAAACATTTAACAAACAGACCATCTGAGAATTGTTTCCACTGTCTAATTTCCCAAGTCCATCATTCCCCAATTTCCCCACCTTTTAGAGCACACATTCTAAAAACCCATGGTTACTCACCAAGCGGATAAAGCCAAAGCCCTTATCCTTGTGAATGAAGACTTCGCCTGCCTTCCCATATTTCTCGAATAGTTTCCTCATCTCCTCCTCAGTGATGTCAGGAGGAAGATTGCCCACAAAGAGCCGGCTACGTTGGGTGAAGGTCTTCTCTCCTGGCTTCCTAAAATTCTTCAGGTCAATCGTCAAGCCTTCATCTGAGAGAAGACACACAGTCACTCAAAAGATTGGAAAAAGAGATCTACAGTCACATTTTCAGAGCTACAACTGCTCCCAGATTACAAAACCTAATTGCTATCGAGAAGTCAAGCACCATTTCCCAATACAATCTATCCACTAACCACTTATTAGTAAATTGCACCTTAAAATGTGAAAGCAGTATGCAGACATCTAAGAGGACTTCTCAATAGCACTACTATGGGCCAGGAGCCACCCAGACTAAGTCAGAGACAGAAAGACAATACAGGAGTTATTGGTCAAAGGGAAAATTAAGTCAAGGAGACTTATGTCAGAAGGGATCAGCTTTTTAAATTTAAAACATAATTGCTCCATTTTCCCAATCTGTCACCAATCTTCATAACCTTAACAGCTCCCATTCTTTCATGCTTAGGTTAATGGAACGAAAGGAAATGGGTTAGGAAACAGTATTCTTTATAAGGATCTCTGGAAATAAAAGAAGGTCGAAGCTGGTTCTACTTTTAGAGGCACACAATAGGTGCTCAAAGTTTGCTGATGAATGGAAACATGCCTTTAAAGAATGTTTACTCTGATTAAAAATGGGCTGGTACAGGCCCCAGGCTAAAAGTCTAACACTCCGTACCAGACTTCTTTTCCATTAAAGACCTGTCCTATATTTTCTAACTACCAGTCATCTGATGATTGATTACCTCTAAGAACCAAGCTCTGAGGTAAAACACAACCGCGTCTGTTTAGCAGTAGACTATGCCAACCTGGCACAGCAACTCTACTCATCTGCTCTCCAACATGTCTGCTCCTTGTTTCAGAGAATCACCGTTTCTCTATCCTAAGAAGTATTACGAGGTAAATATGGAAAAGAAGAACAAAGGTGTGCCACAAAGGCTTATTCTGATAATCTCAAGACACTCATCTAAAACCAACCCCCTTACAAGGGTGAACTCACTTTGGCTGCTGGCTTGTTGTCCATTTGCAGGTATTGGTGGCGGTGGTGGCTGCTGCTGTTGCTGCTGGTGGTGCTGCTGGTGGTGATGTTGATGATGCTTCCTTGGAGTATGGTTTTGCTTCTCCAAGTTAAAGGTTTTATTGCTCTGCATTTTTGCACCCTAAAAGGAAAATGTGGACTGTCAAATATGTTCAGGGCTTATCAGTCACCTTCCTGATGACTTACACGTCACAAATCATCTCTGATGTCCTGGCTCTTGCCAGATTCAAACGAGCAGGTATTTTGAACAAGTATGGCAAAGGAGTACCATTCAAAAATCTAAAATCAACCAGACATTAGCAGTTATGTTGCACACAGAAACTAGACAAGTACTAGATCAGAAGAACTTGCATGAGAGTAACTTGGAGAAGCCTTCAGTTCACTAATTCTATGCATTAATTGGAAGCTACTTTCCTCAAAGAAGCCACCACCTAAAAAAACGGCCGTTATCATATTAAAACACAACGACTGAAATAGATTCTAGTTACAAGGACAAGAACTGGTAGTAAATCTTGTTTTCTCCAGCACTATGCACAGTCTAGCCTATAGTAGACATTGTGGAATGAACAGCAAAAAAGTATGAACTGTGGAGTTAGACAGACTTAGATTTGAAGCATGGTCCTAATACTTAGCAGCTATGTACTACCTGTAAATTACTTTTGCACAAATTCCTTAAGCTGTTATAAAGGAGATAATAAAAATACCTACCTCTCAAAATGGCTAGGAGGATAAACTAAGATAAATGCTAGTTCAGTACTGGAATTCATAAGCACTCAGTAAATATTGTTATTAATCATAACAGAAAGATAAAAGACTATTAAAGCAATGAAAACAATACAAAAAGATGAATACAGGTAGGGGTGCCTGGGTGGCTCAGTCGGTTGACTGTCCAGCTTTCGGCTCAGGTCATGATCTCATGGTTGGTGGATTCGAGCCTCGCGTCAGGCTCTGTGCTGACAGCTCAGAGCCTGGACCCTGCTTCAGATTCTGTGTCTCCCTCTCTCTCTCTGACCTTCCCCTGCTCACGCAGTCTCTCTCTCTCTCTCTCACAAAAAATAAACATTAAACATTTTTTTAAAAAGATGAATATACAATTCTAATTTTAAATCTTATCTAAAAATCAACATAAGATAAAAAGAAAACAAAATGAAAATTCCTGGTACAATCCAGACTGAATTTAAACTTGGTTTTAAAATGGAAATTTTTTTTCTTTTTAATTTTTATTTATTTTTGAAAGAGAGAGAGACAGAGTGCAAGCAGGGGAGGTCAGAGGGGTCAGAGAAAGAGGGAGACAGAGAATCCAAAGCAGGCTCCAGGCTCTGAGCTGTCAGCACAGAGCCCGACGGGGGCTCTGAACTCATGAACCATGTGATTGTGACCCGAGCCAAGGTCACTTAACCGACTGAGCCACCCAGGCACCCCTAAAATGGAAATTTTCTAACTGCTCTGGTTCAAGCTGAGGACCATCTTCCTCACCCAAGGACAGTTCTCCAGTAATAAAAGGAAAAAGCCAATCCTAAATTCCTTTCCCTAAACACAAGGCCTTCTAGTCAGAGTTTAGCTGAAGGAAAGATATGGAGAAGGACCTTTTCATGAATACTTATTGTTTCCATTATATGAATCCTTTAAAATAAAGAAAATTGTATTTCTCAAAGAAAATGTGACAATGTCTTGATAACTATTGATTTTGGATGATGGGTACGACAATACTTTTATGTGTATGAAAACTTTACTCAAACATTTCATATCATACCCCACCTAAACTAAGAACAATATAATTATCAAATTCTATATTCACAAATTGTTTTATAAGACAAGTAATAATAAGAGCTATCAAGATGTTGGGGTTGGATAAGCATCCAACTTCAGCTCAGGTCATAATCTCACAGTTTATGAGTTCAAGCCCCACATCGGGCGCTGTCATCAGCACAGAGCCATCTTTGGATACTGTTTTCCTCTATCTCTGCCCCTCCTTCGCTCTCTCTTTCAAAAATAAATAAACATTTTAACAAAAAGCTATCAAGATGTTAATATTCTGTAACTTAGGAAATTCTACTAGAAATTTATCCTAAGAATATAATTTAAAATTTTTAAAAACCACATCCATGAAACAGTCACTGTAATGACCTTTATAGTAACAAAATGACTTAAAATACCCAAAATTAAAAAAAATATCCAAAATTAGTGGTATGGTTTTTAATAAATGATGGTACATCTATTCAATGGAATGTTATATGACATTAAAAGTTGTGAAGACTGTGTAAACATTAAAAATGTTTGAGGTTTTAAAAGGGAAAGGCTTAAAAACGAGGAAAGGGGTGTTTTCTCCCCAAAAACACGTGAATGAGGAACCTGGATAGCTCTTAATTTCAGCTCAGGTCATAATCCCAGGCTGTCGGATTGAACCCCACGTCAGGATCCATGCTTTGTGTGGAGCCTGCTTAGGATTCTCATTCTTTCTCTCTCCTTCCCTCTCTCTGCCCACCTCCCCCGCCCCCGCTCTATAAATTTAAAAAAAAATTTAAAAAATGCATGAATGTAGGCAAAAGGCAAACAAAAACGAAAACTGTCCTGTTTATAAGTTATTAGACAGTTTTCATATATATTTATATTTTACTAACTCACCCAACAAATATTCACTGAATGCTTACTATTTGCTAGGCACTTGGGATGCATCAATGAATAAAGCAAAGATTCTTGACTTCAGTTGTGCTTACCTGCTAATAAGAGAAAATACACATAACAATTATATAGTACTTGATAAAAAAATAAGTACTACTGGAAAATAAAGAAAAATGGGGTGAGGGGAGTAGATAGGGAGTGAAAGAGATAAGACTTGCAGAATGCATGGGTGGCCAGTCAGTTTAAGTGTCTGACTTGATCTTGGCTCAGGTCATGAACTCTCAGTCCTGACATTGAGCCCTTAGGCAGGCTCTGCCCAATAGGGTGGAACCTGCTTGGGATTCTCTCTCACCCTCTCTTCTCTGCCCCTCCCCTGCTTGCCTGCATGAGTGCTGAACTCTCTCTCTCTCTCTCAAAATAAATATTTTAAAAAGGGGAGTAAGTAAGGCTGCAATTGTATTTATGTTTTTTGAAAGTTTATTTACTTTGAAAGAGAGAGATTCTTTATAAGGATCTCTGGAAATAAAAGAAGGTCGAAGCTGGTTCTACTTTTAGAGGCACACAATAGGTGAGAGAGAGTGAGCTAGGGAAGGGCAGAGAGAGAGAGAGAGAGAGACAGAAACAGAGACAGAGACAGAGAGGGAGGGACGGAAAGAAAACCCAAAGCAGGCTCCCCACTGCCAGCATGGAGTCCAATCCAGGGCTCAAGCTCCCCAACCATGAGATCATGACCAGAGCCAAAATCTAGAGCTGGACACTTAACCGGGTTAACTGAGCCACCTAGGCACCCCTAAACTGCAATTTTATTTTATTTTTTATGTTTTATTTCTGAGACAGAAAGAGAGAGCATGAACAGGGGAGGGACAGAGAGGGAGATAATAGAATCTGAAACAGGCTCCAGGCTCTGAGCCAGCTGTCATGTCAGCACAGAGCCCGACGCGGGCCTCGAACCCAAGAACCATGAGATCAGGACCTGAGCCAAAGTCAGACACTCAACCGACTGAGCCACCCAGGCGCCCCTAATCTGCAATTTTAAATAGAGCTGTGAGGGAAGTCTAACTGGAAAGTTGACATTTAATAAAGCCAAGACTTGAATCTTATTTGTATCATTTCATCAATTTTATGTTTCTCATTAATAAGGCATCTATTACAAAATATAACTTTAATATAGAAAACTTAAAAAAATAAAAACCTAAAGACCCCCACTAGAAAATAGTCAACATTTACCCTTCTAGTCATTGATTCATACATTTGTATGTATGTATATTTGTATATTGCAGATTATTTTGCAACCTGCCTTTTCTACTTTATTACACATAGACAGCTTTTATGTCACTAAATCTTCTACATTAATTTTTTAATGTTTATTTTTGAGACAGTGCGAGCGGGGGAGGGGCAGAGAGAGAGAGGGAGACCCAGAATAAGAGGCTCTAGGCCCCCTGTCAGTACAGAGGCTGACCTGGAGCTTGAATACATGAACTGTGAGATCATGACCTGAGCAGAAGTCAGTCACTTAACCGACTGAGCTATGCAGGCGCCCCCAAATCTTATACATTCCTTTTTAATGGACACAGTATTTAGCTGTCAACCAAAAGCACCCATTGTGTTGGACACCTGGGTTGTTCCTAGTTTTTCACCATTACATATAAACCATGTTCACAGTTAAATCTTGGAGCGCATCCACGAGTAAGTGTTCCTCCCACAATTTCGACTTTTCCTTATTTACCTTCCAAAACATACATGATCATTTCAAATAATGCAGTTATAATGCACCACTGTATATTCAGCTTTTCACTTTTACTCTGTCAGTATAATAATTTTCAACAGCTATACAAAGTCTGTGTGGATAAACACTAGTTTACTAAACTATCCCCTACTATGAGACATTTAGATTGTTTTCAGCTTTTTCCTATTATAATGCTGCAGTAAATATCTTCTTGCTTATTATTCTTTTAAATTATTTCCTTATAATAAATTCTTAAAATTAGAATAATTGAATCTTTGTGACTCTTACCACGTAGTACAGCATTGTTTCCTCTAAAAAAGGGAAATGATGTTTGTGAAAATAGGAAATTACAACATACAAAATTTGGTAGTCTACTCCAGCAACAGTTGGGGATGGGGTTAGATGGGCATTAGAATCCAATCTCTAGGGGCGCCTGGGTGGCTCAGTTGGTTAAGCATCTGACTGGCTCAGGTCATGATCTCATGGTTCATGGGTTCGACCCCCATGTCGGGCTCTGTGCTGACAGCTAGCTCAGAGCCTGGAGCCTGTTTCGGAGTCTGTATCTCCCTCTCTCTCTGACCCTCCCCTGCTCACATTGTCTCTCTCTCCTTCTCTCTAAAAATAAATAAATAAACAAATAAATGAAAAGAATCCAATCTCTAACTATTTGAGTCCAGCTATTAAACACCTCCCCCTTCCCCTGACACCAAATTGGCCTATAGCAGAAACGAGTTATCTTCACAGCCATTTCTCCAACTAGGTCTTCTTACCTTCTTACTCCTGGCTAGATTCCAAAGAATCTGTTTTTTGTGTTTTTTTTTTCCCTCCAGCCTTTAGTTTGGGAGTCAGTGGCCCCAACCTCAGTATCCTGCATCCCATTCAGGAATACACAATTTTTATTAACACGTTAATAAAAATCTTCAGAGATCCGTTCAAAACTGAAATATTAAAAACTCTGTTTTTATATCCTAACCAAACCTCACCACTCCATTTCAGAAAGGCCATTTTACAACTTCTTACTACCTTCCTTGAGGATAAAATGTTCTAAGCCACTTAAGATAACTTCAAGGGAGGTTACTTTTGGTTTTAGAGAGTGGAGCCTGGTAGCAGAGGTAATACCAGATATTCACCAACCATTATATGCCACGCACTGTGCTAAGCCTGCATTATCTCACTTAATGCTCAAAACTATTATTCTCCCAGAGAAGAAAACTGATGCCCATCTAAGGTCACCCAAATGTGGACCAAGGAGTAGAACTCACATCTACTTAACTCTAAAGCTCATCCTCAGCACTATGCTGCAAGCTTAGTAATCAAAGCTTGGTTTCAAAGTTTAGGGTCCAACAAACGGACTAGCCATATCACCTAACTTCTGAACCTCAGTTTACTCCCCTGTAAGAAGGGGGTAACAACAGCAACCTCACAAGGCTAGTTACTTTAAGGACTAAAATGAGATCCTGTACACAGCCAGCACTTGTTCCTACTGGGAACCACTATCCCTTTTCTTACATTTGATTGGTGCTCTAGTTAGACAAATGTCATCAATTTACATGCTTCCTCTTCTTTTGGATTCTAGGAAAAATTACTTTTTACAACCAAATTGCCTACCTTAGTATTCTTGAATGCCTCCACAATGCTAATCTTTATCATTTTTCCTCCAGTTTCTTCTTTCCCAAGAACACATTCAATGGTGAAGACTAAATAATATTGTATAAGTCACTTAAAACAGTGCTCAGAAAGTACCAAGTACTCAGTTTAAGTATTGTCCCTATCACTTATTTCTGATGATGACCACCAACAGAATTTGGAAATAAGTGCAGAAATCTCTTGTGAGCAATAAATTCACTGCCCTCATAACCACAGGGCCTCTGAGAACTAAGCGCAAAGATCAGCATCAAGGATTTGTCTACTTACCCGTCCCAATGCTCAGATGAAGGACTTTTTGAGAGAGAATATGTGCTGCTGATTTAGAAAAGACTGGGACTCTTGGACATAGTAGCACAAATGTGGTGTAAGTACAGGACCAAACACTACACCACACATACCTGAAATCCATTTTCAGGAAAAGGATCAACTTTTTAAGCGGAAACTGTGGCGGGGTGGGGGCGGGGGAACCTGGTAAAAATCTACCGACCTAAACGGCTGCATGGATATGGTCTTGCCGGAAAGCTGTACAATGAACTGACAATGGTAAGGTACTTTTCTAAGTGTTTCTAGGACTTTTCATTTATTAACAAGGAAGTTGGCCAAAGACACAGTATAAATCTAGCCAGTGCTTCCTAGGAGAGTTGCCAGATTTGCGATATAAAAATACACAACGTACAGTTAAACTTGAACTTCAGATTTAAAAAAAATGACCTTTTAGTATTTAAGTCCCAAGCAACGTATACTAAAACGAATTTGTTGTCTATGTGAAATCCAAATTTAATGCGGCATCCTGTATTTTCGCTGGCAACCCTACACCTACCTCAACTTCGGCTGAAGTGCCTCCCAAATCCTCTCTAATCTCAACTTCTCCGTTAAGAACACAAAGAAAGGTTTCAGGGGACAACAAGTTTCCCCAAGGAGAAAATACCCAGTAGAAAATCCACAAAATTAATTTTCATTTTAAAAAGTGATGCTGTAAATGGGTCGAGTAGCTAGGCAACAAGACTTAAAAAACAAGAAAAGGAAAAAAAAAAAAAACCTGACCAGGAGAGGCGCGGGGTCTGGACTAGCAGATGAACTTAACCAGCTTAGAGTTTTGACAAAGAAACATCGCGGGGGAGGGGGGGAGCACTTCTCATCCTGAATTAATGGCCTCGAGAGGCCGAGAGGAGGAGCGCCTGCAAAGCGCCTCCTCCTCCAGCCGCGACTTCAGGGCTCTCGGATAATAGACCCCACACCCTCAGGCCCAGGGCGGGTAAAGGGCCGGGGAATTCACGGCCACGGCTCAGATTCGAGGACCAGTCGCATAAAGAAACGGGGCGGGAAAGGCGACGGGGGCCGGTCAAAGGAGAAAGCAAGGCGAGCTGAGAGCGATGGGCCCCCGCGGGTGGGCTGAGGAGGCCGTGTGGCGGCGGGGACAAGGCCTCAAGGGGCCTTGGAAGGAACGGCCAACCTCCCTCCAAAGCCAGCCTCGCCCTAGCCTCCTGTCGCGAAAAACCCTACTCCCCACCCAAAGAAGAACTAAGTCGTCCCCAAACTCACCCTCTACCGACTGTTCTCTCCTCAGAGTAACGGCGACGCTACACGGCCTCTACCGTCCCGAGAAAAGAGCGCGCGACCGCCGGAAACGAGACGACGGAGCTCGGTGCCTCCCAAGGGGCACAAAGTGGCATTCTCCATTGGTTATGGACCTTGCCAATCAAGGTTTATCTCCAGAGGCGGAATCCGTTTTCCGCCATTTCTTCAATCCTATTGGCTACCGAATGCGAAAGATTTGAGTTCGTGTGAACGACAGATGGGGACAAAGAGCGAGGCTGTCTACTTAAGTCGCATGCGCAAACTGCTGACTGCTCCAGACGGAAAAGGAAGGGGGAGGGGGATAAAGAGGTAGGGAGGGGAATGGAGGGTCGGAAGGAGAGACATAAGCGGACGGACGGAAGGCTGAAAGACCAAGCGATGGGAGCGGCAAAGGAAAGGGGAAAAAGGAGAGAGAGGAAAGTGGAAAGAGAAGGAGAAAATGTGCGCGTAGGCGTGCTCTGAGAAATCCTACACTGCGCCTGTGCAAGAAACAAGAGTAACAATGTCATTGTATTCAGCGTGGTAGATCTAGCCTTTTCCTTCTGAAGAAATGCCCCGCCATGTTTCTTTTTTCACACTTCCTCATTAGGGCTTGCACTCTGACACTCCATACTTAAAATCAGATTTCTAGTTGCTTCTGCTGCCAGTGTACTCGTGAAGCCCAACTGAGACAGTCATTACTATGGTTATGGTTATGGTTATGGTTATGATAATGGTTACGGTTCTGCAAAGGAATTGGGGGAGAGGACGGTGGATTGATACTTTACTCTCTGTGGTTAGACATAATTGTAACCAGCATCTATTTCCATGGTAACCAGGGAACCCAGCAGTCCAAACACCACCATTGTTCCTGCAATAGAGACTCAACAGGTGTGATCATTGCCATGGATACATTGTATCCAGGTACGGGTACAGACTGATTCTCCATTCCCTAGGATGCCGATCAGGTAGGAACTTTTGGTTTTCCGTACTCAAGTTAATCAAGAGCTACAAGGCTCAACTGATCAGTGTTTGTAGTTCGTTCTCACTAATTAACTAACTCACACTCAGGGTTTCAGTGTGCCAAAATTGGCGCCAACTTATGTGGGGTCAGTGATCTAGACCTGCACTGCCCAATGGGAACTTCTGCAGGGATAGAAATGTTATTTGCTCTGTTCAATGCAGCAACTACCGGCTATGTACATAATGTGGCCACTGAGGGCTTGAAATATGACTTGTGTGACTGAGGAAGTGAATTGTGTTTTTTTAAAAGAGTTTATTTTTTTAAAGAAAGATTATCTTTTATTTTATTATTATTTTTAATGTTTACTTAATTTTGAGAGAGAGAGACAGAATGTGAGTGGGGGGAGGGGCAGTCTAGAGAGAGAAAGAGAGACGGAATCTGAAGCAGGCTCCAGACTCTGCTGTCCGCACAGAACCCGGTAGCCGGTACGTGGAGATCTAACTCCCAAACGGTGAGATCATTACCTGAGGTGAAGTGGGACACTTAACCAACTGAGCCACCCAGATACCCTTTAAGATTTTGTTTTTTATTTTTTTAAAGTTTCGTTTAATGTTTGTTTATTTTTGGTAGGCAGAGAGAACACAAGCTGGAGAGAAGAGAGAGGGGGACACAGAATCTGAAGTAGGCTCCAGGCTCTGAGCTGTCCGCACAGAGCCTAATGTGGGGCTTGAACCCACAGACCATGAGATCATGACCTGAGCTGAAGTCAGATGCTTAACTGACTGAGCCACCCAGGCGCCCCAGGATTTTATTTCTTTTTTAAGTTTATTTTTATTTGTTTTGAGAGAGAGAGAAAAATAAAGCATGAGCGGGGGAGGGGCAGAGAGGCGGTGGGGGGGGGCGGGGGGAGAGAGATCCCAATCAGGCTCTGCACTGCTTGTAAGGGGCTCAATGACCCGAACCTGTAAGATCATGATCCGAGCCAAAGTCAGATGCTTAATTGACTGAGCCATCTAGGCACCCAGGAACTGAGTCGTTAATCCTGTTTTACTTTTTATTTTATTTTATTTTATTTTTAATTTGTTTCTAGGAGAGAGAGAGAGAGAGAGAGAGAGAGAGAGACAGTGTGAGCAGGAGGGTCAGAGAGAGGGAATCACAGACTCTGAAACAGGCTCCAGGCTCTGAGCTGGCAGTCAACACAGAGCCCGACGCGGGGCTCGAACCCTAAACCGCGAGATCATGACCTAAGCGAAAGTCGGATGCTTAACTGACTAAGCCACCCAGGCACCCCAATCCTGTTTTACTTTTATTTTATTATTTAAAAAAATTTTTTAATGTTTTATTTATTTCTAGGAGAGAGAGAGACAGCGTGAGCAGGGAGGGTCAGAGAGAGGAGTCACAGACTGAAACAGGCTCCAGGCTCTGAGCTGGCAGTCAGCACAGAGCCCGACGAGGGGCTCGAACCCATGAACCACGAGATCATGACCTAAGCAAAAGTCGGACGCTTAACCGACTAAGCCACCCAGGCGCCCCCTGTTTTACTTTTAATTAGCTAAAATTTAAATGTTTTCTTTTGAGAGAGAGAGAGAGAGAGCGCGCACCTGCACATGCAAGCAGGGGAGAGGGGCAGAGGGAGAGACAGAGAATCTTAAGCAGGCTCCATGTTGAGCATGGAGCCCAACAAGGAGCTCAATACCATGACCCTGGTATCATGACCCAAGCCAAAACCAAGAGTTGAAGTTCAACCTACAGACGTTCAACCAGGCGCCCCTACATTTCTGTTTTCTATATTTGTACTGACTTGGTCAACAAATGTTCATACTTTTGTATACACGTAGGATTAAGCTAAGCTTTACATACTTTTCTGAGCCATGACTTTCTCACTTTAAAAAATACTTTAGCTTTCTTTCCATATAAATGCCTAAAGATCTATGAAGACTTTTTAATACCAAATATTTTATAGACACCCATGTGATGGTTTTTAGTGTCTCTTGAGTGAAAAAATACAAATTAAAAGCTACGATGAATTCAGTAACACTTTAATCAATGTATGCTTTGTTTAAAAAATCACAACAGCTGTTGATGTTGGAAAAATTTGGTAGCAAAGTAAAAGAAAAATTGTTGTACATTTGCGTATCTCCTCAGGATAATCACAGCATAAACAGAGAAATGTTGATGTAAACAAATAATTGGAATACTCTAGGCAAATAAAGTAATAGCAGCATATTAGTGGTAACTCGTATTAGTGGTAACTCAAAGGTAGCAGGGCTCTGCATGAGTGGATCAAGAATGGCTTCATAGGGGAGCGCCTGGGTAGCCCAGTCGGTTAAGCATCCGACTTCCGTTCAGGTCATGATCTCATGGTTCGTGGGTTCTGTGCTGACAACTCAGAGCCTGGAACCGGTTTCAGATTCTGTGTCTCCCTCTCTTCTGCCCCTTACCAACTTGTGCTCTGTCTCTCTGTCTCAAAAATAAATAAAACAAAAAAAAAAAGTAAAAAGAAAAAAAAAAAGAATGGCTTCACAGGAAAGAACACTTTTGAATTGGGTTTTAACCAAGAGGTTGAAGTCAGACCAATTTGCAATGGATCAGAGGCAGAATGACTTATGTTTTAAGCAATTTGGCATTGCTGAAGAAAAGTAGGGAGGCTAAGCCATAGAAAGTTAGGCTAGAGAGATAGGCATAGGCCAAATTAAGGGCCCATTCTGTGCTTAGAAGTTTGCCCTTTACTTTGTAGGTGATGGGGAGACATTGAAGAGGTTTTTTTTTTTCTTTTTTTGAGAGAGAGAAAGTGGGGGAAAGGCAGTGAGAGGGGGAGAGAGAATCCAAAGTAGACTTTGCGTTGAGAGGTTGACAGCAGTGAGCCCGATGTGGGGCTTGAACTCAGGAACTGTGAGATCATGACCTGAGCTGACGTTGGACTTTTAACCAACTGAGCCACCCTGGTGCCCCTCGAAGAGGTTTTTTTCAATAATTTATTTTTTTTTCTGATGATAAAAGTAATATATGCTTTTTGAGGGCAAAACTTGAAAAGAGAAGTACAAAAATCATCATAATCCCATTACAGAGAAGTTGCTGTTAATATTTAGGTATATTCTAGACTATGATAGATAGACATGATGTTGGTATGCGTGCCTCTGTGTGTGTGTGTGTATTGATTTATTAATTTATTTTTTAATTTTTAAAGTTTATATATTTTGAGAGAGAGAAAACAAGCAGGGAAGGGGAGAGAGAGGGAGTGAGAGAGAATCCCAGGCAGGCTCCATGCCAACAGCGAGGAGCCCAGTATGTGGCTTGAATCAACAAACTGTGAGATCATGACCTGAGCCAAAACCAAGAATCAGACACTTAACCAACTGAGCCACCCAGGTGCCATTTATTGATTGATTGATTGATTGATTGATAGTCAAAGAGACAAAGAGACTGAGAGACAAAGAGAATAAATTTTTTCTATATATGATAGGTTTGAACTTCAGAAAGATCGCTGTATTACTGTCCTGAAGCTGTTATAAAGGATTACCACAGACTAGGTGGCTTAATAAAACAGCAATTTATTGTCTCACAGTTCTGGAAGCTAGAAGTCTGAAAGCAGTATCACTGGGAGGAAATCAAGGGGTGGGCAGGGCCATAATTCTTCAGGATCTCTCAGGAAGCTCTAGGGGAGACTGTGTTTTGTCTCTTCCAGTTCCAGTTCTTGGTGGCTGCTGTCATTCCTTGGCTTATGGCTGTATCACTCCAATTTCTGCCTCCATGGTCACATTGCCTTTTCCTTTTGTGTAAAATCTCCTTCTGCTTTTCTCTTGTAAGAACTCTTGTCATTAAATTTAGGGCCCATCTCGATAATTCCCCCATCTTAAGATCCTTAACTTAGTCACATTTCCAAATCCTCCTTCTTTGCCCCGTGAGGTAGCATTCACAAACTCCAGGGATTAAGACTGGGATATCTTTTGGGGGCCATTATTAAGCTTCCCCAAATCACCCTTGCAACAGTATGTAGAAAAGATTGGAGGAGGGGCGCCTGGGTGGCTCAGTCGGTTAAGTGTCTGACTTCAGCTCAGGTCATGATCTCATAGTTTGTGGGTTCAAGCCCCGCGTCGGGCTCTGTGCTGACAGCAAGCTCAGAGCCTGGAGCCTGTTTCAGATTCTATGTCTCCCTCTCTCTCTGACCCTCCCCTGCTCACACCGTCTCTCTCTCTCTGTCTCTCTCTCTCAGAAATAAATTTAAAAAAAACATTAAACAAATGTTTTTAAAAAGAAAGACTGGAGGAGATAAGGTAGGAAATCAGGACACTAGTTGGAATACAGTAATAATAATTTCAGGTGAAAAATGAGGAAAGCCTGAAGTCAATGGTTGTAGGGATAGAGAAGAGGAAACCTAATCCAAATATATAGACGGCAGGATCAAGGGAAATTAATAGCCAATTGAATGTAGGGGTAAGGAGTAGGAGATTAGAATAATTCCCAGGTTTCTATTTATGGCACCTGGTTGTCTGGTTGTGCCACTAACCAGGATAGGAAGCAGAGGAGGCAGAGCACCATTGGGAGGGTGAGGTGAGGAGTCAATCAGTGCACTTTTGGCCAAGTCAAGTTCAAGGTGAGAGGAACCAGCCAAGCAACTGAGGAAGAGTTTGAGTGAGGCTCTGAGGTCAATATTTTATAAATATTATTATCAATCATATCTATTGAATACTTTCAAGGTATTGAACATAATATGGGGTATATCAGTACTAAGGATGATTTCTGTCCTCAATAAATTACAAGAAACTAAACATCAATCAAGAGAAAGTGGAAAAAGAAAGGCCTGGGTGGTGCAGTTGGTTAAGTGTCTGACTCTTGATCTGGGCTCAGGTCACAAACTCACGGTTCATGAGTTTGAGCCCTGCATACAGCTCTGTGCTGATGGTGTGGAGCCTGCTTGAGATTGTCTCTCCTTCTCTGTCTGCCCCACCCCTGCTGTGCGCTCTCTGTCTCAAAATGAATACATAAACCTAAAAAGTTAAAGAGAAAGTGAAAAAAAGTGAACAGCCTAGTATGTAAGACTGTTTTAAGAACTATAAGTCACTAGCATTCAACATTATACTAAAAGTTGTAATCAGGGAAATTGGCATGAAAAAAATAATAGGTGTCCAAAATGAAAAGGAAGAAGTAAAACTATCTCTATTTGCAGATGACATGATCTTGTATATAGAAAACCCTACGGAATCTGCTTTAAAAAATATTAGAACTAGGAAAGAGCCCAAGTATCCATCCATACACACACACACACACACACACACACACACACACACACACACACACACACACTGGAATATTACTCAGCCATTACAAAGAATGAAAGCTTGCCATTTGCAACAATGTGAATGGAGCTAGAATGTATTATGTAAGCTAAATAAGTCAGTCAGAGAAAGACAAATACCATGATTCCACTCATGTGGAATTTAAGAAACACAAATAGATGAACATATGTAAAGGGAAAAACGAGAGAGGGGGATAAACCATAAGAGGATCAACAATAGAGAAGAAACAGATAAACAAAATTTTAAAACAAAATTGTAAAACAAAAATTAAAAATAAAAGTAAATTAAAAATTAATGTAAAAAAAGAGAACAAAGTGGGAGTTCATGGAGGGAGGTAGGGGGATGGGCCCAATGGGTGATGGGTATTAAGGAGAGAGCACTTTTATATGAGCACTGGGTGTAATATGTAAGTGATGAATCACAGAAATCAACTGCAGCCTAAGTCGCATGATGTTAACTAACTAGAATTCTAAATAACAATTTGGAGACTTTGGAAGAAAAACAATTATTAGAACTAAATTAGTTCAGCAGGGTTGCAGGATACAAGATCAATATGCAAATGTAAATTATATTTCTATACACTTGCAGTAAAGAATTTGAAAATGAAATTAAGCAAATCCATTTACAAAAACATGAAAAGCAATAAAGTGCTTAGGTTTTTTTGTTTTTTTTTTTTTTCCCCTAGAGAGAGACAGCGTGAGCAGGGAGGGTCAGAGAGAGAGGGAGTCAGACTCTGAAACAGGCTCCAGGCTCTGAGCTGGCAGTCAGCACAGAGCCTGACACGGGGCTCGAACCCACGAACCGCGAGATCATGACCTAAGCGAAAGTCGGACGCTTAACCGACTAAGCCACCCAGGCGCCCCAGCAATAAAGTGCTTAGGAACAAATTTAACAAAAGCATAAAACGTATACTTTGAAAACTACAAAAAATTGCTGGAAGAAATTCAAAAAGCTCTAAATAAATGGACTTTGATTAGCAGAAAACAAATGTTAGCAAGAATGTGAGAAACTAGAAATCTGCTGATGGATATATAAAATAGTGTGGCAGTTCCTCAAACAATTAAACATAAACTTACCACATGATCCACAAATTCTACTCCTAGTTATATACCCAAGAGAAATGAAAACATATGTTCACATAAAAACTTATATATATGAATGTTTATAGCAGTATTATTCGTAATAGCCAAAAGGTACATCAACTTTATTCATTTATCTTCTTTTTACAAATAGTTTATTGTCAAATTAGTTTCCACATAACACCCAGTTTTCACATCCATCAGTTTTCAGTTTTTGTCAGCATTCAAGAGTCTCTCATGGTTTGCCTCTCTCCCTTTCCCCCACCATTTCCCTTTCTTCTCCCCCTTGTTCCTCAGTTAAGTTCCTCCTAATCCTCCTATATGTGCAAACATATGATATTTGTCCTTCTCTGCCTGACTTATTTCGCTCAGCATAACACCCTCAAGGTCCATCCATGTTGCTACACATGGCCAGATTTCATTGTTTCTCATTGCCAAGGGTACATCAACTTTAGAACAGATAATCAAAATATGGTATATCAATACAATGGAATATTATTCAGGCATACAAGGAATAAATTCTGATCATGGCACAACATGGATGGACCCTGAAAACATTATGTCAATTGAAAGAAGCCAGTCACAAAAGACCACATGTATGATTCAATTTATGTAAGATGTCCAGAATAGGTGAATCTATGGAGACAAAGAATGGTGCTTGCATAAAGCTAGGGGGATGGGGGACAGGAGAATATAGCTTAAGCATACAGGGTTTCTCTTTTTTTAATGATAAAAATGGGTGAGAATGCAAAGTGGTACAGCCACTGTGGAAAACAGTATGGAAGTTCCTCAAAAAATTAAAACTAGAACTCCCCTATGATCTGCTAATCACACTATTGGGTATTTACCCAAAGGAAACAAAAACACTAATTCAAAAGGATACATGCACCCCTATGTTTAAACAGCATTATTTACAATAGCCAAATTACAGAAGCAACCTAAGTGTCCATCGATAGAAGAATGGATAAAGAAAATGTGATGTATATATATGTGTATATATGTATATACACACACACACAACAGCATATTATCTAGCCATAAAAAATGAAATCTTACCATTTGCAACAAAATGGATCTAGAGAATATAATGCTAAACAAACAAACCAGTCAGAGAAAGATAAATACCATATGATTTCACTCATATGTGGAATTTAAGAAATGAAACAAATGAACAAAGGGGGAAAAAAAGAGACAAACCAAAAAACGGACTCTTAACTATCAAGAACAAATTGATGGTTCCCAGTGGGGAGGTGCACTGGGAGGGGATGGGTGAAATAGGTGAAGGGGATTAAGAGTACATTTGTCTTGATGAGCACTGAATAATATATGAAGTTGTCGAATCACCATATTGTACATGAAACTAATATAATACTGTTGTGTTGATTACACTGGAATTGAAATAATAAAAAAATAAGTGATGATGTAAAATTGACTGGTAATTGTTGCACACATCCGTGAATATACTAAAATCCACTGAATTATACGATTTAAATGGGTAAATTGTATAGTAAATAAATTCTATCTCAGTAAAGCTTTTATTTTTTAAAAAGTGTAAGTGGAACTCAGAGAAGTACTATTAATGTAAGTTGATTTCCCAAGGGATAGAACCATAGCAGAAAGGCTGTAGAGACCTTGGGGCCCACATATATCCTAGAGCGTGTCTTCTAAAGTCAGTTGACCTTATGGGGAGTAAATTGGGATATGTTGCCTCCAAAGTTGGGAGAGCTGTCTGGACAGGACAGAGAATGTTAAAGAGGGGAGTATAATCAGAAGTATACTAGTAGGTCAGATGGCCACAAATGGACTTGCATTTCACTAATCCTTCTCTTTTCTAATTTTAATTCCAGTTAGTTAACATACAGTGTTGTATTAGTTTCAGGTGTACAATATAGTGATTAAACAATTCCATCCAATGCTTACCAGGACAAGTGCAGTCCATTCCCATCACCTATTTAACCCAACCCCCACTCCTGTCCTCTCTGGTAATGTCAGTTTGTTTTCTATAATTAAAAATCTGTTGAGGCGCCAGGTGGCTCAGTCAGTTAAGTGTCTGACCTCAGCTCAGGTCATGATCTCACAGCTCATGAGTTTGAGCCCCACATCGGACTCTGTGCTGACAGCTCAGAGCCGGGAGCCTGCTTCAGATTCTGTGTCTCCCTCTCTCTCTGCCCCACCCCCGCTCACACTGTTTCTGTCCCTCTCAAAAATAAACATTAAAAAAATTTTACAAAAATCTGTTTCGAGGCACCTGGGGGCTCAGTCAGTTAAGCATCCAACTTCGGCTCAGGTCATGATCTTGCAATCTGTAAATTGGAGCCCCATGTCAGGCTCTGTGCTGACAGTTTAGAGCCTGGAGCCTGCTTCCATTTTGTGCCTCCCTCTCCCTCTGCCTCTCCCTTACTCACGCTCTCTCTCTCAAAAATAAATAAACATTAAAAAAATTTTTTTAAATCTCGTGTATAAATTCTAAAAAATAAAATCTGTTTCCTGGTTTCTCTCTTTCTTTGTTCATTCGTTTTGTTTCTTAAATCCCACATATGAGTGAAATCATATGGTATTTGTCTTTCTCTGACTGACTTATTTTGCTTAGCATTATACTTTCTGGCTCCATCCATGTCATTGCAAATGGCAAGATTTCATTCTTTTTTATGGCTAATATTCATATATATATGTATATATACAACATTTGTCTGTATCTTTTCATCCATCAGTGGACACTTGAGATGCTTCAATATCTTGGCTGTTGTAAATAATGCTGCTATAAACATAGGGTGCATGTGCATGTATCCCTCGAATTAGTGTTTTTGTATTCTTTGAGTAAATACCCAATAATGCAATTGCTGGATCATAGGGCAGTTTGTTTGCTTGTTTGTTTTAAGTAAGCTCTATGCCCACCCTGTGGCTTGAACTCACAGTCCCAAGATCCAGAGTCTCATGCTAGGGTAGTTTTATTTTTTAACTTCTTGAGGAACCTCTATACTGTTTTGCACAGTAGCTGCACCAGTTTTCATTCCCACCAACAGTGCGCCAGTGTTCTTTCTTCTTTTTTTAATTTTTAAATGTTTATTTATTATTGAGACAGAGAGAGAGAGAGAGAGAGAGAGAGCGAGCGTGAGTGGGTGAGGGGCAGAGAGTAAGGGAGACACAGAATCCAAAGCAGGCCTCAGGCCCTGAGGTGTCAGCACAGACCCCAACGCAGGGCTCGAACCCACAAACAGAGAGATCATGACCTGAGCTGAAGTCAGACACTCAACTGACTGAGCCACCCAGGCGCCCCCCGTGTTCTTTTTTCTCCACATCCGTGCCAACACCTGTTTCTTGTGTTGTTGATTTTAGCCATTCTGACAGGTATGAGGTATTATCTCATTGCTCCGATTCACATTTCCCTGATAGTAAGTGATGCTAAAACATTTTTTTTCACAGATCTGTTGGCCAGCTGCATGTCTTGTTTAGAAAAATGTCTGTGTCTTTTGTCCATTTTTAACTGGATAATGTTTTGGGGGCTTTGAGTTTTATAAGTTCTCTATATATTTTGGATACTAACCCTTTATTGGATATATCATTTGCAAATATCTTCCCTCATTCTGTAGGTTGTCTTTTAGTTTTGTTCCTCTGTGCAGAAACTTTTTGTTTTGATGTAGTTCCAATAGTTTATTTTTGCTCGTTTCCCTTGCCTCAGGAGACACATCTAGAAAAATGTTGCCTCAGTCTACGACAAAGAAGTTACTGCCTGTGCTCTCTTCTAGGATTTTTACAGTTTCAGGTCTCACATTTAGGTCTTTAATCTATTTAGAATTTTATTTTTGTGTATGGTGTAAGAAAGTGGCCAAGTTTCATTCTTTTGTATGTAGCTGACCAGTTTTCCCAACACCATTTGTCCTTTTCTCATTGGATACTCTTTCCTGCTTTATTGAAGATTAATTGACCATATAGTTGTGGGTTTATACTAATCCTTCTTTTTAAAGATGAAGATTCCTTATTTTTGCCTTCCTGCCTTTGCTCCTCTCTTGTTTCACTCTTATCTTTTTCCTTGTTAAGCCTTACATTATAGAAATAGTACTACAATTTGAATTCATTGGGGCTTTCTTCCTCTCTCTGTCCATTATTCACTCATCCATCCATCAATTCATCCAGTAAACATTTACTGAGTATCAGGGACTATGCTAGATGCTGGAGATAGAGATGAGTAAAAACTGATCTCTATTATTGAGGAGCTCACAGTCTAGCATTTCCCCAATGTCTCCCTAAATATGTATTTCCTTTTCTTCATTCCAGGGTACTTCAGAATGGTATAAAACATTAAATAAGAATCCATGTGTTTCCACACCTTGTTGTAAAGAGTGAACTTCACTCTAATCAAATGATTGCCAAATAGTACTTCCTTTTATTTGACCAAGTTATATGTAGGTTTGCCTGGAGTGAAAAAATAAAAGTTTGAGGGGCGCCTGGGTGGCTCAGTCAGTTGAGCGTCTGACTTCGGCCCAGGTCATGATCTCACAGCTCGTGAGTTTGAGTCCCATGTCGGGCTCTGTGCTGACAGCTCAGAGCCTGGAGCCTGCTTCAGATTCTGTGTCTCCCTCTCTCTCTGCCCCTCCCTAGCTTGCTCTCTCTCTCTCTCTCAAAAATAAACATCCATTTTAAAAATTTAAAATAAATAAATAAAAATTTGACATCCAGCAGTAATTAATTAAAGCATGGTACATCCAATGAAATAATACACAGCCATTACAATTATGTTGTAGAACATATTATAGAAGATAATTCCCATTTTGTAAAAAATATGTATGCAAAAAAAGGACCGGAAAGATACACATCAAATAGAGCAGTGGTTATCTCTGGGTATAATAGGTAGGATATAACTGATCAGTGCTTTCTTCTTCAGACTTTTCATGTTTTCCAAAATTTTTACAGTGGACATTTATATTTTTATAATCAGAAAACATACGCATGTATGTGTGTGTGTGTGTGTGTGTGTATAATATATATATATAATTAAAATGAAAGCGCTCTCGTGAGGACAGGGATTGAGTTTTTGCCTGCCTTACAGTGCTTGTAGCACTTCAGGAGTGTTTTATAAATGAGGACTAACAAGTAACAGAATTGAGTACTGTGTGATAACTAACAAAGCTGAAAATGACAGTACTGAATTGCAGGCCACACTCTTACCCAACCCCCCCCCCCCACCACATTTTAGATTACAGCCTTTCATCTGTGGCTGGTACATAGTCAAATCTATCAACTGTGGGCATTCTTGGCTTAAAGACCAAACAAAATTATTTATTTATAGGATATGAAGGTTTCAAGGTACAAAGTCTCAGACCATACATGAGGTCAGATATATTTCTCTTATGTTTTTGTTTATTTTTTTAAGGTTTATTCATTTTTGAGAGACTGAGAGAGAGAGGGAGAGAGAGAGAGAGAGCAAGTGGGGGTGGGGCAGAGAGAGAGGGAGACAATCTGAAGCAGGCTCCAGGCTCTGAGCTCGAACTCAGGAGCCGTGAGATCATGACCTGAGCTGAAGTCAGAGGCATAACTGAACCACCCAGGTGCCCCTGTTTCTCTTAAAATGATAGTAGTAACGGGCGCCTAGGTGCCTCAGTCGGTTGAGTACCCAACTTCAGCTCAGGTCATAGTCTCACAGTTTCTGAGTTCAAGCCCCACCGTGGGCTCTCTGCTGTCAGCACAGAGCCTGCTTTGGATCCTCTGTCCCCCTCTCTCTCTACCCCTTCCCCTCCTCTCAAAAATGAATAAACATTTAAAAAATAATAAAATGATTATAGTAACCTATTAATCAGTATCGGATAGTTGTACATCTCACTTAAATGCATCCCTATGAGGTATAATTTCCAGTATTTCCTTCTAGTGTTTTTCTATGTATACATGTACGATTGACCCTTAAACAACATGGAGGTAGGGGCAGTGACCACCCTATGTAGTTGAAAATCCAAGCAGGGTCACCTGGCTGGCTCAGTCAGTTAAGCTTCTGACTTTGGCTCAGGTCATGGTTTGTGAGGTCGAGCCCCATATCCAGGTCTCTGCTGTCAGCTCAGAGCCTGCTTCAGATCCTATGTCCCCCCCCAACTTTGCCCTACCCCCTTGCACATGCACGCATGCAATCTCTCTCAAAAATAAACATTAAAAAAGGAAGAAATCCAAGTATAACTTTTGACTCCCCCAAAATGTAACTACTACTGTTGACTGGAAGCCTTACTGATAGCATAAATAGTTGATTAACACGTATTTTATATGCTATATGTACTCTTACAATAAGGTAAGCTAGAGAAAAGAAAATATTATTAAAAATCATTAAAAAATACTTTTACAGGGGCGCCTGGGTGGCTTAGTCGGTTGAGTGTCCGACTTTCGCTTGGGTCATGATCTCAAGGTTCGTGGGTTCGAGCCCCGCATCGGGTTCTGTGCTGACTGCCAGCTCAGAGCCTGGAGCCTGTTTCAAAGTCTGTGACTCCCTCTCTCTCTGACCCTCCCCTGCTCACGCTGTCTCTCTCTCTCCTAGAAATAAATAAAAATATTTAAAAAAAAATACTTTTACAGTGCTATACTGTACTTATTGAAAAAATCCACATAGGGGTGGGACCACAAAGTTCAAACCCATGTTGTTCAAAGGTCGACTGTATATAGAATTTCTCTACAAAGTTAGGATCATATTTTAACTCCTTTAAAGAAATTTAACATAGGGGGTGCCTGGCTGGTTCAGTCAGTAGAGCATGGGCCTCTTGATCTTTAGGTTGTACCTTCAAGCCCTACACTGGGTGTAGAGGCTTCTTTGAAAAAAATTAAACATGTAACATATCAGGAGCATTTTCATGTGTCATTAATTCTTCTTTTAATTTTTTTTAATTTCTGAGAGAGAGAGACAGAGACAGTGTGAGGAGAGGAGGGTCAGAGAGAGAGGGAGATACAGAATCCGAAGCAGGGATCTGTCAGCACAGAGCCCGACGCAGGGCTCGAACCCATGAACTGTGAGATCATGACCTGAGCCAAAGTCAGACGTTTAGCCAACTGAGCCACCCAGGTGCCCCTCATTAATTCTTTTAATAGACTAAAGTCTATGTTTTTAAAGATTTTTTAAAAAAAATGTTTATTTTACTTATTTTGAGAGAGAGCACAAACAAGGGAGGGACAGAGAGAGACAGAGAGAATCCCAAGCAGACTGTACCATCGGTGCAGAGCCACACATGGGACTTGATCTCATGAATGGCAAGATCATGACTTGAGCCAAAACCAAGGGCCAGACACTCAACCAACTGAGCCAGCCAGGTGAGACTAAAGTCTATTTTTAGAGCAGTTTTAGGTTTACAGCACAAGCAGGCTGAAAGTACAGAGAGCTCCCACATACTCCTTGCCCACCCCATACTCACTCCAGGGCACAGCCTCCCTTGACTATCAACATCCCTTGCCAGAATGGTACATTAGTTATAATCGATGATGCATCATTATCATTCAAAGCCCATTGTTCACATAAGAGTTCACTTTTGGTGGTGTACATTCTATGGGTTTTGACAATGTAAATATGTCTCCATCACTATAGCAAACAGAATAGTTTCACTGCCCTAAAAACGGTCTGTGCTATGCTGTCATTGGTTTTTTAAATATTTGTTTTTGAGAGAGCGAGCGAGCGAGTGAGCACAAGCAGGGAAGGGGCAGAAAGAGGGGGACAGAGGATTGGAAGCAGGCTGTGATGTGAGCAGTGAGCCCAATGTGGGGCTCAATCATGACATGTGAGATCATGACCTGAGTGGAAGTCATCCACCCAGGCACCCCAGTCATTGTTTGTTTTTTTAATGTTAATGAGTATGTCCATTGTATGGATATAGACCAAACTGACTCAACCAATCCCTTGTTTTTGGATATTTAGATTGCTTTCTTATCTCTGTTTTAAAGATGAGAAAATTAAGACCTGGTGACTTGCCCTTGTGACTTGACAAGTGACGTCCAAAGTCAACTGGCTAAAAAGCAAGCAGATTTGAGATTAGAGTCCTGGTCTGTCTCCAAAGCCCACACGTCTTCAGGCCACCACCCTGACTTGATTAATCCCTCCTTAGACTGTGTCCCTTCAATTTGAAACCTGGTATTCTCCACAAACAGACCAGCCAAGGATCCAAGTATGCGTTGAGAAGGGCAGCAATACAAAAGAACGAGGTGGACCAACTGAGATGGAACAAACTGAAAACGCAAAGGGAGGTACCGGGACATAGAGATAAGCAGAAGGTGGGAGGTAGGCACACAGAATACTGGGTATGATATAAAGGACGCTGGGTTTGGGAAACTGAAGGCTTTTATCTCTATGAAGGAGAGAGCAAAGATAATCTCAAGGCCATGTGGGGAGCCAGGAAGGCTCAAGGTTTGTGGGAAAGCGAACGAGACCAGGGAGGCTAGAACTCCCTGAGACCATAACGCTAGGAGAGGCTTAGTGTGGGAAGGCAGGCCCAGAGCAAAGAAGTGAGCTAGCGCAGGCACTGGACACCAAACCTACACGGTGCTAAATCTGTGGCAGGACTCCCCTGCAGCCCAAGCCTCCTCCACTGCATCGGATACCGAGAGCTCTCCGGCCCTTAAGGGTTGGAGGAGGACAGTAGGGGGCAGGGGCCGCAAAGTGCTCTAACTATATAACGGGGACTGAGAAAGGATCCTGGCACACTTATTTTTTTAAGCCAGTAGGCCTAACGCCGGCGCCCCCTCCCCCTACCCCACTTCTCAAGCTTCAACCTCAGCCACACCCACATGCTAAGGACCATCCACGAGTGGGGGGGGAGAGCGTGTGTGCGCGCGCGTGCGTGCTCGTGCAAACGCGAGGCTGAGAGACAGAGACCGAGACAAAAAGAGACAGGCGGAGAGAGAGAGTGCGCGCCAGAGAGAGAGAGAAAGAGAGAGAGCGAGAGAGGAGGAGGAGGAAAAAGACTGACAAGGACAGAAGGAGGGAGGGAGGAAAAGAGAGGCTGAGAGAAAGAGGAAACAGCTCTCGGCCTTGGTGAGGAAAACTACTGTAGAGATAAGGCAGGGAGCTCCTGCAGGAAGACTCAGGGCGAAGATCCCAGAACTTACCCTAAGACCGTTGAGGGAGTGGGGGAGTGTCTTTGCGGGGCCTGGTTTTGGGGTCGTCAGGCAGTAACGGTTACTGCATAGGCGTTGTCACTGAGCCAGAGCCATTTAACCCGCCCTGGGCGGCTGGAGACCAAGCCTAAGACACCCCACAAGTATGACATTCAGAATGGTTAGGGGAGCCCAAGGCCGCAGACAAGGGAAGGAGGGGCACGTGAGGGCTGGGTCCCTGCCTTCCCCCCCTACTCCGCTGTCACTCATTACCCTAACAGTCGTCCAGGGGGCGGGCCCCGGAGAGGTGGGGTTGGGGGAGGGTAATCTTGGCAGGCGCCTGCTGCATGGCGTAGGTAGGGACTGTTGGGGGGGCGGACGCTGAGGGGTTGAACACGAGTGGGAAGCGAAGAGAGACACGGGGAGGGGGAGGGGACCGGGAACCATTTGAATGAGAGGAGGGGATCACGGGTAGAGTGGGCTCCAGGAGGTAGGGCGGGCACGGGTGTGACGGGGAGGGGGGGAAAGGAGAGAAGACTCTAGAGCCAGGTAAGAGAAGCAGGTGCGTAGATGTATTTTTTGTGGGTTAGTGTATTCGGCCGTTCCGTGGAGAGGGGGTGCCGCCTTTCCCGAGGGCGGGCTTCAAAGCTCCAGAGGCTAGCTTTTCCTCCTCAACTAACGGGGCCCCGGGCGGGGGCTCAAGCTCCATCTCCAACGACTACGCTCCAGTCCGCAATTTCCAGGCGGCCACTGGGCTGGGAGTCTCGCGCCGGGGGCCGGCGCTGTCTCGCGAGCCCCCTCCACGAGCCAGCCAATGGGGTTGGTTGCTGGCGCCGCCCGCCCGCCTGGTGCAGAGCGCTGGGCGCTGTGAGCGGCGCTGCCATTTAAAGGGGCCGCGACCCCTGTCCCGGCTACTAGGGAGGGAGGTGGAGAAGGAGCGCGGGGCCGTCGCTGTCTGCAGTTCTAGGCTTGTAGCCGGTACACTAACCCTGCCTCAGGTAGGGGTCGGGCCTGATCAAGCCGAACCGAACCTGCAGGCGGGATTTCGCCGTAGCCAGGAAGGGGGGGGGGTTCTGAGGAGAGATCGTAGCTCCAAAATGTCTTCCTGTAAATGCCTGAGGTGGGGGTGGGCAACAGAGGAGGACGACTAGGGAGCAATAGGAAGGGGGAACGGCGCCGAGGAAGAGGGCGACCCTGAAAGGTAACTGGGGGAGGGGTTAGGGGCAGTTTGTGGGGGCGAGCGAAGAGCTGAGGGAGGACCTTGCAACGCGGGGGGGGCAGGCAGGGTGGGTAAAGACCGGGGAGCTGGGGCTCTGGGAGAGAGGGGAGGGGATAAGAACTCGAGACCGCGGGGGTGGAAAGCTCTTGGTGGCAACGGCCCTAGGAGACTATAAGGGGGCGTTCAGCCCGAGTTGGGGGGGAGTGAAAGGTAAGGGGGGAGGGGAACGGAGTTGGAGTGGGGTGGCGGGGGCAGGCGGGGGGGTGGAACGACCGCCGGCCGGGCTAGTGTGGGCACCGGGCCAGGGCGGGGAACGCCTCTCCCCACAGGGGGCGCTGTATGGGGGGGGGGGAGTGGTCATTCGGACTAGAGCCAGTGGAAATGCTTGTCGGTGTGGTGGGGGCTGTTCGTGAGAAATCCAAGTGGATGATGGGGTGTGTCCCAGAACCTATATAAGAAGGAATTCTGGCGAAGACCACCTCTTCTGCCCCCTCTACAGCCCATATCCAGTCATCCTCATGGACCCCAGTGATTTCCCCAGTCCGTTTGACCCATTGACCCTGCCAGAGAAGCCCCTGGCTGGAGACCTTCCAGTAGACATGGAATTTGGAGAGGATCTACTGGAATCCCAGACTGCCCCAACTCGAGGATGGGCGCCCCCAGGCCCTTCTCCATCCTCAGGAGCCCTGGACCTGCTTGATACCCCTGCTGGCCTGGAAAAAGACCCTGGAGTTCTGGATGGAGCCACTGAGCTGCTGGGGCTGGGGGGGCTGCTCTATAAAGCCCCCTCCCCCCCAGAGGTGGACCATGGTCCTGAGGGGACCCTTGCATGGGATGCAGGTGATCAGACCCTAGAGCCTGGACCAGGGGACCAGTCCCCTGAGGTGGTACCACCTGAGCCAGGGGCTGGGGCAAATCCCTCTTCACCAGAGGGGCTACTAGAGCCTTTGGCTCCAGATTCGCCGATAACACTGCAGTCCCCCCATATTGAAGAGGAGGAGACCACCAACATAGCTACAGGGAGAAGGGGCTCCCCTGGGCAGGAGGAGGAGCTTCCCCAAGGGCAGCCACAGAGCCCAAATGGTCCCCCCAGCCCTTCAGTGGGAGAGACTCTGGGGGATGGAATCAACAGTTCTCAGACCAAACCTGGGGGCCCTAGCCCTCCTGCACACCCTTCCTTGCCAGGTAGGTCACCTAATCAGCTGGAGAATCCAGGCTGGGGAGAGGGTAAGGGTAAGTAGGGGTGGTTGTGTATCTGGGGAAGACGGGAGGAGGAGGAGGGTGGAGAGATAAGAGTAGGGATATGTATGGAAAAGGAATTGGGAGCTTGGAAGGGAGGAGGGGGGCTGTGATGAAGATTAAGGAAAGTAGGGGTAGGAAGGCAGCTTTGGTTATGGGAGGGGAATAGGGAGAGGTTTCAGGGGGTGCATTGGGAAGAGCGGATCTGTTGGGAGAGGTTCCCTTTTTCTTACCCCCAGTGGGCTGTTGGTGCCAGGGTCCTCTCTTCGCAGTTTGGAGAGGATGCCAGGCTTCTTGGTGCTAAGATCTTTCCAGGTGTTTTGTTCTAGAAGAGAGTGGGGTTTCTGGGTTCGATGAATGATAACTGGGTTCTGGAGCCACCAACAGCATAGTGATTTTAGGGGAATGGTAGAAATGCAGGGCCTGGAATTGTGTCTCTGATAGGAGAGGGACAGCCTGGGCTTGAGAGGCTCTCATTTCCCCCCCTCTTCCGTCTAGTGGTGTGCCTCTCCCAGGTTGTGACCAGGGTCTTAGGGCTTATATAACCACCTGAGTCCGGGGGACCCTATCCCTACATAATGCTTCCTTTTCCCCTTCCTACCTTTGGGTGCTTGCATTTGTTGTCAGTGAACTGTAAGTTCTCTGATGAAAGACATGTTATCTGTGTTTCCTTAACTCCCAATGATTGGGACAGAAGGCTGATGGGAAGGCTACGATTTTATTTTAATGGAGAATAGCTGCCGCCGCCCCCCACCTTAGAGCAGAGCTTGAGGTAACCCTGAGTGGGGCCTCAAGAAGCCACAGTCACTCTGAGTTTTCCCTTTCAGTTTTGAGTATGTTCTTCCCCAGGAATGGAGGCGTGGAGGTTGGACCAGGGAGGGGGTGGTGAGGGCAGGCTCAAGATTTAGGCTGTTTTCTGCTTCCTTTGCAGGAGATGGCCTGACTGGGAAGGCGAGTGAGAAGCCGCCTGAGAGGGTGAGGGGGGGAGGGGATTGGAAGGAGTCTGGTTCCCCCTATAGCTCTGGGAAGGACAGACCCTTCATTTTCCCTCCCAGATGTTGTTCTGGGGAGGGCGTGTGCAAGGAGAGTTAGGAGGAGGGGGGGAGCTCTTGTGTCTCCTGCTTCTTAAGGAGAAAGTCCAGCCTCCTTTTCTCTCCTCCTCTCAGGGCTGGGCTGAGGGTCCCTACGCTCCCTTCCCCCTCCCATCTCTGTACCACCCCCCCCCACACACACACCCTGCACCAGTGCAGCAGGCCCTTTAGCCTGCCCCTGGTGTCAGCTTTCCTCCCCTCCCATGTTTCCAAGGTGCAGAAGAGAAGCGAGCGCGTTAGAAGAGTAGAGCCTCCAAAACCTGAGGTTGTGGATTCCACTGAGAGCAGTGAGTAGGACTTGAGGAAGTGTGACCGAGTGGGATGTGGCGGGCCACAGATCTCCTGGCTCCTGTAGTGCTGCGCCCTGCAGAGTGTGAAGTGCCTGTCTCTGCTGTGGGTTGGCATGGGAACCAGGGGCAGTGGGGGAAATTGAAAACAACAGTGGCGAGAATAGAGTTTCCTGTTTCAGCCATGCCATCCCTGTCCTGAATCTTCTCACTCAGAGTCCCCCTGGGCCCTCCCCAGGAGATTGCAGAGTAACTACGGGAGAGTGCCACCAGTGGCTTAGGATGCCTGTGTGATGCGGGTGGGGGTGCAGAGGCATACCCAGGGGGATGGGGCTCATCTGAGGATCCAGTATCCGCTGAGCTGCCCGTTGGTCGGAGGACGGCCAGAGAGCTTGGTCCGGTAGCCTTTGCTCACGGCCCATCTCCCCACTTCTGCAGTTCCAGTGTCAGACGAGGATTCTGATGCCATGGTAGATGACCCGAACGATGAGGACTTTGTGCCGTTCCGGCCCCGGCGCTCCCCTCGCATGTCCCTACGCTCAAGCGTGGCCCAAAGGGCCGGGCGTTCTGCGGTCGGCACCAAGATGACCTGTGCACACTGCCGGACCCCGCTGCAGAAGGGGCAGACCGCCTACCAGCGCAAGGGGCTGCCTCAACTCTTCTGCTCTTCGTCCTGTCTCACCACTTTCTCTAAGAAGCCTTCAGGCAAAAAGACCTGTACCTTCTGCAAGAAGTATGTGAAGGTCCCTGGGTGTGGGGAGGGCAGGGGTCAGGCCAGGAGTAACTGGTGAGCAGCAGACTGTGTGGGCGAGAAGCTAGCAGAGTGGAACCGGGAGGGGATCCTAGAGTACTCGGCCCTGTGGCCTTCGATTCCCCCTGGAGGGGCGGGAGCCGATGAAACAAAGCAATTGGATGCTACCGGTACTCCGTGAACATTGCAACCTGTTTCCACTTGCAGGGAGATCTGGAATACCAAGGACTCGGTTGTGGCACAGACTGGTTCGGGAGGCTCCTTCCATGAGTTCTGCACGTCCGTCTGTCTCTCCCTGTACGAGGCCCAGCAGCAGCGCCCTATCCCACAGTCTGGGGATCCTGCCGACGCCACTCGCTGCAGCATATGCCAGAAGACTGGAGAGGTGAGGGAGCTCGATGGGGGCTGATTTGCAGAGCCTGGCTAGCCCTGACCTGCCCCTGCCATCCTGGGGCTGCAGGGGCCAGGCCCTGTGGAAGAGGGGCATGGGGTGGCGGGGAGGGCAGCCATCGTGAGGGAGCGTATTCAAGGATAGAGCTTCTCCAGGATGTATGCAGCCGGCCTTCCTTGCCTCCCAGGACCTCACCATCAAGTCGGCAGCCCGATGTGCAGGTTGGGGGGTCCCTGGGCCCACTGTCTGCTGTGAAGGTGTAGGGTGAGGCCGGGTGGGCCGTCCTTGCTTCAGGGTGGGTGGTGGTGGCCAGGCCCCGGCTCAGGGTGTGTGTGTGTATGGCAGGTCCTACACGAGGTCAGCAACGGCAGCGTGGTGCACCGGCTCTGCAGCGATTCTTGCTTCTCCAAATTCCGGGCCAACAAGGGACTGAAAACCAACTGTTGTGACCAGTGCGGGGCTTACATCTACAACAAGACCGGGAGCCCTGGCCCTGAGCTCCTCTTCCACGAGGGCCAACAAAAGCGGTTCTGCAACACAACCTGCTTGGGGGCGTACAAGAAGGTGGGGCCGAGGGAGTAGTGCGTTAGAGGGCTGTGGAAGGGGGTGTGGTTCCTGGGTGACAAATAAAGGTGCCTGACAGGTCAAGGGTTGGGAGGAATAAAACAAATAAAGGGGGTTTCAATTGTATCTGTTATGTTTTATTTTTGAAGCTGGCTGGTGGATACACAGGTCTTTGTTATATCATCATCTATTCTTTTTTTGTATGCCTGAAATATCTCATGTTTTAAAAAATTTAACAAATAAAAGCGAAGGGAAAATCCAGCCTCAGCCTCTCCTTCCCCATCCTCACAGAAAAACACACGTGTGTACCCATGTGTCTGGTGCAAGACCCTGTGTAAGAACTTTGAGATGCTATCACATGTGGATCGTAATGGCAAGACCAGCTTGTTCTGTTCCCTGTGCTGTACCACCTCTTACAAAGTGAAGCAGGCAGGGCTCACTGGTAGGTGCAAAGCCCTCTTCTCTGAGACCCCTGCTGGCCTTCCTTCTACCTCCCGTGCTCCCCTCTTCTAAAGTGATCCCTGCTGCCCAACCTCAGCCCCGACCACATCTTCCCATGGATTTCCTGTTCCATCTCTGCACTGCCTTACACCTTCTGTGTGCTCTCTCTCTCTCTCCCTCTCTCTCTCTATATCTCTGTCTTTCTCTCTCTCCTTCTTTGTCTCTCTCTCTCTCTCTTTCCCTTTCTTTCTGTGCCCCAGGCCCTCCCCGACCCTGCAGCTTCTGCCGCCGCAGCCTCTCTGACCCCTGTTACTACAACAAGGTTGATCGCACAGTCTACCAGTTCTGCAGCCCCAGCTGCTGGACCAAGTTCCAGGTACTCCAAACCCTGGACCAGGGATGAAAGAAGGGTGTGACACAGAGAGGGTATGAGTTGGGGCAGGTAGGCCCGGGCAGAACCAAGAACGAGTTTGACCCCCCTCCCCGCCGCCCCCACACACCTCCCTTACTTGTCTTCCTTCCCTCCAGCGTGCAAGCCCTGAGGGGGGCATTCACCTGAGCTGTCACTACTGCCATAGCCTCTTCAGTGGCAAGCCTGAGGTCTTGGACTGGCAGGTAAGATCCCCGCCCCTGCCGACATCCTGCCACACAGACTGGACTTGTCTGTCTGAGGGGGGCCTTCCCTCCACTTGGCTCTAGCCAGATCCGGATGTCACACTCTGTCCTCCCTACCCTGTGCCCCTCATCTCAGGACCAGGTGTTCCAGTTCTGCTGCCGTGATTGCTGTGAGGACTTCAAGCGGCTCCGGGGTGTGGTATCCCAGTGCGAGCATTGCCGGCAGGAGAAGCTCCTGCATGAGAAACTCCGGTTCAGCGGGGTGGAGAAGAGCTTCTGCAGTGAAGGTATGGAGGCAGGGAAAGGTGCAGAAGGGCCTGAACCTCCCAGCCAGAGTGGGTGGCGGGGAAGGGAGGAGGGCTTGCGGTGTGGCACGTGGGGGGGGGGTGGTCGGGGGTCTTCTGCTCACGGTGCTGTCCTCTTCCCTTCCCCTCCCCTCTGTCCCTCTGTCCATCCTGAAGCTTCAAGGCACGAGAGGCTGGTGGAGGTTTTAGGTGGACTTGCTTGGAAAGGTTGGGCCTCCTGGCCATGGTGATGTCTGGGTCTCTGGACTCTCCCCTCTTGCCCTCTTCCCAGGCTGCGTGCTGCTGTACAAACAGGACTTCACCAAGAAGCTGGGGCTGTGCTGTATCACTTGTACCTACTGCTCCCAGACCTGCCAGCGTGGAGTCACCGAGCAGCTGGATGGCAGCACCTGGGACTTCTGCAGCGAGGACTGTAAGAGCAAGTACCTGCTGTGGTACTGCAAGGTAAGGGGGGCAGGGCATCAGAAAGGGGGGATGGGGCACCAAGGGGCATGGGCCGTTGCACTGGCCTCAGGGTATGAACCGATCTCCAGGGAGGGGGCTCCGGCTGGCCCAGCTTCCGAGGGGAGCAGCACAGCCTCTCTCGGGGCAAAGGGCCCGGCCCATCTTAGGAAGGCAGGTCTGACCGTCCTGTTGACACCCCCCAGGCCGCCCGGTGCCACGCCTGTAAGCGCCAGGGGAAGCTGCTGGAGACCATCCACTGGCGTGGGCAGATCCGTCATTTCTGCAACCAACAGTGTCTGCTGCGCTTCTATAGCCAGCAGAACCAACCCAACTTGGATACCCAGAGTGGGCCCGAGAGCCTCCTGAACAGTGAGTCCCAGGCGGGGGCACACTCTTAGCACTGGCCTGGCCTCTCTCTCCCTCCTCTCTTGCTTTCACCTTATCCTTGCCCAGACTCTTGGTACTGTATTCTCTTTCAGCTTCTGGACCATGCCGGTACTAGGGGGAGCCTTGTTTCAAGGTCCTCAGAGTTCGAGCCTACTCGAACCCTATAAAGGATGTTTTTTGAGGGGATGGACACCCACCCAGGTGGGATGGGACATGTGGGGGGCTGTGGTTAGTTTTCAGAGAGATGGAAGTGTCGGCATAAGTTCTGCCTTCAGTGAGACTAAAGACTCTTGTTTCTAGAATGTCACCTCAGCCCCTCCACTGCTTCAGGGGTACCAGACTTCTGAGGGTCATCTGAATGGAAGGTCTCAAATTGTGGGTCATTGGGGGAACTGTCTTTTGGTCTTCTTGGTAGCCAGGAGCCAAGAACCTTCTTGGCCAATGTTACTGGGGCCTAGAGAAGACTACATCGGGGTGGGGGTGGCGAGGAAGGGATATTCCAAATCTCCCCTTTGCATCTAGCGTGCCTCTCAGTGCAGCTCTTGTGGAATGGGGATGAGGAGAACAGAGAGCACATTCCTCAGATGAGAGTATTCATTTGTTTTGATCTCTAGGTCAGTCTCCTGAGGCGAAGCCCCAGACACCATCTCAAACCAAAGTGGAGAACAGCAGTACAGTGAAGACCTCAGAGGAAAATGGGAATCTGGGCAAGGTTAGGGCAGAAGCCAAGGAGGCGGATGGCCTCAGAGGTGGGTATGCTGGTTGGCAGCACTAACATTCCTTTGTCTCCGCAGATCCCTGCCAAGACCCGATCGGCTCCTGCTGCTTCCACCCCTCCTCCACCCCCGCCACCCCCAGCAACACCCCGTAAAAACAAAGCAGCCATGTGTAAACCATTGATGCAGAATCGGGGGGTCTCCTGCAAGGTGGAGATGAAGTCCAAAGGGAGTCAAACAGGTGAGCCAGGGTCCTAGACATTCCGGGCTATGTTCCATAGTGCTAGGCTTCCAGCCCAGTGCTCAGGAGCTGGATGGGGGGTTTGTGAGGTGGCTGAAGTGTCGTGCACATGGCTGTCCTGAAATCCTAGAGTTGTCTCTCAACCTCTGGTTTGAGGGCAGTTTGTGACACTAAGCACGTGTTAGAGCTTTTGGTGGGGGGGACAGGCAAGCGTCAGGCTCTGGGCTGGATGTGGTCCATCGAGCAGGGGCTCTGAGAAGACCCCTTTCTTGTCAACAGAAGAGTGGAAGCCACAGGTGATCGTGCTGCCCATCCCAGTGCCCATCTTTGTGCCAGTGCCTATGCATCTGTACTGCCAGAAAGTCCCGGTGCCTTTCTCCATGCCCATCCCGGTAAGTTTCCTTGCCCTTTCTGGTGCGGTCTCCTTTTACCCTTTCAGGATTGAGACCCACACTCCCTGCTGCCCCGCCCCTCTTACTCTCACCAGCTGTCCCTCTCGTCTGTTGGGGTGGTTGTTGGTGTTCATTTGGAATTTGTGCCTCCAGGTGCCTGTGCCCATGTTCCTGCCCACCACCTTGGAGAGCACAGACAAGATTGTGGAGACCATTGAGGAGCTGAAGGTGAAGATCCCTTCCAACCCCTTGGAGGCCGACATCCTGGCTATGGCAGAAATGATCGCAGAGGCTGAGGAGTTAGACAAGGCTTCATCCGACCTTTGTGGTATGCCAGGGCAGTGATGATGAGGGAGACAGGGTGCTATCGGCTTGTGTCAGCCTAAGGGGGCGGAGTGTGGTGATATTGGTGCCTTAGCAGGACTGGGGAGTAGTTGGGATCAGGCCCTGAAGGCCCGTGAGGGTGCTAGGTAGGGGCTGCAGTGACCAAGCCAACTTCCCTGCCTCCTAGATCTTGTGAGCAACCAGAGCGCAGAGGGGCTTCTGGAAGACTGTGACCTATTTGGGCCAGCTCGAGATGATGTCCTGGCCATGGCCGTCAAGATGGCCAATGTCTTGGATGAGCCTGGGCAAGACTTGGAGGCAGACTTCCCCAAAAGTGAGTAGGACTCAAAGTGTGTCCACTGGGTGCGGTAGCATTTGTGCCAGGGGGCATGGAGTGTCCCTTGTGAACTCAGCATGACCCCAAACAATGCTCCTTGTGACCTTGTGACAGAAGGTTCTCACAAGAACTAGTGCCAGAGATACTGGGACAGGCGCACTGTTTTGCAGTTGTGTCTTGCCTTTTTTTTTTTTTTTTTTTTTTTGAGAAACAGAGACAGAACACAAGGGAGAGGGGGGTACAGAGAATCAGACACAGAATCCAAAGGAGGTTCCAGGCCCCAAGCCGTCAGCACAGAGCCCGAAGCAGGGCTCGAACTCACAAACCACAAGATTATGACCTGAGCCAAAGTCGGACGCTTAACTGACTGAGCCACCCAGGCGCCCCATGTCTTGCTTTTTTTTTTAACCGTAACAGAAGACATAACATAAAACTTACCGTCTTAACCGTGTTTAAGTATGCAGTTTGGTAGCGTTATGAACATTCCCATCGTTGTGAGATTTTGCGTTTGTGTGCCTCTGAGCGTGTTCTTTGTACAGCTTTGCTGCTTCCTACTGAGTACAGTGAGGCCATGTAGGAGGCTCATCTCCAGTCAGGTGGCCAAGTGGCAAGGGTAGGGGATGAGGGCCACAGTGTTGAGATCTTTAAAAATTGATTTCTTCCTCCTTTCCTCTGTAACAGATCCTCTGGACATTAACCCCAGCGTAGACTTCCTCTTTGATTGTGGCCTGGTAGGGCCCGAGGATGTGTCTGCTGAACAAGACCTTCCCCGCACCATGAGGAAGGTGAGGGCTGGGGCTGCTAAATCCACAGAAGGAGGAGGCTTAAAGAGTTTGGGGTGGGGGTGGCTCTCGTCGCCAAGCTGGCAGCCTCAGTTTGACTTTTCCTGACCTCCATTCTCTACCGCAGTGAGTGCCAAGAAGCAGCCACACTTTCTCTCCTCACAAGGTCCTCAGGGCCATTTCTCGGGCTCTGTGCTGCGGAAGCTTGCTGTGTTCTTCCATGAGGCCCCTGCTTCCCTGGTGGTCAACGCTACCCTGACTGGCTTCCACAGTGCCCCTGGCCCTTCCTCCACCACTCTTCTCCTTTGTCTTCCCCTCCAGGGTCAAAAGCGGCTGGTGCTTTCAGAGAGCTGTTCCCGGGACTCCATGAGCAGCCAGCCCAGCTGTACTGGACTCAACTATTCATACGGTGTCAACGCCTGGAAGTGCTGGGTGCAGTCAAAATATGCCAACGGAGAAACCAGCAAAGGGGATGAGCTGCGCTTTGGCCGTAAGTAAGGGGTGGGGCTGGGGAGGAAAGTACCTGGTGGGCAGGGGAGGGGCCCCCTCCCATTTACCTAAAACACAGGGTCCCCCCCCCCCCCGTGTGGGGAGAGGAGGAGGGCCAGGGCTGTGGGTCAGCTGAAGATGTCTAGGGGTGATAAGGCCGTGATCACCAAAGGGTGTCCTATGAAGACGGGGAGGAGTTGCAGAATAAGGGGAGAGGCTGTCTAGGTTTCAAGGCTGAGGGCTTTGTTTTTATTATTTATTTTTTTGCAACGGGTGGGTTTGTTCTGGAGCTGGATGCAGTAAGGGATGAAGGGATTAATGATGGGGGAGCTAAATGAAATTCTCTACATGGAGTTCTCTTAATCCCATCCACCTCCACTGCGTGTCCCTGCAGCCAAACCTATGCGTATCAAAGAGGATATTCTGGCCTGCTCAGCTGCTGAACTCAACTACGGTCTGGCCCAGTTTGTGAGAGAAATCACTCGACCCAACGGCGAACGATACGAACCTGACAGTATCTACTATCTGTGTCTTGGCATCCAGCAGGTACCCCTTGCACGGCACCTCGCCTGTCGTCACCCTCAACATAGCAGGCAGGATCCCACTGGAAATGAGTCTGTCCTGGCGCCTGTTCCTCACCCTGCCTCCTACCCAGAGCAGGTCCCCTTGGAAATCCTCCAGACCCATTCTAGGAAGAGAAGGATGGGTAGAGCCAAGCTTGTTGGGTGCGGGGTGCTGTGTAGTTCCCCCTGCGAGAGGTCGGCCGTACATCGTCTGATGAGGGAGGCTGGGCTTGTGAAGAACCAGCTGCGACACAGCTCCCCCAAACTTCCTCCTCTTCCAGCAGGGCCCCCGGACCTCAGGGGTGGGGGGGGGTGGGTATCCCTGGGGAAAAGCACTCTGGGTCACCTAATCAAGTAGCGCTTTCCCATTACCTCCTCATTATCGAGGTCGCCGTGCTGAGGGCCTTTGGCATCACGTCTTTCCTCCAGAACCTAGAGTCTAGCTTCCCGTGCATTTGTTTTTCTTTCTTCAGTACTTGCTGGAAAACAACCGAATGGTGAACATTTTCACGGACCTTTACTACCTGACTTTCGTTCAAGAACTCAACAAGTCTCTGAGTACCTGGCAGCCCACGCTCCTCCCCAATAGTAAGGGACAGGGACCTTGCAACCCCTCTGTCCTCTTCTCCATGCTTTCAGTATGCTGTTCTAAGAGTCCTGGGCCATTTGGTCTGCCACTCTCCACAAAGGGTCCGAGGGTGGGAGTTATGTCCCTGGGGGGCCTCAGGGTTCAGAGCTAGAGAGGCCGGAGCCCCCGTCCTTGAACATGACCTAGGTCTGGGTCTGAAAAAGGTGGCCTGGGTTTCGGTGATGAGTGAAGAAAGAAGAGAAGGCACTGTGGGACCCCTCAGGGTTTACATCTACCTGCCTGTAACTCAAGGATGGTGGGAGAAGCTCCAAGGGCAGGTGGAAACCATTAAAATAGCCCAGTTCATTGTCTACTGCAGCAGGGTATCCGCGTTTCCTGTGCAGTGGTCACTTGCCTGACGGATGGGGTGGGAAATGCTCATGAGCGGGGCATCTGGGATCCTAAGTGGCTGGCTGGGGGTGGTCGATCACTACTGACTGGCGTCTCCCCCTTGACCATTGCAGATACTGTGTTCTCCCGCGTGGAGGAAGAGCACCTGTGGGAGTGTAAGCAGCTCGGGGTCTACTCGCCCTTTGTCCTCCTCAACACCCTCATGTTCTTCAACACTAAGTTTTTTGGGCTACAGACAGCAGAGGAACACATGCAGCTCTCCTTCACCAACGTGGTACGGCAGTCCCGCAAGTGTACCACCCCTCGGGGCACCACCAAGGTGGTGAGCATCCGCTACTATGCCCCCGTCCGCCAGAGGAAAGGGCGAGGTATGAGGCTGCCCCCACCCGCCTTTTATCTTTCCCCCTCCGTGCTTTCCCTTCCCAGGCCCCTCCGTGACTGCTGGCCCTGCCCTCTCCTTGTCTCCCCTACCCCTTCTGTCCCCGTGTTTGCCGAGAAGGTGAAAACAGCCAGTCCTGCGGTCTGCTGGGCAGTGGCTCTTGCAGAAATGGGAGGTCACTCAGCGGCTTATTTCCTGTTTTCCTCCTTTCTTTTTTTTCCTTTCTCTTTTCTTTCTTTTTTAAAGAAACATTTCTTTGTGAACTTTAAGTTTGCTTATTTTTGAGAGAGACAGAGACTGTGTAAGTGGGAGGGGGGCAGAGAGAAAAAGAGAATCCCAAGCAGATTCCGTGCTGTCAGCGCAGAGCCTGATGTGGGGCTCGAACTCATGAACTGTGAGATCATGAGTTGAGCCAAAACCAAGAGTTGGACACTTAACCAACTGAGCTACCCAGGTACCCCTCTTTTTTTTTTTTAAGATTATTTTTTTTTTAGAGGTGTATTTCTTTTAGAGAGAGAGAGAGAGTGCAATTGAGGGGTGGAAAGAGAGGGAGACAGAGGATCCGAAGCGGGCTCTGGGTTGACAGCAGAGAGCTGGATGTGGGGCCTGAGATCATGACCTGAGCTGAGTTGGATACTTGACCAGCTGAGCCACCCAGGCGCCCCATGACTTTTCTCCTTTGAAGGCAGTGTACTTTCTTGGGGTGGATGGTAGACAAGTAGGAAGCTGCTAGGTGTGTTCCGCTGTGGGGGAGAGTTGACAAGGTGAATACGAGGCTTTCCCTGGTTCTGTGCTGCCGGGCGTGACAGACACAGCACCTTGGATTCCATTCTGGCCCTGGAGTCCCGTGCCATCTGAGTGCAATTCCCAGAGTCTCTTCTGTGGACCTGAGCCTCTACCTGGGTTGAGGTACTGGGGACTGGAGCCATTGCTGTTTCCCTGTCCCAGAAGGCCAGCCCAGCCTTGCCACAGGCTCTATTTTGTCAGTATGTATGCAGAGCTTCTGAGATGGCTTCTTCAGGAAATCAGTTTTGGGGAGATTATAAAGAGAGACCTTGGTGGTGAGAACCAGGGAGGCCCGCAGAACAACCCCCCCCCCCGCCGCCACCGCCCCTGCCACAGGACCTGTTTGCTTGACTAACCGAATCTTCATCTGCCTTTATTCTCTGTGAGACTGTGTTTGGTGTCCTGAGGCCTTCCCTCTATGCCCTGGACTGTGCTCTTGGAGGTGGTTCCTTGAGACTGTGCTTGTACTGACTCTGGGTCATTTGCCTCGTCTGCAGACACGGGCCCTGGGAAACGGAAGAGAGAAGAAGAAGCCCCTGTCTTAGAGCAGCGTGAGAACCGCATGAATCCCCTCCGCTGCCCTGTCAAGTTCTACGAATTCTATCTCTCAAAATGGTGAGTCGAAGGCTTTGCAGGTGTGGCGTTAGCATGGGGACCCAGAGGGTCTGCTTTGCCCTGGTAATTGATCTCTGACCTCCTGCCCCTTCCCCCACCTGCCTCCCCACCACCATAGCCCCGAAAGCCTGCGGACTCGCAACGATGTCTTCTACCTACAACCCGAGCGGTCCTGCATCGCCGAGTCACCTCTCTGGTATTCTGTGATCCCCATGGACCGCAGCATGTTGGAGAGTATGCTCAATCGCATTCTGGCCGTGCGGGAGATTTACGAGGAGCTGGGTCGTCCTGGGGAGGAAGACCTGGACTGAGCCTGTGTGCTGTCCATGTCCATCTTTCACACCAACATCTGGCTCGGGGCCACGTCCCACAGGGTGACTGGCCCAGGAACCAATGCTACTCATCTTGAAGGGCCCTGCCTGCCCTTCTCTACTCATCCATTCCCTGCCTTCCCTAGGAACCCCTGGCTCTTACCTTCTTCTGCACCACTTGACAACCACAGGGCCCCAGTCCTCTGCACCCAGGGGCTGGTCTCCCAGAGATGGGCAAAACCCAGCTCGGCCATTTTTTTTATGCTTCAGAGCGAACCCCTTCTCCTGGGGGCCCAACTCTGGATGGAGTGTTGAGAGCTCTGATGATCCTGTTGGCTTTGGGTTTCCCAACCCGTCCCATGTAGGTAGAGCTCCCTGTTCCTAGGTTTGGCCAAGGGAAGAACCCAGCTGCCTTCTCTGCCCTGTGCCCACCCCTCCTCTGCTCTTCCCCAGGACCACGCTGGAGGGTCTCGTTTGAATGACGGGAAAGAAAGTATGGCAGTAATGAGGGGAACATTTACCTAAACCACAGAGCTTACACGCTCTTCCCCTCCAGTGAGATAACTAGTTGTTGGAACCCCTGAGCCACTTCACTCCCCCTCCCCACCCCTGCAAGCACCAGCCCTTGGTGCCTCCATTTTGAAAACTTCCAAATGCTTTCTTTCCCTCAAAGGCAGAAGATGACTCTAAGTGTGGGGAGCCGACTCCTGTCCCCTTGGTTTATGTGTTTGTCGCTCTCTGCCGTCTTAGGTTGGCATGAGCCATGGTGTCAACATGCTTAGCCCCCTTCTGTAACTGCCTCCCTTTAGTTCAATGGACAGAGTTTCCCAAGGCAAAAACTACCTTCTGACTTGGATTGGGGCTGGGTTTCCCCACTCGTGTTGTCCCCCCCTTCATAAGAGCCAGGCCAAGCCTGTGGGGGCCCTGGGTCATGCAGGATGGGATGTGTGGTTAAGGATAGGTGAGGAGCCGTGGGCATGGGTCCTGCGCCCACTGCCTGCATCTCTTTTCCCCATCTTGCCTTTGTAGTTCCAGAAAACTATTAGTGTCCAGCAAAGGGGGTACCCAGTTCTTTCCCTGTTGGCTTTGCTGTTCCCCAGCCTCCTTTTTTGTGTTTTTATAACTGTCACCAGTTTAGCCACTGTTTAAATTGTATATATTGTTCTGAGGCGCCTGGCCTGTCCCTTCAGTGAGCCATGCCCACCCTTGTGTTGTAGTGAGAAGCTTGTTGTCACAACTAACCTTCTGTCTCTGGAATTGTTTGTTTCAAATAAAGAGTTAAAATTGTCTTTTGCCTTCTCTGGGGGAGGGAGAGTGGTGTCGGGAGGGGTGGAGGGCCCTAGTGGACCAGTGCCCGACCACTTCAAACTCTCAAGGGGGTAAAGAAGTGAGGTGTTCCACCTCAGTTTAAGAATTTTAAAAAGTATTTATTTATTTTTGAGAGAACGAGAGAGAGACAGTGCGAGCAGGGGAAGGGCAGAGACCGAGGGAGACACAGAATCCGAAGCGGGCTCCAGGCTCTGAGCTGTCAGCACAGAGCCCGACGCGGGGCTCGAACCCACAAACCGTGAGATCATGACCTGAGCCGAAGTCGGACACTTAACTGACTGAGCCACCCAGGCGTCCCTCTTTCATTCTTTTAAAAGTTTATTTATTTATTCTGAGACAGAGACAGCACAAGTGGGGGAGAGGCAGAGAGAGAGGAGAGTGAGAATCCCAAGCGGGTGCAGAGCCCGATGTGGGGCTCAAAGTCATGAACCATGAGATCACGACCTGAGCCAAAACCAAGAGTCGGGATGCCCAACCAACGGAGCCACCCAGGCGTCCCACGGTCCTTCTTAATAGTAACAAGTTTCCAAATACTTAGAAGGCAACATGGATGGACCTTGAGGGTGTTATGCTGAGCGAAATAAGTCAGGCAGAGAAGGACAAATATCATATGTTTGCACGAATAGGAGGATTAGTAGGAACTTGACGGAGGACCAAGGGGGAGAAGAAGGGCGGAAATGGTGGGGGAAAGGGAGAGAGGCAAACCATGAGAGACTCTTGAATGCTGACAAAAACTGAGGACTGATGGATGTGGTGGGGAGGAGGGATGGGCATGGAGGAGGACACTTGTGGGGATGAGCACTGGGTGTTATGTGGAAACTAATTTGACAATAAACTATTTGTAAAAAAAAAAATATTTTTCACAGGGGAAAAAAAAAGGGGAAAAATCAATTCCACAGCTATCTGTTGAGGACCTACTATGTGAAGAACTTAAGGTTCCATGCTTCAGAGAAGACAAAGGTTCGTGAGACCAGGGTCATGTCCCCATCAGGCTCCCAGGCTGCAGAGGAGACAGACCACGGCACAGTTAGTTGTGAGACAGGCAGAATGAAATAATCCGGTGCTGTGGGAGAGCAGGGATAAAGAACTCATTTCAAGTGTATGGGGAGGTGTGTGCAACTGAGCTCACCGGGGCCAATGGCACATAACCTGGGCCTCAGAGTAAGTGGGAGGGATTGGGGGACAAATACAACCAAAGCCATAGGGAAGCCAAGTGGGAGGCTGAGGTCTTCCAGCCAGGCAATCTGCAGCTTTAGGGTAGAGATCCTCACAACAGTATACGGGACGTGGGGGAAGGTAAGAAGTGTGGTGGATAGATTCCGTGGGCCTCGATGGGGGCTGTGGGAATAAAGAAGGAAAAGGGAGGATGGATTCCGATATTTCCAAGGTCCAGTCTACACGATCTGGAGGAGAGGGAAGCACTGAGCCAGAATCCCAGGTTTCCAGCCTTGATAACTGCGAAGGAGAGTGAGATGCTTTTCACCAAGTTGGGAAACAAGGGCAGGGTTGTTCTGTTCTGTGTTATTTTTGTCGATGTTTTTTTGTTTTTTTTGTTTTTTTTTTTTTTTTTTTTTTTTGGTAACAGGGGGCTGGTAACAAGTTGAGATTTCGATCACGTTGGGTTTGAGACTCTATTGAAACACCCAAGTGGTGGGCTGTGCGACATAACAAAAAGAACACCCAAACTTAAGTTTCTAATCCTAGTTCTGCCACTAAAAGTTGGGCAAGCCTACCTTTTTGAGCCTCACCTTAAAAATGCGTTCATGAGGGGCGCCTGGGTGGCTTAGTCGGTTAAGCGTCCGACTTTCGCTTAGGTCATGATCTCGCGGTTCGTGGGTTCGAGCCCCGCGTCGGGCTCTGTGCTGACTGCCAGCTCAGAGCCTGGAGCCTGTTTCAGTCTGTGACTCCCTCTCTCTCTGACCCTCCCCTGCTCACACTGTCTCTCTCTCCTCTCTCCTAGAAATAAATAAAACATTAAAAATTAAAAAAAAAAAAAGAAAAAGAAAAAAAAATGCGTTCATGAGGTGCCTGGGTGGCTCAGTTGGTTAACTGTCCAACTTTGGCTCAGGTCATGATCTCATGGCTCGTGGGTTCAAGCCCTGCATCAGGCTTTCTGCTGTCAGCTCAGAGCCTGGAGCTTGCTTCGGATTCTGTATCTTCCTCTCTCTGTGCCCCCTCCCCCAAAATAAATAACATTAAAAAATGCATTCATATTGTGCCCTGACTTTCTCACAGAACTGTTGCAAAGGCCAGATGAGAAAATGGATATGAAAAACCAGTATCGATGCTAGATCTTACAAGGAATGTGGGTCTAAGGCTTGGAAAAGAGACGAGGTGTTTATTTTTTTTTTTAATGTTTTTTATTTATTTCTGAGAGAGAGAGAGAGACAGTGTGAGCAGGGGAAGGTCAGAGAGAGAGGGAGACACAGAATCCGAAACAGGCTCCAGGCTCTGAGCTGGCTGTCAGCACAGAGCCTGACGCGGGACTCAAACTCATAAATGGTGGGATCGTGACCTGAGCCGAAGTCGGACGCTCAACTGACCGAGCCACCCAGGTGCCCCATTGTGTTTATTCTTTTTTCAGCTTTATTGAGGTACACTTGACATATAATGTAGTGTAGGTTTAAGGTGTAGACCTGTGCCAATTTGATATGCTTCTAGATTGCAAAATGATTACCACCATCGTGGTAGCTGACACCTCCATCCCATGGCAAATTACCATCTCTTTTCTTGGGGAGTGAGAATGTTTAAGATCTACTCTCTCAGCAACTTTCAAGTATATGATATAATATCGTTGGCCATATGATATAAAAGTGTTTTAACCATATTGTTCACCATAGTTACCATGCTGTACATTAGATCTCCAGAACTTGGGGCGCCTGGGTGGCTCAGTCAGTTGGGCCTCCGACTTCGGCTCAGGTCATGATCTCATGGTTGGTGAGTTCAAGCCCCACAGTTGGGTTCTCTGCTATCAGCACAGAACCCGCTTTGGATCCTCTGTCCCGCTCTCTCTACCCCTCCCCTGCTCACTTCTCTCTCTCTCTCTCTCTCTCTCTCTCTCTCTCTCTCTCTCTCTCTCTCAAAAATAAACATTAAAGGGGCGCCTGGGTGGCTCCGTCTGTTGAGTGTCCAACTTCAGCTCAGGTAATGATCTCACAGCTCATGAGTTCAAGCCCCACATTGGGCTCTGTGCTGATAGCTCAGAGTCTGGAGCCTGCTTCAGATTCTGTGTCTCCCTCTCTCTCTGCCCCTCTCCTTCTCAAAGTCTGCCTCTCTCTCTCTCTCAAAAATAAATAAACATTAAAAAATTTTAAATAAACATTAAAAATAATTTTTAAAAATCCCCAGAACTTATTCATCTTATAATTGGAAATTTAGAGCCTTTGACCAGTGTCTCATTTCCCCCACCCCAAGCCCCTGGAAACCACCATTTTACTCTCTGTTCCTGGGAGTTCAGCTTTTTTAGATTCCACATATAAGTGAGATCGTACAGTATTTGTCATCCTCTCTGACTTATTTTACTTAGCATAATGCACGAGATGTCAATTTGGGAGTCATCTGCAAAGAACTAGCTAGCTGAAGCTCTGGGATTGGACAGGGTCACTAAAGGAGAAACTGAATAGGAAGAGGACAAAAAAAAAAGGTACCTTGGGGAGTATCTCCTGTTAACCTGGGAAAGGAACAGAGAGGGAAGGACCAGAGAAACAGGAGGAGCCCAAATCTGCCAGATGCCAGCTGATGGAAAGCTGTCCTCATCCCCAGGCCGAAATGAGGTCCATTACATTTCCCTTTTTGTCCCATCCTCAACACAGCGTAAAACCTTCTGGCTCTCTTCCTTCCTTCCCTTACTGGAGCAGAGAAGAGTCTGATGTCAGTAGTTCAACTAGATGTCTATCCTATGCCTAGCCTTGTGCGGGTCATTAGGGATACAGAACTGAGTAGAAACTTGGGGTCTGCCCTTGAGAGTCCCTAGTCTAATAGGGAAGACCGAGGCTGGGCCTAGAGTGAAGCAGTCAAGTGCAGAATATAAGAAGGTGGGGCACGCCTGGGTGGCTCAGTTGGTTAAGTGTCCGACTTCGGCTTAGGTCATGATCTTGTGGTTCGTGGGTTCGAGCCCACGCCGGGCTCTGTGCTGACAGCTAGCTCAGAGCCTGGAGCCTGCTTCAGATTCTGTATCTCCCTCTCTCTCTGACCCTCCTCTGCTCACGCTCTCTCTCTCTCTCTCTCAAAAATAAATAAAACATTAAAAATTTTAAAAAATATATATAAGAAGGCACCCGCTGTCAGGGTCATACCAGTACAGGGTAGGCATTTGCACAACCCCACGAGCGACTGCCTCCTTAAACTTTGCCCTCTAGGTGCCTCCAGTGGCTTACCCTAGTCATGACCCTGGAGAAGTCCCACGTGTCAATAAAATAACCAGGGTGGAATATAATCATTACTCATTCTTTCCCAGGAAATCAAGAGAGCCCGCGGAGGTGACCTGGGAGTTCAGTTCCCATGAAGAGTAAGCATAGTTTATTAGGCAGAGTAGAGGTGCAGGGATCAGTATGCATCAAGGGCACGGAGGTATGAGAGAACACACAGTGTCTTTAGGGAGGGGTGGTTGGACTGCAGAAGAGGTAGAGAGGGCACAGTAAAAAGGGTGAGTAATGGTGGGATGTGTTCCCAGGAAAATGGGGATCAGGGTGTGAAAGGTATTGAATGCCATGCCATGCCCTGCTAGGGTGGCCAGCCATCTTACTTTGCCCAGGACTTCCCCAGGTTTTTTTTTTTTTTTCTGATTTTTTAAAATATATTTTTTAATGTTTGTTTCTTTTTGAGAGACAGAGAGAGACAGACAGACAGAATGTGAGCAGGGTAGGGGCAGAGAGAGAAAGAAGGAGACACAGAATCCGAAGCAGGCTCCAAGCTCTGAGCGGTCAGCACAGAGCCCGACGTGGGGCTCAAACTCACGAGCCATGAAATCATGACCTGAGCTGAAGTCAGACGCTCAACCGACTGAGCCACCCAGGCGCCCCTGTTTTTTTTTTTCTAATTTTTAAAAAGTAATGTCTCAGCCCAGTGTGGCCTCAAACTCATGACCCTGAGATCAAGAGTCATATGCTCTACTGACTGAGCTAGCTAGGGGCCCCAGGACATTCCCAGTCTTGGCAATGAAAAGTCAACATCCTGGGAAATCCTCCAGTCCTGGCAAATCAGACCAGTCATATTTTATCCTCAAAGTCGTGGAAAGCCATTAAAAGATTTTCACAAAGAATCGGCAAGATTCATGCTTTTAAGGAGACTCCAGGATCTCTGGATGATGTGGAGAACCAGGTGCTGAGGAGACCTGGAAGGCCAGTTACAGGGAGGCAGTGGTATAAAGTCGCTTTGTGCCTTACCTTTGGCACCTGGCAGATGTGAGTTCCAGTTCCCTGGCTCAGCCCCTTCTTTGCTAGCTGTGGGGCCTGTGCAAGTTATTTAACCTATGTAGGCCTCAGTTTCCTCATCTGTAAAATGGGGACAATAATGGTATTTAGGGGCACCTGGGTGGCTCAGCCTTTTGAGCGTCTGACTCTTGATTTCGACTCAGATCATGATCCCAGGGTCGTGGGATGGAGCCCTGCATTGGGAGCCCTCCACTGAGCGTGGAGCCTGCTTAAGATTCTCTCTCTAGGCAGGGTGCCTGGGTGACTCATTCAGTTAAGTGCCCGACTTCCTCTCGGGTCATGATCTCATGGTTTGTGAGTTTGAACCCTGAATCAGGCTGTCTGTGCTCCACAGGGAGCCCACTTCAGATTCTCTGTCCCCTTCCCTCTGCCCCGCCCTCTCTCTCTCAAACAAAAAATAATAATAATGGTATTTGCCTCCACAAGTGATGAGGATTAAAGGAGATACTGTTTAGCACAGTGCCCAGCACACAGCAAGCACTTAATAAATATTAGCTTTTATTGTCCAAATGATCACTTAGCAGATATTTGCAAGGCCTGCAGGAAGGCAGGAGCACAATGGGAGTGGCGAGGAGGAGAGGGGCTTGGGAACGATTTGGGAAGCACAATCACCAAGACCTCGTTTGTTGGCTAGCTGATTATATTTTAGCATGAATGATTTTTAGTTGGCATGAGTTCTCTAGGGAATCCGCATTTTCAGACTAACTTTGGAATGAAAGACTTTGTCTCTTGAGGGGAGGCCGGAGCGGAAACAGAAAGCGGCAATGGGACACCACTGAAAAACAAAGTGTGTCTTTGAAATCCCTGTTAAGGCAGAGAAACAGTGGGAGTTTAAAAGTGTATCTTGATTCAGGGTTGGGTGGATAGGGTTTGTTTGTTTTTGTTTTGTTTTAAATTTATTTTATTTTACTTATTTTATAGTATTTATTTATTTATTTATTTATTTATTTATTTATTTATTTTTGGACGAGCACAAGCAGAGGAGGGGCAGAGAGAGGGTGGACAGAGGATCTGAAGTGGGCTCTGCGCTGACAGGCTGTCAGCACAGAGCCCGATGCGGGGCTCAAACTCACAAACCGCGAGATCATGACCTGAGCCGAAGTCAGACGCTCAACCTACTGAGCCACCCAGGCGCCCTTAAATTTATTTTAGAGGCGGAGAGAAAGCACAAGCAGGGGAGAGGGGCAGAGGGAGAGGGAGAGAATCTTAAGCAGCCCTGATATGGGGCTCAATCTCATAACCCTGCAATCGTGACCTGAGCTGAAATCAAGAATCGAATGCTCACCTAACTGAGCCACCCAGGTGCCCTTTGTTTTTTTGTTTTTTAAAGTAATTCCCTATGCCCGATGTGGGCTTTAAACTCATGGCCCTGAGATCAAGAGTCACATGCTTTACTGACTGAGACCGCCAGGCGCTCCTTTAAAATTTATTTTATTTTATTTTTCGGGGGAGTGGTTGTGAATAACTGTTTCTCCCCATCTTCCCTACACTCTTCAAATTACCTTGCTTCCTGAAGAGAGACTTTCTGAATCCTGTTCCAAGCAGAGATCCCTAGAGAAGTCCTCTCCCTCCAGACTACTCTTCCCTGTCTAAGCACAGGACGGCCTCCTCCTCAACTTTTACTATTTCTCTCTCAACCTTAGAGATTCCCAAACTCACATTTTGTTTTCCAGCAGGCTAATGTTGAGGGATATTTTTATATCATACTGAGTCCCTCCCACCCACCCCTGTATTCTGAAACTCTTCCTAAGGCAGTATAGAGTGGTTACGTTGGTATAGAAGAGATAGCCAGATTTTTTATTAGGATAGGCCAAAGTTTTAATTCTAGTTCTGCAGTTTTAGGTTGTGCAGCCTTCAATTTTTATTTTTTTAAGTTTATTTATTTTGAGGGAGAGAGAAAGAGGGAGAGCAAGGGGGAGAGGCAGAGAGAGAGAGAGAGAGAGAGAGAGAGAGAGAGAGAGAGAATCCCAAGCAGGCTCTACACTGAGCCCCGAATCGGGGCTCCATCTCACTAACCATGAGATCATGACCTGAACTGAAACCAAGAGTTGGACACTTAACTGACAGCCATCCAGGCACCCTGACTGAGCAGTGTTTAGACATGTTATTTAACCTCTCTGAGCCTCCATTTCACATCTATAAGTACACGTATAGTAATAGCTACCTTGCCATTATGGAGATTATGTGTATGTAAGTGCTTAATTTATTTAGTCCCGTATCTGGACCACACTGGGTGCTCCGTAAACACAGGCTCCTTTCCTTTGATCCACGTACATTGTTGTTTTTTTTTTTACAATTTTTTTAAGTTTATTTTTTAATTTTTTTAATGTTTTATTTATTTCTGAGATAGAGAGAGAGAAGCAGCATGAGCAAGGGAGGGTCAGAGAGAGAGGGAGATACCGAATCAAAGCAGGCTCCAGGCTCTGAGCTAGCTGTCAGCACAGACCCCAGTGCGGGGCTTGAACCCACAAACTGTGAGATCATGACCTGAGCCAAAGTCGGACGCTTAACCGACTGAGCCACCCAGGTGCCCCAAGTTTATTTATTTTTGAGAGAGAGAGAGGGAGGGAAGGAGAGAGGGAGCATGAGAAAGGGAGGGGCAGAGAGAGGGAGAGAGACAGAATCCCAAGCAGGTCGCAAGCTGTCAGTGCAGAGTCGAACATGGGGCTCGAATTCACAAACTGTGAGATGGTGACCTGAGCCGAAACCAAGAGTCAGACGCCTAACCGACTGAGCCACCCAGGTGAGCCCCCTTTCTTCCTTCCTTCCTTCCTTCCTTCCTTCCTTCCTTCCTTCCTTCCTTCCTTCCTTCCTTCCCTTCCTTCCTTTCCTTCCCTTCCCTTCCCTTTCCTTCTTTCTTTCTTTCTTTCTTTCTTTCTTTCTTTCTTTCTTTCTTTCTTTCTTTCTAAGTAAACTCCATGCCCAACGTGGGCTTTGAACTCACAACTCTGAGATCAAGAGTCACATGCTTTACCAGCAGAGTCACCCAGGCACCCCTACTTACATTATTTCTAGGTCTGGTAATAAAGCTTAAAATTTCAGACTATGATTGAGGATTGAGATACATCCTTTTCATTAAAGTGGCATTAAGAATTAAGACACTCCCGGGGTGCCTGGGTGGTCCAGTTGGTAAAATATCCAGCTCTTGATCTCAGCTCAGGTCGTGATCTCAGGGTCCTGAGTTCAGGCCCCACACTGGGCTCCACCTTGGGCATGGAGCCAACCTAAATATATATATAATAAATAATAAATAACATATATAGTCCCCTCACAGCCATCCTCCCACATATATGTAAATATGGTCATGTATACTATGACATATGTATGTAAACATACAGACTTGCTTACTTACAAACACTCACATGGCAATTGACAGTCAAGAAAGCATGTTATTATTTTCTTTGAGTAGTGGAGTTACTGGATCATAGGGTAGTTCTATTTTTATTTGTTTTAGGAACAGCCATCGTGTTTTCCACAGTGGCTGCACCAATATGTATCCCCACCAATAGTGCAAGAGAGTTCGTTTTTCTCCATATCCTCACCCAAGACACATTATTTCTTGTGTTTTTTATTTTAGCCACTCTGACAGGTGTGAGGTGATATCTCATTGTGGTTTTGATTTGTATTTCCCTGATGATGAGTGATGTTGAGCATCTTTTCACGTGTCTGTGGACCATCTGGATGTCTTCTAAAAATTCTTTTATGTTTATTTATTTTTGAGAGAGAGAGAGAGAGACAGAAAGACAGAACACAAGTGGGGAAGGGGCAGACAGAGAGGGGGTCACAGTATCTGAAGCAGGCTCCAGGTTCGGAGCCATCAGCACAGAGCCCAACGTGGGGCTTGAACTCATAAACTGTGAGATCATGACCTGAGCCAAAGTCAGACATTTAACCGACTGAGCCACCCAGGCATCCCTGGATATCTTCTTTGGAAAAATGTCTATTCAGGTCCTCTGCCCATTTTTACTCAGATCATTTGGGGGTTTCCTGGTGTTGAGTTTTATAAGTTCTTTGTATATTTTGGATATTAACCCCTTATTGGATGTATCATTAAAAAAAATATGCAGTCCTTTGTTTATTGCAGCATTATTTGTAATAGTCAAGATAGGGAAGCAGCCCAAATGTCCATCCATAGATGAATGGATAAAGAAGATGTGTTTCTCTCTCTCTCTCTCTCTCTCTCTCTCTCACACACACACACACACACACAGGAATATTATTCAGCCATAAAAAAAGAATGGGATCTTGCCAGTTGCAACAGCATGGGCAGGTATAATGCTAAGCAAAAGAAGTCAGTCAGAGAAAGACAAATACCGTATGATTTCACTCATATGAGGAATTTAAGGAACAAAACAGATGAAAAAAAAAAGAGACAGAAAAACAGACTCTTACATACAGAGCACAAGCTGGTGGGTACAAGAGGGGAAGTGAAGGGCGGGGGAGAAACAGATAAAGGGGATTAAGAATACATTTATCTTGGGGCGCCTGGGTGGCTTAGTCGGTTAAGCGTCCAACTTTCGCTTAGGTCATGATCTCGCAGTTCGTGGGTTCGAGCCCCGTGTCGGGCTCTGTGCTGACTGCCAGCTCAGAGCCTGGAGCCTGTTTCAGTCTGTGACTCCCTCTCTCTCTGACCCTCCCCTGTTCACGCTCTCTCTCTCTCTCTCTCCTAGAAATAAAAATATTTTAAAAAAATTAGAATACATTTATCTTGATGAGAACTGAGAAATGTATAGAATTATGGAATCACTATATTGTACATCTGAAACTAATATAACACAATTTGTTAATTATACTTTAACACACACACACACACACACACACACACACACACACACAACCCCAGGAAAAAATAATAAAGTTTGAATGTAAAAGTCAAAAAAAAAAAGAAAGAAAAGAAAGCATGTTACTTTGGTGAGACAGAATTTAGCTCAATATCTGAGGGAGTCTGTGAATACAGTTGACCCTTGAACAACATGGGTTTGAACTGCACCCACAGGTCCACTTCTATGTTGATTTTTCCCCAATAAACACAGCACAATACTGTAATGTATTTTCTCTTCCTTCTCTTTTCTGGGGCACCTGGGTGGCTCAGTTGGTTGAGCATCCGACTTCGGCTCAGGTCATGATCTCACAGCTTGTGAGTTCCAGCCCTGCAACGGGCTCTGTGCTGACAGCTCAGAGCCTGGAGCCTGCTTTGGGTTCTGTGTCTCCCTCTCTCTCTGCCCCTTCCCCACTCACGCTCTGTCTCTCTTTCACTCTCAAAAATAAATAAACATTAAAAAGTAACATTCTATTTTCTTTTAAAAAAATTTTTTTAACGTATATTTATTTTTGAGTTAGAGACAGAGCGCGAGCAAGGCTCCTGGTATCTAACTTTTTAGGAAGTCAGAAGTTATACATGGATTTCAGAGAGTCAGTGCCCCCACTCCCACACTGTCCGAGAGTCAATAGTAGTTGAAGGTAGTGACAGAAAATAATGATAGCACGTACTTACATAGAGCTTACTATCAACGAGGCACTGTTCTAAGTGCTTTATATATAATTATTACATTTAATCCTCACTATGGCCCTGTGATACAGGTGCTATAATTATCACTGTTTTACCGATGGGGAAACTGAGATACAGAGGGGCCAAGTAACTTGGCTAAAGTCACAAAGGTAAGGAAGTGGAGCACGCTCATAATCGCTATGCTATACTGACTTTCCAGAGGGGTTTCAGTTGAAATGGGAACCATTCTGGGGCGCCTGGCTGGCTCAGTCAGAGGAACATACAACTCTTGATCTTGGGGTCATGAGTTCAAGCCCTACATTGGGTGTAGAGATTACTTAAATAAATAAATAGAAAGAAATGGAGAACCATCTTGTCTAAAACCCTTTTCTCTGTGAGGTCCACTATCAGATCACTCTGCTCTTTTTTTTTTTTAATTACATTTTAAAACAAATTCTTTTAAATGTTTATTTTTGAGAGAGAGACAGGGTGCAAATGGGGGCAGGGGCAGAGAGAGGAGATACAGAATCCGAAACAGACTCCAGGCTCTATACTGTCAGCATAGAGCCCAATGTGGGACTCAAAGTCACGAACCATGAGATCATGGCCTGAGCCAAAGTCAGATGCTTAACCGACTGAGCCACCAGGCGCCCCTAATGACACTCTTTTTTTTTTTTTTTAAGTTTATTTATTTTGAGAGAGAGAGACAGAGAGTGTGAGTGGAGGAGGGGCAGAAAGAGAGGGAAAGAGAGAGAATCCCAAGCCAGCTCTGCGATGTCAGCACAGAGCCCAGCCTGGGGCTCTACCTCACGAACTTTGAGATCATGACCTGAATCAGAATCAAGAGTCTGATGCTTAACTGACCGAGCCACTCAGGCACCCTCGGATCATTCTGCTCTTTCTTCCATAATTCATCATCACCCATAAGGCATCTATTTGTGCCAAGATCTGCCCTGACGTGGATCTCCTCAAGACCTTCACAGTCTGTCTACAGGAGTCCCAAATTGCCTGGAAGTCTAGTAGGGGCTAACTTTTAGGCTCTTACATGTGATAGTTCAGAGCCTACGGCCTTGTGTACACTTTTATGTAAGGCATATGAGTCCACTCACGGACTGGCCCCAACCTACTTTGCCACTTCCACTTCCTGCTATGACCTATAACCGCATCCCACGCACTCTCTGTCCTAGTCACACTGAACACACCCTATGCTTTCAAGACTCTGAACCTTTGCCCACACCCATATCCACTTCCCCACTGCCGTTAACTCAACAGGCTAAGCACCTACTATGCGTTAAGTTTATGCAAGCAATTTCCACACAGTTTGATAAGCACTACAGTGTACTGCAAGAGTTCAGAATGAGGGGAAGACTCATTCTCTCAGAGGAGCTTGGCACGGATGGGGAGGGGAGAAGAGAATTGAAGCGTTCACACAGGAAATGACATTTGAGCTGAGTCTTGGTGATTATGAGTCTTCCAGTCAAGGAAAGGGAAGGAAACCTCCAAATTCTCTTTGGCTCCTCCATCTCCCCGCACTCAGACATTAAGTCTTATGATAGATTCTGTATCCAAAGTGTCTCAAATGTGTCTCTTCTTATTCCTTCTGCCACCATCCTGGTCCTACAGGCACCACTTGGGCTGTTGCAACAGCCGTTCTGCCTCTCATCTTTCCCATCCCCGGTCCACTCTCCATGTGGCTGCGAGAATCAGCTTGAAAATCACAAATCTGAAGGTGGCGCTCGCCTACTCAAAACCCTTAGTGGGGGGCGCCTGGGTGGCTCAGTTGGCTAAGCGTCTGACTCAGGTCACGATCTCGGGGTTTGTGGGTTTGAGCCCCTCTTCAGGCTCCGCATTGACAGTGCGGAGCCTGCTTGGGATTTCCCCCCCGCCCCTCTCCCCTCAAAATAAATACATTTTTTTTAAATAAAGGAAGACCTTTAAAAAAATTCCTTAGTGGTTTCCACCACTGGTGGGACAGTCTTAACCTCTTATAGTGACACACAAGGCCCATCATAAGCTGGTCATTGCATCTCTCTCCCATCTCCCCTCCAGCCAATTCTCATGCCTCCAACCCTCCACAGTAGACTATTTGTCTGACTTGAGACAACATCACACCCTCTCAGATACCCTTCCAGTATTGGTTTTGTTTTGTTTTGTTTTTTCGTTTTTGTTTTTTACTGTTTATTTGTTTTTGAGAGAGAGAGAGAGCTGGGGAGGGGCAGAGAGAGATAGGGAGACACAGAATCCGAAGCAGGCTCCTCTGAGCTATCCGTACAGAGCCCGATGCGGCACTCAAACTCATGAACCGTGAGATCATGACCTGAGACCAAGTCAGATGCTTAACTGACTGAGTCACCCAGGCATCCCCCTATTTCAGTGGTTTTTGCCCACCTTATTCCCTGTCCCTAGAATGACACAATCCTTTCCCCACCTGACAGGTTCAGCCTGGCCTAATCCGGGAATCAAATGGAGCCCAGCCTGGTGGGCCTTTATGACCCGTTCTGTACCATATGTCATGTCTGCATTTACATATTGTGGAATCAGTAAATGGAATAAGCATTCCCCTGTAGCTACCACTGTGTGCACCCAGGCTATCTGATTGGGCTTCTGAATCAGTTCATGGTTGCCATGCCAATTCTCTGTGGATACTGCAGGCTGCTTTGAAATCCCAACCCAGCTGGCTGGGACCTTGACTATTCTCCTAGCACAGCCAGCCACTCCCCTCATGCAAGAGCTGACTCTCGTCCTTGCCCCCAGCTCCTAGTACCTCCGCACTCGGATGCCTCCAGAAGACCATAAATGTCCTTAAAAGCACCAGCACCGTGAGAAAGGGCGTGTAAGAAGATCCTGTAACTCGGCCTTTTCTGTTCCCAGATTAGATCTCTTGACTTTGCAACATCCCTTGGACTTTGCTGTTTGGACTGCTGTCCACTCTGTGGGGGAGCCAACCCTATTATCGCCAAGTTCTTTCTACTAGCCCTGGTCCGGCTGAACCGGCCTCATCCCCTTCTGGCTCACTGCAAGTTCAAGCATGCCTTAAGGCTGTGGTCTCTGTGCTTCTGATATTATGCTCCCTCCCTTTACAGCTTGTAACCAGCCTCTGAACACATCTTGATTCTCACCACAGCTCTGTGAAAGAAGAGATAGAGAAGCTACTAGCAACCTTATATTGCAGATGAGGAAACTGAGACTCAGAGAGGGTAGGTCTCGTGTTCAAGGGGATAGAACTAATAAGTGGTAAACCAGGTCTCTCTCTCTTTTTAAAAATTTTTAATGTGTATTTAAAAAAATTTTTAAATGTTTATTTATTTTGAGAGAGAGAGAGAGAGAGAGCGATAATGAGCAGGGGAGGGGCAGAGAGAGAGGGAGACATAGAATCCAAAGCAGGCTCCAGGCTCTGAGCCGAAAGCACAGAGCCCAATGCGGGGCTCGAACTCAAAGACCGTGAGATCATGACCTGAACCAAAGTCGGATGTTTAACCGACTGAGACACCCAGGCGCCCCTTTTAATGTTTTTTGAGAGAGAGACAGAGACAGAGTCAGAGCATAAGTGAGAGGGCAGAGACTGAGGGAGACACAGAATCCGAAGCAGGTTCCAGGCTCTGAGCTGTCAGTATAGAGCCTGATGTGGGGCTTCAGGCCACAAACCAAGAGATCGTGACCTGAGCTGAAGTTGGACACTTAACTGACTGAGCCACCCAGGCGCCCCCAAACCAGGCCTCTTCATTGCAAAGCCCTCTTCACGACTGTGGTCACTTAGTACTTTGTGTGATAGGTGCTACGCCCACTTGCCTCCTGTTTCTCCCTTACACTCTGGGGACAAGCCTCAGATAAAAAAGTCAGTCCTGGGTCAACCCGACTGATCCTCCTCCCTCCATGCAACACTGTGTATTCCAGCTCCCCTCCGGGGCCCCTGGCCCGCTCCCATCTGGTTCACAGGACACAAGGGTAAGTGTCCTCCCTTTGGCTGTAGAGCCTGCTCTGTAGCTTTGTTGTCCCACCACTGCCCCCTGGAGAGGAAAGCCTCCATCTGGAGTTGGAGCTCTTTCCAAGGGAGAGTCATAGAATCTTCTGAAGAGAAACTAGATATCTGAGGTGATGATGGATGTAGCGTTTCTCAATGTGGGTAGCACAGGAGGGTCCTTTGTGGAACCAGGAGGAAATTTTTACAAAGGAAATCTTTCTCTTTTTTTTTAAGTATATTTATTTTTGAGGGTGCGAGAGAGCGAGCGGGGCAGGGGGTGGGGGGAGGCGCAGAGAGCAAGGAAGAGAGAAGCCCAGGCAGGCTCTGCACCATCAACATGGAGCCAGATGCGGGGCTTGAGCCCACAAACCTCGAGATCGTGACCTGAGCCTAAGCCAAGAGTCGGACACTTAACTAACTGAGCCACCCAGGGGTTCCATGGAGATCTTTTTCTTGATGGCCTTTCGGATGGAGAGGAAATGCTCTGTGTTTGTTGTGCTCTGTTTCAGGGGGACAGAGGGTGGATTTTGATAAGTAAAGGAATCTCTCCCACCTTGGGGCACCTGGGGGTGGGGGCCTCTCTTCTCACAGGATATGATGTCAGTTTCTAAAAAGAAAGGAAATTTCTTGCAGGAAACTAATCTGTCTCGTTTAAGAAAGGGGGAAGCTGTCTCTCAGGGGTTGCCAAATGAGGCGGAGAGGAATACTTACTCTCTCCTTTCCTTTCTAAAGGAGAAATCTCCTTGAATGAAGAATCCTTCCTTGGGGCTCCTGGGTGGCTTAGTCGGTTAAGCGTCCGACTTTCGCTTGGGTCATGATCTCGCGGTTCGTGGGTTCGAGCCCATGGCCGGGCTCTGTGCTGACCGCCAGCTCAGAGCCTGGAGCCTGTTTCAGTCTGTGACTTTCTCTCTGACCTCCTGCTCACGCTGTCTCTTTCTCTCTCCTAGAAATAAATAAAACATTAAAAAAAAAAAAAGAAGAAGAAGAATCCTTCCATGCTTTCTCTCTGACGGGGAAAGACTGTTTCTAGAGGTGAAGAATTCTGATAAGATTATACCTGGTTTTCTCTTCCTTCCTTTCTTTTTTTCTTATTTACTTAACAATTTTTAAATGTTTATTTATTTTGAGAGAGACAGGCAGACAGAGTGCAGGCAGAGCGAGGGAGACACGGAATCTGAAGCAGGCTCTGGGCTCTGAGCTGTCAGCACAAAGCCCAATGTGGGGCTCGAACTCATGGACTGCAAGATCGTGACCTGAGCGAAGTTCATGTGCTTAACCGACTGAGCCACCCAGGCGCCCCCTCTTCCTTTCTGATGCACTTGTCACACAGAGTCGGTATACTCCAACAGGGAGGGGCAAATCATTTTTTTTTTTCTGTTAAGAGGTAGGGGCGCTGAGGTGAGAAGCTTGCTGTGGGGGCGACTTTGACTCTGAAGGATCAGTGGTGAGGGCAGTGACTCTGACATGGGGAAACCCCTGTGAGCCTGGGGAAGCCTTTTAGGAATTCCAGAAACCCAGAGCGCTACAGGGAGCTTAGAGATGTGTTAGGCCAGCCCTTTGTTTGCTCACAAGGAAACTGAGGCTTGGGGAAGGGAATGGCTTACTCCTACGTGACAGAACTAAGACTCGAACCCAGCTATGTCAAGTTGGGGCTTTTCCCCTCACAGCTGACACAGGGTAGGGAGGCTACCTGATGCTTGGGAGAGTGAGGAAACCCGGGTAGGAAATGTCTGACCTGTGTTGGAGACATCTCTGGGGTGGGAGGCAGTGATTCCTGATGGAGGGAAACTGAGGAAGAAGATGGAATTAGGGGCTACATCCAAAGGAGAGGGGTCAAAGTCACTGTGCAGTCCACCGGGTGGCTTGTGGGACATCAGTTTGCAGTGAGCGCTGAGGTTCATGGGAAGACTGGGGTGGGGGGGTGGATATTTCTCCCAGGAGTTGGGGGGAGGGGAATGTGCGCTCCCCTCTCTGACTTGCAAAATTTCTCTATCATTTCCTGTCTCTCCAGATGGAGTTGTCATTTTAATGTTTTTCCAATCAGAGGAAGGGGCCCAAGGAAGCTTCCTGAGGTAATGTAAATGTTGTATAATATATTGTGGTCACGTTTACAAAACTGCACGCAACTATGAAAACACCATAAACTATACTTAGAATGGACGAGAAAAAATAAAAGGAAGGGCTTAAGGGAATTTGATCCCAATAAAGCTGCTATGAAAAACAATATTACCCACCCCCCCAAAAAAACCCAAAAGCCAAAACAACAACAACAACAACAAACCAGGCAAGAATGGCTCGGGGTCTGGCTCCTTCTGGTGCCGGTTGCCTTCTAGATCAGCGAAAAACCAAGGCCAGCTTATCTGGCGGGGGGAGGTCAGAGGTTGCAGGAGAAAGAACTTGACAAACACACAAGCCACCTCTTCTTCGTTTACTGTAAAATCCTGTTTAATGTGTAACATTTCAGGCAGAGCGAGGCCTTGAGAACCAGAGGCAAAGGCGGCCCTGACCAACCCCCCCCTCCTCCAACTTATCTGCCTGCATCCCTCCCCTGATTCCTCCACCCCAGACGCGTCCTGCTTTTCCTTACTGCCGGGCAAGTGCTGTTCCTCCTACCCTCCCTTCTCCACCCACATGTCCACAGCACCCCCCTTTCCATTCGGCTTGCCCACGTCCTCCCCACTGATGTGACTCCAGAAATAGGGTCTCTGACAACACGGGGTTAAGATTAGTTTCATAACTGGAGATGCAGGCAGAGCATCCTGTCTCTCGTCCCCAGTGGCCCCAGGGAGAGGGCAGGGAAAAGGGGTACAGACAAGAAGAGCTGCCCACACCCCCAACAACCTTGAGCCCTGGTGTGGGTGGCCTCCAGCTCCCCGCCCAGCGGGCCCCTCAGACGGAAGGCCCAGGGAGGGAAACAGGGAGGGAAGGAAGACTTGATGGAGCAGTCCCTAGCAGTCAGAGGCCTGCACGCCGCGGGCAGGGGAGAAGGAGGGGCAAGGTTGGGGCGGGGGGGAGGCGGGACGGGCGGCTGCCTGGTGCGCGGCATCAGCAGGCCGAGCAGCGGTCGCTCTTCTCAGCCAGCCCAGCCCCGGTGCCCGGGCTTCGACGCAGTATGTCTTTCAGGGAGCCGTCCTGCTCGCTCAGCAGCTTGTTGATCTCATTCTGCTTGTATTCGGGGGAGAGGCGGTGGCCGAAGCCCGAGCCCTTGCGGGAGGGCGGATTGGAGCGGCGCTGGGCTCGGCGGGCGCAGGCCCGGATGATGAGGTACACCACCTCGGCCACGTTGAGGATGATGCAGATGCCGGAGGCGGCCAGCATAAAGACAGTGAAGACGGTCTTCTCGGTGGGGCGGGACACGAAGCAGTCCACGGTGTTGGGGCAGGGGTAGGCCTCGCACTTGACCAGCCGCACCATGGCGTAGCCCGGGTAGAGCAGATAAAAGACGTACATGAAGGCGGCCTCGAACAGCAGCCGGAAGACCACACTGATGACATAGGTCCACCACAGTGTCCCTGAGATGTGGACCTTGTGCCTCTTCACCTCCTCCAGGTGGAGGGGGTCCCCGTGACCCTCCAGTCGCAGCATTTTCTTTTCTATGTGCTGCTGGTGAGCCACGTGCATGGCTACGAGGAGAGCCGGGGTGGAGACCAGGATCAGCTGCAGAGACCACAGCCGGACGTGGGAGATGGGGAAAAAGTGGTCATAGCAGACGCTGTTGCAGCCGGGCTGAAGGGTGTTGCAGATGAAGGAGGACTTCTCGTCGCCCCACACGCTCTCTGCGGCCACCACCAGCACCATGATCCTGAAGATGAAGATGACCGAGAGCCACACCCGACCAATGGCAGTCGAATGCCGGTTCACGCCACTGAGCAAGGTGTACAAACCTGTCCAGTTCATCCTGCCTCATTCACACCTGCAAAACACGAGCCACAGAACAAGCTGGCCGAAAGTTGGGCACCGTAATGCTGCCTGACACACCCCCCCCCACCCCTGTCACCCCTTCCGAGAGAGCCGGTGACAGGAAGGGAAGAAGGACAGTCATCGCTTTCCTCACCCCACGTCCCTTGCCAGCCTCTCCCTCCCCCTCCTCCTCCTTCTCCTCACTTGACTTGACCTCCCTGAGCCCCATCTCCCTTCTTCCTCCCTTCTTCGTTTTCAGCCAATGTTCTTTCCTCTCCAGCCCCTGTCTTCGCCAGGCCCATCTTGTTTTGCCATCAGTCATCCTCTTGAGCTCCCCATCCCCCAGCTCCTTAGCTCTGGGCCCGGGGCAAACCCAACAAAGCCCGTTACCTTGGGGAGCGCCTATCCCTGAGGCCACCCAGACAGGTCCCCTATGGTCTCATGTCTGTGCAGGGGGAGTGGTCCCTGGGTCCGCGCCTGCGTCCCAATTCATCGCCGCCCGGTGCTGGGGAGTCATATGCTGCTTTATACCCAGTGTCTGCACAATAGGACCTTTGTGGGGCTCTGAACAACGCCCTTTAGAATTCAGATCAAACGCCCTGACTTCCGCCCACCCTACACACAGAGCACTTGTGTCCCAGCGCCGGACACCCAGCCTGCACCCACCTGTTCTGTGCCCGCCCGGTCCATCGCCGCACCCGCCCCACAGCCCCACCAGAAGAATGGCCACGGCGGGGGTGGGTGGGAAGGAACAAAGACAGGTGCATGTAAGGGGGGGACCGGAGGGCACCAGGAGGCTCTGGGCTGAGGCTCTCCCCCGCGGCTCTACTGGAAACTGAGGGTCGGCAGGATGTGTCCTAGGTTCAGATCCCCTCCAGGATATGGGTGAGCTCTCTTAGCTCTTGAGGGGTAAATGGAGCTCCTATTTCTCAAGCCAGGGACCGTGTTAAGCTTTTTTTCCTCTCCATACATCCTTTCTTTGGACCCACTAGGCAAGCCTCTAAGGGCTTTACCCCAGTCTTTCCAGATGAGGAAGCTGAAGCTTAGATGAGTTAAGTAACTTACTCAAGGTCACAGAGCTAAGAAGTGTTAGAGTAGAATGAAACGCACAGTATCTGAGGCAGAAGTTTAGGCTCTTTCCACGGTATACCCATTATGCTTTTATAGATGGTGTCGGCAAAAGCAAAAGCCAGCCATTAAGAACGACAACGGGGGCGCCGGGGTGATTCAGTCGGTTGAGCATCTGACTTCAGCTCAGGTCATGATCTTATGGGTTCGTGACTTTGATCCCCGCGTGGGGTTCTGCACTGATGGTGTGGAGCCTGTTTGGGATTCTCTCTCCCCACTCGTGCTCTTTCTCTCTCTCTCTCTCTCAAAATAAATAAACTTTTTTTTTCCACTAAAGAATGGCGCCTGGGTGGTGGCTCAGTTGGTTCAGCGTCTGACTTGGGCTCAGGTCATGATCTCATGGTTTGTGAGTTTGAGCCCCACGACGGGCTCTCTGCTGACAGCTCGGAGCCTGGAGCCTGCTTCAGATTCTGTGTCTCCCTCTCTCTCTGCCCCTCTGCTGCTCACACACACACACTCTCTCTCTCAAAAACAAAAAAACACTTTTAAAAAGTTTTAAAAAGAATGACAATAAAAGCAAGGACTAATGCGATCTATAAGATCATAAGAAGCACGGAAACTGTTGACCTGTGAGTACTTTCCAAGTCCAGTGTCATGGAACAAACCCTGACCAGCTCTCCTGGAGCTTCAGGGAAGCGACCCCCTGGTGGACAGGTCGGCACATGGTGAGTACGAACCAGAGGGAGAAAGCAAAAGTTAACAAGCAGACAGAAGGTTAGAAGATGGAATAGGTAGGAGTCATACACCTTTGGGTTTGAATCCTGGTTCTTTGCCTAACACCACCGTGGGCTTCTTACTGAACTTCTCTGAGCCTGCTTGCTCATCTATAAATGGGGTTAATACCCGGGGTTATTGTGAGGGTCAGTGAAGCAACCTTTAAAAGGGTCTCAGCTCGGCTCCAGTTTTTTAGCTCCATAGCTGATGATCAGGGGAAGTAAGCACCTTATCAGGAAGAGAAAGCAATGTTGTTTTGAGAGACTGGGTGGTCTTCCAGGCCCATCATCCCCCTTTGTTCTTCCCAAGGCTGCTGTTGACCTGTAGTATCTGTCCTAAGATAGAACAGACTGTTCCATGGCTGTTCTACCCCAACGGCAAGTGTACATTGTAAACTCCTGGTTTTCTGAGCTTGCCAGTTGCTCTAGGGAAGAAATTCCCCTCTAGGCTTTAGGCAGGCGAAGAAGGCCTCGCTGTACCTCCTACCAGCACTTCCGCCATTAAGTTGAAAGTAGGTGACTCTGGGAGCAGGGAACTGGATGTGAGGAGAGCACACAGGCCTGGACCTGTAGGAGATGCAGGGGGTTTCCTGCCCCCGAATGCAGGGGCAGTGGTTGTGGCAGAAGGCCTGTATCCAGGTCTAGGCATTCTTCTAGGAGGAATGGGGAAGATATTAGCCACAGCAAAGTTGGGGAAGGGGGTGAAAGACACTAGGGGATGGAGGGATGGTCCATGGGACATAGATTACTTCTCTGAACAAGGTTGTCTTATTTTTCATTTAACTTAAAAAAAAAAAAAAAGCCTTAGTGAGTTCATGCTGGGGTGTATACCAATGTGAGGAAGCAGGAACATGGTGCCCTTTCTCTAAAGCTCAGGTTTCTAAAGGCAGAGCTGCCACAGGACCCCCAACAGATAACTGTAAAGAAATGTTTCACCTGATAAGACACGGTAGATTTACAAACAGGTGGTCATTCTTGAGACTAACCATTTACTGGGGCGCCTGGGTGGCTTAGTCAGTTGAGCTCAATTTTGGCTCAGGTCATGATCCCAGGGTCATGGGATTGAGCCCCGTGTCGGGCTCTGTGCTGGGTGTGGAGGCTGCTTTGGATTCTCTCTCTTTCTTCCTCTGCCCCTTTCCCCCACTCGTGTTCTCTCTGTCTCTCGGTCTGTGTCTTTCTCTTTCTCTCTCTCAAAAAAAAAAGAATAACCATTTACTGAGCACCTGTTACACCAGGCCTTGCACGTGAACTACTTCATATAAGCCTCGCTATTACTCTGTGAGGTAGGTGTTCTTTTTAATCCTCATGTCACACATGAGGAAACTGAGGTAAAGAAAGGTGAAGGGACTTGTCCAAGGGTCACCCGGGTCCATGCAGTTAGTATGTGACAGAGCTAGGATTTGAGCCAGGCCCAGCTGAATCCAGAACCTGCACTTTTCCCATGAGCTCTACTACCTTGGCTAGAATTATAATTCTTCTTTCTTTTTATTAGTATTTTTTATTTTAAGTAGCCTCCACACCCAACGTGTGGCTCAAACTCACCACCCTGAGATCTAGAGTCTTGTGCCCTACCGACTGAGCCAGCCAGGCACCCCTATAATTTTTGTTTCTGTGTTTAAAAAAAAAATTTTTTTTTACTGTTTATTTATTTTCGAGACACAGAGAGACAGAGCATGAGCAGGTGAAGGGCAGAGAGAGAGACACACAGAATCTGAAACAGGTTCCAGGCTCTGAGCTAGCTGTCAGCACAGAGCCCGACACAGGGCTCGAACCCATGAACCACAAGATCATGACCTGAGCTGAAGTTGGACGCTTAACCGACTGAGCCACCCAGGTGTCCCTTTTCTGTGAGTGTTTTTAGAATCAGGGGGATTCAAAACTAGTCTGGCTTTTATTCTCCTGTAGCTCCTTCCCTTTCCTATCAGCTGGTACCTCTTTTCCTCTCCTGCCTTCCCAGGGCTTTCCGCTGCCTCCTGATCTGTTCTGTTTTGCCTTCCTTACCTTTCTCGGGCTGCTTCCTCAAACCCCAGAGCAAAAGCCAGCTGTTCTCTCCTCTCTGCTCCCCCATCAGCCGGGCCACGCCTGGGTTCCTAGGTTCTTGGAGCTCTCCGCCTCTCCTCTTCCTGCACCCTCTGGGGCATAGCCAGGAGCTCCCTATGGGGGCCCCTAGGCACCCTGGTGTGGGCACTGGGATCTCGATTTTGCTCCCCCCTTTGGATGGAGAGCTTATCCCTATGTCAAGGGTTTTATTTTAAAAACATCCAGGGGAGTGACCCGATTTTGAAATCTAAGCCGTTTTTGTGACTTTGGGTTAAAGTCCAGGTATTGATAAGCTCTGTGTGGCTCCAGGCGTGTTTTGCTCTCATGTTTAACTGGACAAGTCTTCTCCGGCTATGTCAGGCCCTGGCCTTGTCCAGGCATTCGAGCACAGTTCAAAATCAGGCTCAGTCCCTACAACAGTCCTGTAATATTGTCCCCATTTTTCAGACAAGGAAGTTGAGGCTCGGAGAGGTTAAATAACTTACCTCAATGGCAGCTCTGCTAAATGGCAGAGTCAAGTTGCAAATTTATTTTCGCCTGACCCCAAAGGCTCTGTACATCGTACCGCCTTTGACGGCCTCCCTTACTTTGCATTCCGACTGAGACCAGGCCCACCCCTCAAAACTTCCACTCCTTCCCACATGCGCTTGCATGTGTGGGCACGCATGCACACACACACACTCATGCATGTGTGCACCGCACACACGTTCATGGAGTCTGTCTCTTTCTGTCCCCGCCTCTTCCCCGTCCCTCCTTCCAACTACAGGAAATCCTGGTGGGGTTTTTTTGTTTGTTTTGTTTGGTTTTGGTGTTTTTGCTTCTGGAGAATGGCCCCTGTGGGGCTGGAAGAGGTTATATTCAGCCCCAGACTCCACACTTCCTCTCCCGGTTCGCAAGCAGTCTGTGGCTGGGAAAGGACAAGGGGCTTTCTTAGGGAATTCGTTCTGAATCTCAGGCTGCCTTCATCAGTTTGGTGTGGCTCGGGCCGGACCTCTGTAGCCCTCTCCCTCTTCTGTTTCTCTCCCCGCATCCACCCGGTGGCCCCACGGCACCCATCACTTCCCCTGTCCTCTCTGCCCTGCCGTATGTGTTGTGTGGCCACACTTGGGTCAAGGCCACTCCAGCTCATTCCGGTTTTCTCCTTCTCTTGCTCTGACACGGTCTTTTCATAGAACGGTTAATGTCAGCTCCCTTACTCACTGTGTGGACTACACCCTCTTACTCCTTGGCCAACTATCTGACTTCCTGTTGCTCCCCACTTGGGCTTATTATAACAGCCACCATTTATGGAATGCCTACGATGCTCTAAATGACTACGGTACGTTCATTAACTCTCATCTTCATAACAAGCCCGTGGGCTGCGGATTACTGTCTGCAGTTCACAGATGGACTGATGGAGGCTCAGAGAAGCCGAGTAACTTAGCACACAGCTGGTAAGCAAGTGCTGGAGGTCCGCCTGGGCTCATGGTGGCCCCTCACCAAAGCGTGGGTCCCTTCCCCATTGCTCTGCGGCATCTCATCCGTAAGTCTCCCCACTCAAACCCCTCTCGCCTATATTCTGCTCTCCTCATCTCCTTTTCTAAGTCTGTACGCTCTGCCGTGCCGTTGTCAACAGCTGGAACAACTTTCAGACGGTTGGGGGGGACCCCCTCCTTTAGAGCTCCAGATCGTCAGTTACCACCCCAGGCTCTGCTTCCATCTGCCTGCCCCCCTCAAGAAAACAGACTCCCGTGCCCCCAAATCCCAGCCCCGCTGGCTGTCCCTCTGTACCTGCTGAGTGCCCTGTACTCATCCAAGTGTAACCCCGGGCTGCTTGCACGCCTGGTGTACCTTCTAATCAGGGAAGGGAAACCGCACCTGCCAGCGCCCAGTGGTCCCACCGAACCCCAACCCTCTGTGGCACGCAACGTCTTCAAGGGACGAACTAGGCGCCCTGAGCCGAGGAGACCCCCTCAAGTCTTCCTGGAAATGCAGCCCTGTGAGGATGAAGGGGATCCATGGCAGGGAATAAAGGGGGAGAGGGGCACAGCTCTGAGCTTGGGAAGAGGATAAGAGCTGAAAGCTACAGAGAGAGGCTAAGCGAGCCCCGCACCTGGCGGGAGGGGCCTCACTCTGCCCAGAGGGAAGCACAGAAGGGATCTAAGTGGCTTAATGCTGAGGCCAAGAGAAAGCAAAGCCCAAGCCTCTCCCCAGCCCCCAGTTCTGCCCCCCTGGGCCACGCCAGCTCCCCCCTCCCCGGCCCACCTCCCCCAGGCCCCAGCTTCCTCACCTGGCTGCTGCTGCCCTTTCCTAGGGAATGTCTGCAGGCGTGTCTGCCCTGTGCCACTAGATACTGTCAGAGCCCAGGGGAGGGACAAAGAGCCCAGGACCGGAGCCAGATTATGGCCCACAGCCCAAGAGGAACCAGACAAACATTAACCAGCCCCGCCTCCCCACACACACAATCATTAAATAAGATTGATCCCCTGAGCTCCCAATGGGTTTGGTGAGACAGATCACATAGCCTGGAGTTACTGCCCTGTCCCAAAGGGAGAAAGGCATCGCTGTCACCCAGGTGCCCACGTTTAGTCCATCGGGAAGACTAAACCAGACCCGGGCTCGTTGGTGGCCCTCAGACTTCCCCCGTCCCCTGGCCATATGCAGACCAGTGTGTGCGTGACTTGCAGAGAGGGCTCCTGCACTGGCTACCATCCCTTCCGTCCCTCAGAGATCCCAGCTTCTGGGGGTGGGGGGAGAAAAAAGACCTGGGCAGTACTTTTTGACACCTTGAGGGCAAGATGGGGGATGGTGGTGCTCTTTCACCTGCTTATTGTCTGTGTCCTGAGTGGCTGGGGGGCGGACCTAAGTATTTCCAAACCCATCCAGAACCCAAACACCTCTTCAAAAATTGCCTTCTACCCTCAGGGACAAGGCAATTGAACTGCAAAGTAGATCCTGTGCGGCAACAGATCTTGGCAGTCATTAAAGTAAACAGAGTGTCAGCCATTAACTGAAGGGTCAGTCCAGGTTGAAGCAGGATCTGCCTGAAGACCCTGCTAATTCTGTGGCCTGAGAGACTGCACAGAAATAGGTGAAATCAACAGAAACTGGTCCCTTGGCCTCTGCTCCTCAACATAGCCTGAGCTCACTGCCAGAAAGAGTGCCAGGGTCTTAGCTTCCCTCGGTCAAACCTGGGCACATAGATATACCAACCAACAAATCTTTGGTGGATACCCACCTGTTGGGCACTCAGCCCGAGGAAAGTGAGGAAAGGGTAGGTGGCAGAAAAGGGGGAAACATCCCAGCTGTTTTGTGTTAATGGTTTTTAAAATTTATTTTTCAGAGAGAGAGGGGGTGGGAACAGAGGATCCGAAGCGGGCTCGATGCAGGGCTCAAACTCATAAACAGCGAGATCTTGACCCGAGCCAAAGTCGGACACTCAACTGACTGAGCCACTCAGGTGCCCCACGCCCCAGCTGTTTTTAAGGAAGTTATCAACTTCCTGAGAAGACAAGACCAATACTCAAGAGTCACTGTGAAAACTCTCCGTGTATGCTCAGTTATGTGGTTCTCACTTTCACTGCTGAGGAAGTTTGAAGAGGAGGAAGATGAGAGTTGCCTGAAGCAATCAGGGAAGGCTTTCTAGAGGAGGTGAGGCATGAGCACCAAAATAAAGGACCCGTGGGAGTTTGAAAGGGGGAAGGGCAGGACTAGAATTGTAGAGAGGAGGAAGAGTCTGAGTAAAGGCACAGTGGAAGGAATGAGCAGGGCACGTCTGGGGACAGAAAAGAGGCAGGGCTGCGTAGGGTGACTGTGGAAGATAAGATCAGTCAGCTAAGGGGATCCGAGTATGAAGGGCTTTTAAAGTCAGGTAGGGAATTCCTTTAGTGAGTGTCTGGCAAACTTGGTATAAGGCAAAACTGAGCTAGACACCATGGGGGTGAGGCTGACTGCCATCCTTGGGCACCTGGCAGCTCCTGCTGAGTGAGTCCACAGTGGTGCTGAGTGGATAGAGAGTAGTAGCACTTCTTGAGTACATAATGCGCGAAAGGCAGTGTTCAAAGTGCTTTGCAAGTATTGCTTTGTTTGATCCTCAAAATAGCCCTGTGCACTAGGCATTATTTTTTTTTCAAAAAGTTTTTAATGTTTATTTTTGATAGAGAGAGAGAGAGAGACAGAGCACGAGCAGAGGAAGGGCAGAGAGAGAGAGGGAGATACAGAATCTGGAGCAGCTTCAGGCTCTGAGCTGTCAACACAGGGCCCAGCACGGGGCTCGAACCCACAGACTGTGAGATCATGACCCGAGCCAAAGTCGGACGCTCAACTGACAGAGCCACCCAGGTGCCCCTGGCCATTATTAATATTCCCACATTACAGGGGACTGAGGCACACTGATGTTAAGTGATGTAACTGAGGTCACCCAGCTAGTAACAGAGCTGGATTTGAACTCAGGCGGTCTGGCTCTGGAACTTGTTCGTCTAACCACTAACTACATTGCAGCTGATGAGTTCTACATTGAGAATCAGAGTGAAGACCAGGTCCTGACTCTAGAAGGTCCTCAACTAGCAGGAGAGATGAGTACCTATAACAATGCAGTATGTCCTGAATGCCGTATGTAGATATGAGGTGCCTGAAGGCCTTCTGATGTAGGAGAAAAGGGTGGGTTTCATGGATGAGGCAGAGTTGAACTTGGGTCATAAAGGAGATGGAGAGTCCAGCCATTCTGGGTGACAGCAGGCAGTGAGATGTGTTTAGGGAACGGTGGGCAGACCTGTTTGACCAGAAGAGAGAGAGCTCCTACGAAGGGAAACTACGGGCCAGTATCAGTGTGTACTCACTGTTCCTTGGAGTTCTGTCAGGTTTTCTCTGGGGCGAGTGTAGTTCAGCGTGTATTTCTAGGCTGCCGGAAATCTATTTGAATGGTTTATTTTTAAATTTTATTTACTTCTTACATTTATCTTTGAGAGACAGAGACCAAGCAAGGGAGGGGCAGAGAGAGAGGGAGACACAGAATCCAAAGCAGGCTCCAGTTTCCGAGCTGTGAGCACAGAGCCTGACACGGGGCTTGAACCCACGAACCGTGAGATCCTGACCTGAGCTGAAGTCAGATGCTGAACCGACTGAGCCACCCAGGCGCCCCTGAATAGTTTATAGCTGTATTAAAAAATTGTTGCTAGAATTGACATGTCCTCTTCCTATATACTGCTACGTGAACACATCTTCTGGGTGGGGTCCTGCCGCTGCAAGAGAGCAAAAGAGAGAGGAAAGGCAAGAAGAGAGAAGGGGCAGCATGGGCAGGGGAAGAGGGGAGGAAAATGAGGAGAGGAGGGAGGAAAGGTGTACTGGAGTGAGCAATGTAAATTTATTTGCTCCTGGGAAACAGCTAAAATCAGCTTCTGCCTTTAATCCTAAGCACACTTCTTACAGTGGGTGTTCTGGGAGAATAGTTTAAAATTTTGCATCAGCCTGCTTATTTCCACAGAGTCACTCAGGAAGATCGTCTTTCGGTCTTGAAACACACACAAGAGTCCCTAAACATCGGCCTGCTGCCTCCGGCAGGGCTCAGACATCAGCCCAAACGAGGGCTTTCCCCATTCCCGTCCCACCCAGGACCGGGACAGACGATGGAGGAGACGGACCACATGACTGAAGAGCACGTCTCACCGGCCACATCGTCCAAGTTCTGAGGTTCGGACCTCCTCAGCAGAATGCGCAGGCCGGTGAGAGCTCGGGTCATGACATCGCGGAGCAGTGCAGTTGCCTCAGCACAGCAATCGTGAGGCTTCCCCACATGGCGTGCAGCGAGCAGGCCTGCCTCACATGTGGAGTCCATCATCTAGCCTGTCCCTGGGCCTCATTACCGAACAAAATGTGGCATTTTGTATGGCTTTGATCAATGAGACAGCATTACTGTATGGCTCAGGAATCAAAGGGGACAGCTTCCAATATAAATGTTGCCTAAGACACACAGGCAAAAAAACTCTTCCCAAATGGGTCCATAGGATTAAGGAAATGGCTCACCGTGAACATTTGCGGAGTATTTCACAAGTCCCCACTGCACAGCTCAGGCTGTGGAAGGTTATGCAAGCTGTTTCCAGAAAGGGCTGCTGGAGTAAGATGGAAGTGGTCCGGTATTCATAATTGGTATTGTTTTTTCACAAATCCTTTTTTTTTTTTTTTTAGAAATTATTTTTAATGTTTTTTATTTTTTTTTTTCATGAAAATGATTTTATTTATTTATTTTTTTTACAAATAGTTTATTGTCAAATTAGTTTCCACCTAACACCCAGGGCTCATCCCCACGAGTGCCCTCCTCCATGTAATGTTTTTTATTTATTTATGAGAGAGAGAAAGAGACAGCGTGAGCAGGGGAGAGTCAGAGAGAGAGGGAGACACAGAATCTGAAACAGGCTCCAGGCTCTGAGCTAGCTGCCAGCACAGAGCCCGACGCAGGGCTCAAACCCACGAACCGCGAAATCATGACCTGAGCCAAAGTCGGACGCTTAACCGACTGAGCCACCCAGGCGCCCCCACAAATCCTTTCCAAAAAGGCACATAATTACATGAATGAGTCTGCACCTCAGGGATTTATATCCTGAAAGAGGTCAACTAGCAGGAGTTATCAATTTTGTTCCAAGGGGGCTTCTGAAGAACTATACCCAGAGAGGGCACCAATTCACTTGACAGGTGCATCCCTTTTGATCCAAGGACAGTTTGGAGTGGGGAACAAAAGCAAATTTGTTTCAGACCCTCCTCCACCTGAAAAACTAATCGTATAAAATACCCTGAAACTGGCTTCACATAGGACGGCACCCTCATTGTACCAGCAGTAAAGGCTAAAGGTGAGGTGGTGCTTGTTGGAGCTTATAGATATCCTGGAAATAGAGCCTTGAGCAATGCCATATCCACTCCCTGCAATTTGGAATTCATTTTGCCTCTGTTTTTGTGTTTTATGAAGACCCTGATTCCTGGGGTTTGAGGACTGATACTAGGGTTCACTGATGTCTGATCAGTACACCAACAGAGGGTATGCTCGCCAAAGATCTCAGAAAGATCCACATCCTTTCATTAGACCAGGTAGCCAAGTGAAGAAAGTAAAATGGAAAATTGGAACTTTTGGTGTCCTACTTAAAAGAAAAAAGAGAGAGAGAGAGCGCGAGCTCATGCACAAGCAGGGGAGAGGGGCAGAGGGAGAGAAAGGGAGAGAATCTTAAGCAGGCTCCATGCTCAGCACAGAGCTTAACACCGGGCTCTGTCTCACTTCTGTGAGATCATGACCTGCGCCGAAATCAAGGCTCAGACACTTTACTGACTGAGCCACCCGGGTGCTCCTTGGTCTCCCGTCTTAATGTTGTTTGTTTCAGCCGATACAGCTTGATGTCCATTTCCTAATCTTTCTGCTCTTGGGGATAGAGTGTGCAATGTAAGACCTAGAGAGTTCTGCAGGGGTAGCAAGTTTCCAGGTTGAATGCAATCCTGGATTTTTACCCAAGGAGACTAGGGGTAGTGTGGTAGGGGTGAAGAATCAGAGAGAAGTCCAGGTCACAGCCAGAAAAATAGGGCCAAGTGTCAAGTTTGAAGGGTGAAATGAAAAGAACACAGAAGAATTTAGTACCTTCTGCTTATCCAAGTCTGGGCAGTCAGCGTGATGGGCTGATGCCATGCCCATTAACCTGTTAGTAGTTTAGCACTTTCCTTCCACTTTGCTTTTTCTTTTTTTATCTAAATTTTTAAAATGTTTATTTATTTTTAAGAGAGATAGAGACAGAGCTCAAGCAGAGAGAGGGGGGCAGAGAGAGAGAGGGAGACACAGAATCTGAAGCAGGCTCCAGGCTCTGAGCTATCAGCACAGAGCCCGATGTGGGGCCCAAACTCATAAACCGTGAGATCATAACCTGAGCTGAAGTCGGATGCCAAACCAACTGAGCCACCCAGGCGCCTCACTTTTTCTTTTTTTCGTTTGTTTGTTTATTTTGAGGGAGAGTGTGTGGGAGGAGCAGAGAGAGAGAGAGAGAGAGAGAGAAAGAATACCAAGTAGGGTCCACACTGCCAGTGCACAGCCCAATGCGGAGCTCAAACTCACAAACCATGAGATCATGATCTGAACTGAAATCAAGAGCTGGATGCTTAACCGTCCGAGCCACCCAGGCACCTCAACCCAGTTTTCTTTCTTTATATACACACACCCATCATTGAAATTATATTGTATATGCAAGAGATTTTGTTTTCTCATAAGAGCCATTTTCAGGTCTTCCAAATAGGACTGTTACTGGTCTATCACCCACCCCATCAAATGATCCAATAAAAACATATAAACCAGGCCCAAATAGAAGCCCTGGTGTTCACCCTTTCTGTCTACTCTTTGGACTCCTTGGCCCTTCCCTCCTCGGACCTCAGCCAAGTTTGCCAACAATAGCATCATGAATGCCTCATCCAAAATCTCCCCCGCCCCCCCAGTGATCACAAGTACTATTCTTACTACTTCCTTGAACCGCCCAGGTCAATAGCTAGGGAAGTGCCAGACTGCTGATGGGCACTGAAGGCCCAGGCTTCTGCTGATAAGCACTGCTCTTAGGAGGGGCAGTGGGCTGGTCAGGTAGGAGAACCCAGGAGATTTTGTCCCTACCCTATCTGCCCCCACCAACCCTGCTACAAATGAGAGGTCTGATTCCTAGGCCCATTCAGATCTCGAAACCCATTAACTCCACTGCCTTCTGCCTAAAGCCACCCCACCTCCCTGCCCAAGAACATCCACTCATCCCGGGGCGGAGAGGGAGCCAGAGGACGTGTGGCAGGGATTCCCGGACAGCCCTACCAGTGTGAATTCCAGCACCTGATCCAGGGAGACAACTGCCCACCGGGGGCGCATCAATAAGAGCTTGAGTCCTTGGGGCACCTGGGTGGCTCAGTTGGTTAAATATCTGACTTCGGCTCAGGTCATGATCTCGTGGTTCGTGAGTTAGAGCTCTGCATCAGGCTCTGTGCTGACAGTTCTGAGCCTGGAACCTGCTTTTGATTCTGTGTCTCCCTCTCTCTCTGCCCTTCCCCTGCTCGTGCTCTCTCTCTCTCTCTCTCTGTCTTGAAAATAAAATAAACATTAAAAAAAATTAGCTTGAGCCCAACACTAACTCCCATCCATGGTGCTTTGTGCCTTCCATGGAGCCAACTCAGCTCCAACCTCAGTCAATTCAGTGTGTGTGTGTGTGTGTGTGTGTGTGTATCTCAAAGGGAAGATAAGGTCTGGTCCTATATACCTTCTTTTTTAAATTTTTAAAAAATTTATTTTATTTAAAAAAAATTTATTGTTTATTTATTTTTGAGAGAGAGACAGACAGACAGAGACAGAGCACCAGCGGGGAAGGGCAGAGAGACCTGAGCCGAAGTCGGACCACCTGAGCCACCCAGGCACCCCTCCTGTATTCCTTCTTTAGGCTGGCAAAGCAGTTCCTGCAGCAGGCTCGAGCACCATATAAAAGGGTAAGCTTTTGGGGGTGCCTGGGTGGCTCAGCCAGTCGAGCGTCCGACTCTTGATTTTGGCTCAGGTCATGGTCCCAGGGGTTGTGGGACTGAGCTCCCTGCTCTTAGGGATTCTTGATCTCTCTCTGCCCCTCTCCCCTGCTCCCTCTCTCTCTCTCTCTGTGTCTCTCTCTGTCTCTGTCTCTCTCTCAAAAAACAAAAAGAGGGTAAGCGCTAATACATCTTCATCTTTCGCAGCCTTCATTCTAACTAACCTACTTTCCTCTACCTGTTCCTTGCACCTGAACGGGACAATCCCGGTCCCAAGCCTCCCAAGCAAAGATTTCCTTCTATGTCCACCCTCATCTTGCCTTTTGTTTAAAGACTATGGTTCTCCTCCGCTGCTTTGCTGCCCTGGGCCTCCTCCAGGGAAATCCTCTTCTAGTTGGGTGTCCCTAGGATTCTCTTCCCTCTGCTTTAAAAGCAGACGCATCCAGAATAGGGATTCTGTAACCTGCGGGGATGTGCTTCAGATGTAAAGGAAGAGTTTCAGATCCTCTGAAAAGGCCTCCATTTTGGCTGTTTGTGTTCCTACGAAGGACAAGGATGATTGAGCTACTTCATAGCCTCCCAGGAAATCGGTGTTCAGTGGCATTGGATTTGCCAGCATGAGGGTGCTTTTCAGAATGTCAAGCAGTTATTGATTTCTGAATTTGAGTTGGTGCTTTACAATAAACACAAACTGCTCTTTCTCACCGCTGACGTCTCACCTCACAGAGCTGGGGCTGGGTTGAGCCGAAGAATGCAGTGAGGCTTGGCATTATTCCTAGAGAATAATGTCATCTACAGAACTGAGCTACGCACCTTGATAAAGAAGCCCTGACTGTTATCATATGAGTCACAAGAATCTCCATGATTATTTCAGACTTATCGCGAGCTTTTTTTTTTCTTTTTTTTGAGGGGGGGCTCTTTTCCAAAAATCAACCCACTTTCTAAATTATGTAGGTACATAGGTAGCATTGGAATGTTTCACTCAGTTTTAGTGATGCTATGTTTGCATCACTACCCCTCTTCAGGGTGCTCAGGGTGTCTTCAGAGAAGACAGCTATCCCTTTTCAGGGTGCTCCAAGCTCCCAGTGTGGGATTCTCAAACTGGAGCATATATGGTCATGATAGGGGCACCTGGGTGGCTCAGTCGGGTAAGCGTCCGACTTCGGCTCAGGTCATGATCTCACGGTTCGTGGGTTCGAGCCCTGTGTCAGGCTCTGTGCTGACAGCTCAGAGCCTGGAACCTGTTTCAGATTCTGTGTCTCCCTCTCTCTCTGACCCTCCCTTGTTCACACCGTCTCTCTCAGAAATAAATAAAACATTAAAATTTTAAAAATTAAAAAAAAATAAAAATGTCATTAAAGGGGCGCCTGGCTGGCTCAGTCGATGGAGCATGTGACTCTTTATCTTGGGGTTGTAAGCTTGAGCCCCACGTTGGGTGTAGAGACAACTTAAAAATAAAATCTTCTGAAAAATAAAATTGAAATGTCATTAAATATTTCTCTAAATCATGGTTTATGACTACATAATCTCCTCTGGCTTCTGTTATGCTTTTCTCTATTAGTCTCTCTCTTCCCTCCTCTGACTGTCCCATGCTTTTCTCTCACTCTGTGCCTTAAAAATTTTTGTATTCCTAATCCTCCTATATGTGCAAACATATGGTAGCTGTCCTTCTCTGCGTGACTTAGGAAGAACTTAATGGAGGACTGTGGGGGAGAAGAAGAGGGGGAAATAGTGGGGGAGAGGGAGGGAGGCAAACCATGAGAGACTCTTGAATGCTGAGAACAAACTGAGGGCTGATGGGGGTGGGGGGGAGGAGAAGGGGGGCGATGGGCATAGAGGAGGGCACTTTTCGGGATGAGCCCTGGGAGTCATATGTAAGAGATGGATCACTGGGTTCTACTCCTGAAGCTAAGGCTACACTGTATGTCAGCTAACTTGAATTTCAAGAAATTTATTAAGTAAACTCTATACCCAACGTGGGGCTTAAACCCACGACCTCAAGATCAAGAGCCACGTGGTCTACCGGCTGAGCCAGCCAGGTGCCCCTTACTCCACCCCTTAAATGTTGATGTTCCTCAGAGTTCCATTCTCAATCTTCTCATCACTCTTCAAGTTCACCCTGAGCTATCTCATCCACTCCCATGGCTTCAATTACTGACAGTTCCAAATCTGTATCTTCAGGCCACACTGACTCCTGATCTCCAAATGCATATATATCGAATGTCTATCTCATCTCTCCTGCTCTCAAACCTGCTCCTCCACTAGCGTTCCCTAATCCCATGGAACAGTATCACATCCTGTCAACCATCAAAGCCAAGAACCTGGGGCGTCGACATGAGCTTCCCCCTCCTGTTCACTCTCCTACACTCCATTTTCAACAAATAGTGAAGCCCTGGGAGGTGTACCCCTTTATATCCTTTGACTCCTTCTCTTCCTTTTTGTTTCCTTAAGTAGGCTTCATGCCCAGCACAGAGCTGAGTGTGAGGCTTGAATTTGAGACCCCGAGATGAAAAGTCAGACACTTAACTTGCTGAGCCACCCAGGCGGCCTTCCTGCTGTCCCTTTTTATTCCATTTCCACTGCCCTAGTACAGACCCTGATAATTTTACAATTGGATTGGTAAACAAATTTCCTGCATCCCTATCTCCATTCATGGCCTCTCCCAAGCCATTCTCTAAACATTCTTCAGAGTGGTCTTTCTGAAATGTAGATCTACTCATGTCACTCCCCTGCTTCAAATTCTCCACTGGCTCCCCACTGCCTTTGGAATAAAATCTGTCTATAACACTTTTTCCCTGTTTCTTTACAACCTCTTCTTCATTCGCTGGACCTCAGCTTAGATAGTCTACTCTTCACATACTAAGGCTCAGGAGTGATGAGAGGTAGCCAGCGGCCTTTTGTGCTAAATTCAGGAGCTTGGGTTTTATTCTCTCCACCTTCTCTATCCCTCTGTTTCTCCTCGGCACTGTATTTATCTGTGATAGCACTTAGGATAGTCCGCCATATTTTCTGTGTACCTGTGTGTCTCCTCCATTAGACTAATACTATTTCCTTAAGTGTATTTATTTTGAGAGAGGGAGAGAGAACACGAGTCGGGGAGGAACGGAGAGCAGGGAGAGAGAGACAATCCCGAGCAGCCTCTGCCGGCCTTGAACTCACAAACCATGAGATCATGACTTGAACCAAAATCAGGAGTCAGAAACTTAACCAACTGAGCCACTCACATGCCCCTAGAATAATACTTTTTCAGAGCGGGGGCCGTTCATCTCAGTGTCAGAACCTATGCTCCAGGCACATAGTAGATATCCGATAAATGACAATTGAATGAATAATGGAGGTGGCCAACAAAAGAGAGAACTCGAAGCTTGTCTTTAAGGTGTCATCATAAGTACGCAGTCATCTTGTATCTTGGCCGTACCCCAGGCATCACTTCCAGAACTGGAATGATCTGCACACCAGCCTTAGCTAAAAGCTGTGTCCAGAATTGTCTGGAACAGATCCTACCACTGAGAAACCATAAAGGCGTTGCCACACGTGCCAAACTACTTGGCCTGGATCACCCATCGCAGTTACCCACTCTTCCAAGGGAAATGATCCAAGGACCTCAGTCAAGATTCCCTTTGCAGGGAAAGATGGCTCCAGATGGCTCCAAAGGACTTTCACCTTCTCACCTCTCCAGCACCAGTCACTGCTTTTCAGTTATTTGTAACCCAATGACTGGGGGGCAATCGGCCTGCATACGCTTCGGCTTACTTTAAAGAATGTGAGGATAAGAATTTTACCTGCCGGGTTGAAAGTTACCGAGGCCGTTTCGAAGCACATTGTTGGAGATTTACCAACAAGGTTTCCCAGATTTCTCTTCTCTCGACATATCACTCCACGTTGAGCAACAGGAATTGGTCTTGCTGCACTAGCTCCATCCACAGGTTTTGATTCATTTCATTAAATATTTGCTAAGTACCTATTGTGTGCCAGGAACTCTGTTAGGGGCCAAGGAAGATGCATAGATGGAGACGGGCCTCACTAGTTGTTTAAATAACCAGCTCTAGGGGGCGCCTGGGTGGCTCAGTCGGTTAACCGTCTGAGTTCGACTCAGGTCATGATCTCGTGGTTCACGAGTTTGAGCCCCGCGATGGGCTGTGTGCTGACAGCTCAGAGCCTGGAGCCTGCTTCATATTCCGTGTCTCCCCCTCTCTCTCTGCCCCTCCCCTATGCACGTTCTGTCTCTCTTTCTCTCAAAAGTAAATAAACATTAAAAAAAAAAAGAATCCAACAGGCGGAAAATCAAAGTGAGGACACTCAAAGTTCAGAGAACAGTATGTAAAAAGGCAACAGGGCATGAAAAGTACATGAGCTGCTCAAAAATCACAGAGTATTGGCACGGCCAGGCCATTCGGTATAAGATAGTGTGGATAAATGAAAAAGTTGGCTGAGACCAGATTTCGGGAGAGTTTTGATATCTAGCTTGGACATTTGAATTTTCTCTAGTAGCTAACAAGGAACCACTAAAAGCTTTTTAATGAGGGGAATGACAAGATGGAAATGATGCTTTAGGAAATGGTGGAAGCGATGCCAATTAACTTGGCAGGAGGAATTGGGGATGAGGTAGACAAGAGGTCACAAGAGTAGGTAGAGATGACTGTGTCAATGATCTAGGCAGAAAGCAATAAATACCTTATCTAGGGAGGTGGCGGTAGTGACGAATCCAGGAGGGTTACAAGAGGTAATACGGTGTAGTACAAAGTGTACCAGACTGGGGGTTCATTTGCCCTGGGTTTCAGCCCGGACTCCTCTTTGCAGACTATGGGGATTTTTCAGGGATTCAAATTTCTTTTCTGAAAGAGGTGAAGCTTGGGGAAATTGGTATCACTGAGATGTCTTCTGAATTCTAACAGCCTCTGGCTCAGACTGAGTCACTTACCCAAGGTCACAGACCCAGGATTTGGTGCCGGGCAGCTTTGTCCCTAGTGGCAGTGTGCTTAACCACTGGACTACGTGGACATGTATAGAGGACTAACTGTTCAGATTTAGTAAGGGGTTAGCTGACCAGGAGAATAAAGGTGCCATTAATAGGATAGCGGAGCCAAAGAAAGAAGCTCGCCTTCTCGAGAACGATTATGTTTCAGATACGCTGAGGGTGAAGTGTTAATGGAACCTCTAGTAACTGCTGGAAGCGTGGATCAGCAGCTCTGGAGAGAGGCAGAGTCGATTTCGGTTTGGCAATCCAAACCTCGAAGGCAACCCCGAAAGCTGTACAGACAGATGAGTTTATAGAAAGAGGAAGAGAGTATAGGAGAGCAAAGAGCAAAGAACTGTGGGAAGTGAGAAAAGGGGGAGGGGGGAGACAAGAAAGGAACAATTGAGTGTGAACCTTGAATAAGCTACTTCCATTTTCTGGCTCTTTTGTGTCCTCATTTGTAAAATGAAGGGGTTGGAGCCAGTAAGCTACAAGGCTTTTAGCGGAGACACGTTATGCATAATCAGAGAAGATAGTAGAGAGCAGACTGCCATGGAAACCGAAGACAGCTTCTTTAAATTAAAAAAAAAAAATGTTTGTTTATTTTTTAAGAGAGAGAGAGAGCATGAGCAGAGGAGGAGCAGAGAAAGAGGGGGACAGAAGATCTGAAGCAGGTTCTGCGCTGACAGCAGAGAGCACGATGCGTGGCTTGAACTCACAAATTGTAAGATCATGACCTGAGCCGAAGTTGGAAGCTTAGCTGACTGAGTCAGAAGAAGAGAGTTTCTAAAAGAAAGCTTGAAGAGGTCCCTTGCATCCAGTGTTACAGAAGTGTCAGGGACTGAGGAACTTAGACAGAGCCACTTTTTTGGCAATTTGAAGATCCTCTCCAAGGTAAGGACTTCTCCCTCCCTCTGGGGCCACCAATTTTCTGGACCCTTTCTTCTGCCTCTTATAAATGTGACCATTCTGCAAAATTCCATTCTCTGCCCTTCACAGAGGTTCAGAGGCTCAGCCACTCTCTGAGATCGACTGTTATCTCTACAAGGTGATTGAGAAACCTCTGGTTTAATTTTCCTTTCACACTTCAGTTCACCTTTCTCACTGCGTATTGGATATTTCCATCAGTTACTGAAATTTAACATGCCATAAAAATAATAATATTAAAAATAACAGCTAACATTTATTGAGCTCTTACTCTGTCTTGTCCTATACGGTAGGTCTTTCATTATCCCCAGTTTGCAGATGAAAAAGCTGAGGCTTGGTGATCTTAAATAACGTGTTTAAGGTCACACAACTGGAATATTGCAGAGCCAGGATTCTTCCTGATTCCAGAACACAAGAGCTTAACAATTTCACCATGATCAGTCTAAAATCAAGTCATCATTTTTATTTCCTAAATTAGCTCAACTGCCTTACTCCCCTATTTCTGCTTCATTCTCCAACATCTTGCCTCTCTTGTATTTTTTTTTAATTTTTTTTTTCTAGGAGAGAGAGAGAGACAGTGTGAGCAGGGGAGGGTCAGAGAGAGAGGGAGACACAGAATCTGAAACAGGCTCCAGGCTCTGAGCTGGCCGTCAGCACAGAGCCCGACGCAGGGCTCGAACCCACAAACCGTGAGATCATGACCTGAGCTGAAGTTGGACGTTTAACCAACTGAGCCACCCAGGCGCCCCTCTTGCCTCTCTTTTAGAATGGGTTCTCATCTTCTTATGCTCAGTTATGGAACTTTCTCAGCTGATCTCCCCACTTGCAGCTATACTCTTCCAGATCTGGACACGTGACTGATCTAGCTTTAAGAAAATCAGAAGACTTCCCATTATCTACATTAAAGTTCAAACTTGTTAATATGGGCAAAAGATCCCCTTTACAGTCTGACCCTGTACTTTATCTAAACTGAACCCCTAGGCATCACCAAACATGAGAGAGGCATTTATATCTGCAAGCCTTTGCTTACATGTCCCTCCACCTGGAATGCCCTCCTTACCTTTCACCAGGAGAACTTCCTCTAGTCTTTTCTTTCTTTCTTTTTAATGTTTTTTTTTTTTTTATTTCTAGAGAGAGAGAGAGAGAGAGAGAGAGAGAGAGAGAGAGAGACAGTGTGAGCAAGGGAGGGTCAGAGAGAGAGGGAGTCACAGACTCTGAAACAGGCTCCAGGCTCTGAGCTGGCAGTCAGCACAGAGCCCGACGCGGGGCTCGAACCCACGAACCATGAGATCATGACCTAAGCGAAAGTCGGACGCTTAACCAACTAAGCCACCCAGGCGCCCCTCTTTCTTTCTTTTTTAAACCCTTGTGTGTGTGTGTGTGTGTGTGTGTGTGTGTGTGTGTGTGTGTGTGATGTTTATTTAGTTTTGAGAGAGAAAAAGAGAGTGAGGGGGGAAGGGCAGAGAGAAAGGGAGAGACACAGAATCTGAAGCAGGTTCCAGCCTCCAGGCTGTCAGCACAGAGCCCAACCTGGGGCTTGAACCCATGAACCATGAAATCATGATCTGAGCCGAAGTCGGATGCTGAGCTACCCAGGCGCCTACCCCCCGTCTTTCTCTCTTCCTTCCTTCCTTCCTTCCTCCCTCCCTCCCTCCCTTCCTTCCTTCTTTTCTTTCTTTTGGTTTATTTATCTATTTTGAGAGAGAGAGAGCAAGCACACAAGCCAGGGCACGGGGGTGGAACATGGTGAGAGGGAGAGAGAATTCCAAGCAGATTTTGCACTGTCAGCGTACAGCTCCACGTGGGTCTTGATCTCAAGAACTGTGAGATCATGACCTGAACTGAAACCAAGAATCGGACACTTAACCAACTGAGCCACCCGGGTGCCTCTCCACTAGTCATTCAAATCCTGGCTCTAATATCATTTCCTTTGTCAAGACTTCTCAGATTCCCAACCCTTTCTTTTGACAGAAATTATGCCCCTTCCTCTGTGTTCCCAGAGAGTGATCACTTCTGGATATAATGGTGTCTATCATAAGCACATTAAGCTGAAGTAAATGAACTCACCTAAAGATATAGATATATAGTGAAAGAGAGAAAAATATTTAAACAGTCCAGATCCCACCTCTGCTTCCCACACCAACTATTACCGATTAATAAACATGTACCCTCTGGGTGCCTGGTAGACTAGTGCATCTAATGCTTGATCTGCAGATCATGAGTTCAAGTCCCACCTTGGGTACAGAGATTACTTTAAAAAAATAAATAAATCAACATGCACCCTGTAGTGAGTTACATGTTTTCTCCTAATTGATCTCCAGCCCCATGGGAATCTCATGACACCAGTTGGGGCTCGAATTTGTGGATTTTTCAACAACATGGGTCCTAACTGCATTTCCATGACTCAACTAGAACTCAACTATTGAGATAGCAATCCATCACAAACTGATTATGTGGAATTTCTTGAGAGATATGTTGGTGTCCAGCACGACATCTTCCTCATAGGTTTTTTGGGTGGGGAGGAGGGGTGAGTTAAACTATTGTTTCTTGGGAGGAACCAAAAGTACAAAAGACAGGAGGAGTTGACCTAAAGGTAATTGAAAGGAAAATGTTGATTAAATAATAGCACAAGTGGTCATATGGATATGGAAAAATTGTGAAGGTCATTCTGGACTACAGTTTGGGAAATATTGCCACTCATGCGAGAACTGGGCTATATTATGTCCTTGGAGGGTCTAGCGAGACACTCTTGCACTGACTGGCAGAAACGATTACATTACAATCTAATGGGTTTGTGGAGAGTGGATTCCTGCTTCTGACTTGCTGGTCTTTAGTAGAGGACTGAGGGAACCTATTCCAAGGGGCAGGTACAAGGGCCAGGCCCATCAGGAAAACTGGGTTGGGGCCAGGACTGAGGCAAGGGCAGAGCAGCCCTGACCTTGCTAGCTCTAGATCCGTGTTTCCTTCCTCAGGCACCTCTAATGTTATGCTGGAGTCAGCTTGTACTGACAACTGATCGTTACTAGTTAGTTGTTAGTTAGTTAGTTAGTAGGCCTCACACCCAGCGTGGCGCCCAATGAGGGTCTCGAACTCATGACCCTGAGATCAAGACCTAAGCTGAGATCAAGGGTCAGACACTTAACCAACTGAGCCACCCGGGCGCCCCTGTTAATTTTTTAAAAAGACTTAGTTTTTGTAGAGACGTTTTAGGTTCACAGTAAAATTGAGAGAAAGGTACTGAGATTTCTCACGTACTCCTGACCCCATGCATGATGGCCTACTCCATTATCAATATCCCCCACCAGAGTGGTACCTTTGCTATAATTAATGAAGCTACACTGACACTGACACATCATAATCACCCCCAAATCCATAGTTTACCTTAGGATTCACTCTTGGCTTTGTACATGCTATGGGTTTAGACAAATGTATAATGACATATATCCATCACTAGAGTATCACCTTGAGTATTTTCACTGTCCTCCAAATCCTTTGTATGCTGCCTCTTCATCCCTCCCCTACCCCCAACCCCTGGCAACCACTGATCTTTTCACCGTCTCCATACTTTTGCCTTTTCCAGAATGTTGTATAGTCAGAATCACACAGTATGTAGTCTTTTCAGATTGGCTTCTTTCACTTAGTAATACGCAGTAATGTTTCCTCCATGTCTTTTCTTGTCTTTTGTTAAAAAAAATTTTTTAACATTGATTTATTTTTGAGAGACAGAGAGACAGAGCATGAGCAGAGGAGCAGCAGAGAGAGAGAGAGAGGGAGACACAGAATCGGAAGCAGGCTCCAGGCCCCGAGCTGTCAGCACAGAGCCCGACGCGGGGCATGAACCCATGAACTGTGAGATCATGACCTGAGCCGAAGTCGGACGCTCAACTGACTGAGCCACCCAGGTGCCCCATGTCTTTTCTTGTCTTGATAGCTCGTTTCTTTTTGGCAATGAATAATATTCCATTATTTGGATGTACCACGGCTTATCCATTCACCTACTGAAGGATATCTTGGTTGCTTCCAAGTTTTGGCAATTATGAATACAGCCGCTTTAAACATCTCTGTGCAGGTTTTTTAGTGGATGCAAGTTTTCACCTTTTTGGGATTGAAAGGAATGCAATTTCTGAGTCATATGGTAAGAATATGTTTAGTTTTATAAGCAATCACCAGACTGTCTTCCAAAGTGTCTTCCATTTTGCATGCCCACCAGCAATGAATGACAGTTCCCGTTGCCCCATATTCGCCCCACCATTTGGTGTTGTCAGTGCTCTGGATTTGGGGCTTTCTAATAAGTGTGTGGTGGTATCTCATTGCTACTCTAATTTGCATTTCCTTGATGGCGTATGATGTGGAGCATATTTTCATGTGCTTATTTGCCATTTATATATCTTCTTTGATGAGGTATCTGTTAAGGTCTTTGGTCCATTTTAAAATCAGGTTGTTTGTTTTCTTCTTATTGAGTTTTAAGAGTTCATTGCATACTTTGGATAATAGTTCTTTATCAGATGTGTCTTTTACAAATATTTTCTCCCAATCTGTGGCTTGGGTTCTCATTCTCTTGGCATTGCCTTTCACTGAGCAGTTTTTTAAATGTAAGCTTATTAACTCTTTCTTTCATGGAGCATGCCCTACCCAAGGTCATCTGGTTTTCTTCTGTGTTATCTCCTAGGAGTTTTATACTTCTGTGTTGTGCATTTAGTTCTATGATTCATTATGAGTTACTTTTTGTGAAGGGTATAATGTCCGTTTCAAGGTTTTTTTTTTTTTGTTGTTGTTGTTGTTGTTTTTTGCATACAGATATTCAGTTGTTCCAGCACCATTCATTGAAAAGACTATCTTTATTCCATGGTATTGCCTTTGTTCCTGTGTCAAAGGTCAGTTGACTGTATTTCTGTGGGTTTATTTCCAGGCTTTCGAATCTGTTCCATTGATATCTTTGTTCTTTTGCCAATGCAACAAGTCTTGATTACTGCAGCTTTATAGTAAGTCTTGATGTTGGGTAGTGCCAGTCCTCCAAACTTGTTCTTCTTCAGTATTGTGTTAACTATTCTAGATCTTTTGCCTCTCCATATAAACTCCATTAAAATCAGTTTACCGATATCCACAAAATAACTTGCACGGATTTTGAGTGGGGTTACTTTGAATCTCTCGATCAAGTGGGCAAGAACTGACATCTTTACAATATTGAGTCTTCCAGTCCATGAACATGGAGTATCTATCTATTTAATTCTTCTATGCTTTTGTTGATCAGAGTTTTGTAGTTTTCCTCATACAGATTTTGCACATATTTTGTTAGATTTATATCTAAGTATTTCATTTGGGGGGAATGCTAATGTAAATTAGTATTATGTTTTTAATTTCAAATATCTCTTGTTCATTATTTGTATTTAGGAAAGTGATTGACTTTTGTATATTAACCTCATATCATGCAACCTTGCTGTTAGTTCCAGGAGTTTTTTTTTTTTTTTTTTTTGTCAATTCTTTCAGATTTCATACACAATCATGTCATTTGCAAACAAAGACAGTCTTATTTATTCCTCTTCAATCTGTACAACTTTTGTTTTCCTTTCTTGTCTCATGTACATTAGCTAGATCTTCCACTAAAATGCTGAAAGGAGTGGTGTGAAGGGGATTTCCTTCCTTGTTCCTGATCTTAATGGGAAAGTTTTGAGTTTCTCACCATTAACTATGATGTTAGCTATAGTTTTTATTTTTAGATATTATTTGTCAAGGAGAGGAAATTTTCCTCTATTTCTAGTTTACTGAGACTGTTTATCATGGACAGGTGTTATAGCTTATCAAATGCTTTTTTCTGCATCTATTGATATGATTATGTGATTTTTCTTTGTTACCCTAATGACGTGATTGATTACATTAATTGATTTTTTGATCGTTGTACCAGCCTTGCATACCTGGAATAAGCCCCACTTAATCATAGCATATAATTCTCTTTATACATTGTTGGAGTTGATTTGATAATATTTTGTTGAGGGTTTTTGGATCTATGCTTATGAGAGATTATGGTCTGTAGTTTTCTTGTAATGTCTTTGTCTGGTTTGGGTACTAGGGTAATGCTAGCCTCATAGAACGGGTTAGAAAGTTTTCCTTTTGCTTCTATCCTCTGAAAGAGATTATAGAGAATTGATATAATTTTCTTCTTAAATGTTTGGTAGAATTCACCAGTGAGTCCCTCTAGGTCTTGTGCTTTCTGTTTTGGAAAGGTTATTGATTCAATTTCATTAATAGATATCGGCCTCTTCAGATTTTCTGTTTCTTCTTGTGTGAGTTTCAGGTACTTGCGCATTTCAAGGAATTGGTCCATTTCATCTAGGTTATCAAATTTGTTGGCATAGTGTTGTCTGTGGTATTCCATTATTAATTATCCTTTTAGTGTTCATGGATCTGTTACCTCTCTTTTCACGTATGATATTAGTAATTTGTGCCTTTCTCCTTTCTTTCTCCTTCTGTTAGCCTTATCAGTCCTAAAGGCTTATCAATTTTATTGATCTCTTCAAAGACTCAGCTTTTGTGTCCTTGATTTTTTCCATTGATTTCCTGTTTGCAATTTCTTTGATTTCTGCTCTAATTCTTCTTCTTATTTTTCTTCTGCTTACTTCGGATTTAATTTACTCTTTTTTTTTTCTAGTCTCCTAAGGTGGAAACTTAGACTATTGATTTTAGACCTTCCTTCTTTTCTAACACAGGCATTTAATGCTATAATTTTTTCTGTAAGTGCTGCTTTTGTTGCGTCTCACACATTTCAGTAAGTTTTTATATTAATTTTAATTTAGTTCACAATATTTAAATTTTTCTTTTTTTTTTAATATTTTATTTATTTCTAGGGGAGAGAGAGAGACAGCATGAGCAGGGGAGGGTCAGAGAGAGAGGGAGACACAGACTCTGAAAGAGGCTCCAGACTCCGAGCGGGCAGTCAGCACAGAGCCCGACGCGGGGCTCGAACCCATGAACCGCGAGATCATGACCTAAGCGAAAGTCGGACGCTTAACCGACTAAGCCACCCAGGCGCCCCTAAAATTTTCTCTTGAAGTTTCTTCTTTGCCTATGAGTTATTTAGTACTGTGTTATTTAATCTCCATGTGTTTTGGATTTTTCAATTATTTTTCTGTTATTGATTTCTATTTTATTTTATTTTTCTAAGTTTATTTTTTTTGAGGGAAAGAGAGAGCATAAGCAGCGGAAGGGCAGAGAGAGAGAGAGTGTGAGAAAGAATCCCAAGCAGGTGCAGACTCTGCACTGTTGGTGCAGAGCCTGATGTGAGAGTCAAACTCATGAAACCATGAAATCATGACCTGAGCCGAAGTCGATGCTTAACCGATGGAGCCGCCCAGGTGCCCTTTGATTTCTATTTTAATTCCGTTGTGGTCTGAGAGCAGACACTCTGTGATTTCTACTCTTTTGAATTTGTTAAAATGTGCTTTTTTGCCCCAAATGTGATCTGTCCCAATGAATGTTCCATATGAGCTTGAGAAGAACGTGTATTCTGCTGCTGTAGGACAAAGTTGTCTATGGATGTCGATTGTATCCAGTTGATTGATGATGGTCTGGTGAATTCAACTATGTCCTTACTGATTTTCTGCCTACTGGATCTGTCCACTTTTGATAGAGGGGTGTTGAAATTTCCAACTGTAATAGTGGATTCACCTATTTCTCCTGGAAGTTTTATCAAATTTTACTCACATAATGATAAGGAAGACTTTTTCAAGATAGGAGAGAAAGATCGGACTTAACTCTGAATACAAAAAAAGGCAAGTGGGGATTTATAGTCAGTGAGAAGAAAGAGGGGGGTCAGCGGGTGGAAAATTACCAAGAGGAGATGTCAAGGGTGGAGGATTCATGTTAAACCGACCTAGCAGTCTTGCTAGAGGCAAGGCAAAGGCTTAGACATCAAATGTAGGGACTGAAGAACTTGATCAGATATCAAGGGTGGGAGAATGGTGTAGCAGGAGTCTTTGCTAAGACTGGGCTGGGCAGGCCAAAAACAGAATGATGGCCATGGCTGAGGTCTACTGAAGAGAGCACTCACAGGTACCTAAAGTGTGGTCAAGGGGAGAGTCTGTCGATCCTACTGTTCAAAGAAAGAAGAAACATTCTTCTTTCCTGTAAACAATTTAAGTCCAGGGGTGTCTGGCTGGCTCAGTTGGTAGAGCCTGCTACTATTAATCTCAGGGTCATGAGTTTGAGCCCCACATTGGGCGTGGAGCTTACATTAGACAATTTAAGCCCATTTATTCATTTTTTATTCATTAAGGACCAGTTGTTGAGATTTGGTAATAGAAGATATTTGTTGGATGGTGCGAGCCATCAGGCATTTAATAAGGGGGAATTTCTAGGAAAGCAAAAGAAAAACAAAGATTAATGGTTAAAGAAGATTATAAATCCAGTTCCTGAGTCTGGAGGGCAGCTAGTCAAGAACATGTCTATGCACTTGGCTCAGAGGATCTTTCAATGGTGGAATGAGGACAACAGTGGCAATCTGACAGACTTCCTAGTTTGCAGTTTGCAGGATTATTTCCTGGAGGAGAGCATGGAAGATGCAGATCTTCCAGTGAACGTCCTGCATGGCCCACACAGCAGCAGGCACAAAGGTTGCCCATATGTGATCTCCTGTGGGGATGCCTCCTTTGAAGTTTATATCAAGTCGTCCAGCTTCAGCTTATGGGACTTCTTTAGATCCAGGGGAAAGGCCAGCTCCAAGACAACCTGGAGTCCCAATAAGGTTCTGGGCAGTCAGGTTTTAGTTCTCACAGGCACCAAGTCAGGAGAGTGGGAGAAAAATTGGAAATGCCAGCTTGGAGAGTTGTAACCCGATATTGAAGGAAGCTAAAAGAATTAAGAATTGGTAAGGACGGGGGCGCCTGGGTGGCTTAGTCGGTTAAGCGTCCGACTTTCGCTCAGGTCATGATCTCGCGGTTCGTGGGTTCAAGCCCCGTATCGGGCTCTGTGCTGACTGCCAGCTCAGAGCCTGGAGCCTATTTCAGAGTCTGTATCTCCCTCTCTCTCTGACCCTCCCCTGCTCACGCTGTCTCTCTCTCTCTCTCTCCCAGAAATAATTAAAAAAAAAAAAGAATATGTTAAAAAAATAAAAAGAATTGGTAAGGACGGTGGCGCCTGGGTGGCTTTGTCAGTGTAGTGTCAGATTCTTTACTTCGGCTCAGATCGTGATCTCACAGTCGGTGAGATCAAGCCCCTTGTAGGCACGTCATCGGGCTCTGTGCTGACAATGTAGAGACTGCTTGAGAGTCTCTTCCCCTCTCTCTGCCCCTGCCCTGCTCAGGCGCACACACTCTCTTCTCTCTCTCAAAACAAATAAGGAAACATTAAAAAAAGAATTAGTGAGGACTGACATAATGTGTAAGACAATAAAATCCAGTCTAATCTACAGATAGATAACAAACTAGTAAGTAAAATGAATTTCCAAGAGAGGAAAAACAGCTCAAAGACAATAAATGGGAGTAGAATCTAATAAGCCACAAAGGTATGCTACAGTTTTTTATTGAGACATAATATTTCTCTCTACAGTCACCCCCACCTTTTCGATTCCTGCCTTCAGAATAAGTCTGATCTTGTTAGGGTTGGCCTGATTATTAACATAATGTGGCAAGAATGGTTAGTGACAACATAGGCCTTTTTCAGTTTGCTTTGCTGCACCTTCTCATAAGGAATCTCACATTAGACCTTTAAAAGCCTTCTGGAGGCTCCGAAGCCAAGCCAAGAACTTGCCATCAGATTTCCCCTGCAATATCTATAGATTTGGGTAAATTCTTCTCTTCCTGAGATCCCCCCAAATAGCCCAAGATTCCTGAGCCTGCCAGAGAGTGACCCTCCTTACTCACCTGTAAGGCTTGAAACCCTGTATGCCAGGTACCCGGCAGCTTTCCCAAGAGGGCTTTGTAAGCATTGGTTCCATAAAGTCCACCTTAGTTCCTTAAAACTGGCCATGTCTGCTTCTGCACACATTATTCTGAATATGACATTCCAATCCAAGTTTGGGTTATATAGGCAATGTTTCCAATTATGGCTTATTATGAGGAGGATAGATTCTGATTGAACTTATGCAAGTAATTATATTGCCCTAGAAATAAAAATACCCCATAAGAGGGGCGCCTGGGTGGCTAAGCATCAGCTAAGCATCCGACTCTTGATTTCAGCTCAGGTCATGGTCTTATGGTTTGTGAGTTTGAGCCCCACGTCGGGCTCTGTGCAAAAGCGTGGAGCCTGTTTGGGATTCCGTCTCCCTCTCTTTCTCTGCCCCTCCCCCTGCTCTCGCATGTGCACGCTCTCCCGCAAAAATCAATAAACATTAAAAAAAGAGTAAGAGTTTCCAAATTCTGGAGGGATTAGTTAGGGAGAAAAGATAAGTGTTTCATTTCTGTTTACAAAAGAACAATCTATGAGTTGTTACGACTATAGATACCTTAAAAGAGAAAAACGTTCCTTAAATCCAGCAGCAATATTCCAAACCAAAGCCGTAATTATCCTTCAGCAGTTCCCTCAGTCCCATGGAATTCATTGTTGCTCTGCGTGGTCTGGCAGTTTTATGAACCCATTAGCTTCTCCGCTGGAGTACTGAAAACCTTGACTCATTTTGGTGGTGTGGTCTCAAACTCACTTAAGCAATGCCATCAGAAGCCTGTGCCCCAGTCTACCTGGCACAGTCCTTTCTATGGGTCTCTGAGACCATTAAATCTTCAGGAGTTTTGTGAGTGGGTGACCATCACATTGGTAAACTCGAAGTTGACCAGGGTGGGCATGTTTACACCACAGTGACCAATAAATAAAATCTCTTTCCACCAGCCAGACCTAGTAGTGACACATTTACCGGAACACTGTTGACCACTTCCAGCTCAACACGTCCCACGCTGAACTCTCTACCTCTTCCTGTGAAACCTGCTTCTCATCCTAAATTCCCAGTCTCCATGTGAGTGATGTCACCAGAGACCTAGTTGTCAAACAGGAAATCTCGAGTTGTCCCTGGTCCCTTTCTCCTGCTCGCTAACCCTATCAATCACTGAGTCTCGTCAACTCTCCCTCAGGAATGTTTTCCTGAACCAGTCCTGTCTGTCACTATCTTAGTTCACACTCCCATCATCTCTTGCCTTCACAATTGCAATAACCTTTTGAGTGATCTTCTTACTCCCAGTGCATCTGGATGCTATTTTCCCTGTAACGTTCAGAAAACACCCTGGTGCAAGTGAGTCACTTGCCGTCATAAAGACTATAGGTGGCTCAGTCAGTTAAGTGTCAGACTCTTGGTTTCAGGTCAGGTCTCCATCTCATGGTTCATGGGATCGAGCCCCCCATCGGGCTCTGTGCTGACAGTACAGGGCTTGCTTGGGATTCTCTCTCAGCCCTTCCCCTCCTCATGCTCTCAAACTAAATATACAAACTTTAGAAAACAGACTATAGGTGGCTCTCCTTTACCTGTGGGAGAAAGTCCAGGGTCTTCAGCAGCACCCACAAAAGCCTGCATAACGCGGCCATGAGTCTTCTTCAGACTCATATTCCCACCCCTCCCTACCATATACCCCATGGTCCAGTATGAATTGCTCATTGTTCCCTAAATGTGGTCTGCCCTTTTATTTTAATTTTTTAATGTTTATTTTTTTGGGGGAGAGAGAGACAGAGTGCAAGCAGGGGAGGGTCAGAGAGAGAGGGAGACACAGAATCTGAAGCAGGCTCCAGGCTCTGAGCTGTCAGCACAGAGCTCGCCATGGGGCTCGAACCCACAAACCGTGAGATCATGACCTGCGCCGAAGTCGGACACCTAACCGACTGAGCCACCCAGGCGCCTCCCAAAACTTTATGTTTTGGTCTGTGTTACTCCTGTCTGAAATCTTCCCCACCACTCAGAGCCCAGGAAATGTCTCCTCTTCTTTAAAGATCCAGCTCAGAGCTAATATCGTTTGTGAACGCTCCCAAGAAAGGTCGTCTCCTCCAACCACCACGCTCACAGTCTGTTTGTTCCTCTCATATTCACTGAATCACACAGTGTTGTCACTACCTGGTTTAAAGGGATATAAACACACTGTAATGTGCCTTATCCCAGAGACCAGCACAGCCCTTGTAACATAGCTAGAGCACCAAACACGTGGGTGCTCAGATGGGAAGAACGGATGGGAAGGTGAATGAACGGCGTTGATTCCTATCTCTGATAACTGGGCTGTTTCCTGATTTGTTGTATAAAAGCCCCCACCTTAAGTCCCTACTCTGGGGTCCCGAGCTTCTTATTCCTACTTTGGTGCCCTGTGCGGCAACTTAGTCTTCACGAGAGCACTTCCTTGTGTAGCTCTTGCCAGACCTTTTGCTGGCTGGCGTCCTGCTCTGGAAGCCCAGGCCCCACGACAGAGCCCCTGTAACGGGCTGTCAGCCACCTGCCTGCCTGGGCTTCCTTCTAGTGTCTGCTGCATCCCAGATGCTTGCACGACCTGCCTGTCTAAATAGCTGGCCGGGGGCCCTGCTGCTGCTCCTTCTGCTTTCCCCTGGTCTATTCTCAGAGTTTTGGCCATCTCTCCTGTCCCTTCCCCTGCCACCAAAGGAGTCCCGTTTTTATCACTGTCCAACTAGCCGATTAAGCAGAGCACGCTGATTAAATGTGTGGGCTCCCGACTCTAACTGCCTAGATTCAAATCTCACCTTTCCTGCTTCCAGCCAGTTGTGTGATCTTGGGGCAAGTCACTTCAGCTCTTTGAACCACGGTTGGCCCGTCTGCAAAATGGGCATGATAATGATAGCTACATCTTAAGGTCAACGTGAGATTTAAAAAGGATGATGTGCTCAACATAGTACCTAGCATATAGTAAATACTCAATAACTGCTTGCTGTCACTATTATTTTTATGTTCCCAGTATCTAGGACAGAGTTGGCATTCAACAAACGTGTGCTGAGAAGGGCGGAGGAGAAAGAATAATAGTCACTGGCTATTCAAGGTTTCCTGATCCAAGTCGACTCCATCCGCGAGAATTCCACTCCCACCTCAGGATGTGAATACCTTGTAGCCATTTGGTTCCGTCGCTCGGCCATTTCTGAAGTCCCACCTTCTCTAGGAACCCTTTGCAGCTGAGAGCCAATCGCTTTGTTCGTCCCAATCGGCCTCCACCTAAAACTCTCACAATTGGCCACTCCCACTTTTTCCTGCAACGACACACATTCATCCTGATTCCTTAGACCCCCAGGTGCGCTGCCCCCAGGTGCCTCAGTGGTGTGTATCTCTGGACTATACATTAGACTACATCCTAGCCCACCTCTCCCTCCCCCACGTGTACGTGCTTTCTGCAATTTCGGTGTCACTCAGCCCTTGTTGCCACTGATCGTCAGGGCAGGGACTCCATGTAAACTAAGGAGAACAGACAGCCTTGGACGGAGAAAATGAATCAGAACTGTTCTGTGATGAAGGAGAGAAGATGGAAGCAGAAGGTGGGGAGGGGACAGGATTTGTATCTCCACTTACTTTTCACCCCAGCAGGGGCAGAAAGCCAGCTGCCTCGTTGGCTACATTCCTCACAGAGGCCAGAGGGGCAAGCCTGGACAATGCAAATGAGCTGTGGACAGGACTCAGCCAAGGGGCCGCCAATGGGAGAGCAGAGGGGCTGGCCAGGAGGGACTAGAAAAGGAAGGTGCCCACGTATTTCTCAGCACCTTCTTTGTTTCCCCAAGCCAGCGAACTTCTTTTCTCCTAAAGACACAATACCAAAGTGCAAAAAAAAAAAGCTCCCTCTCAATAGATGCCGGAGTCTGAGAACACTCTGCAGACTGGGTGGTCCCGGAGTCTCCAGCCTTTGGTCTGATACTCCAGACTCCCGGGAATCTGTCGTGCACCCACTATGCACAAAGCCCTACACAAGGCAGTGTAAAGCCTAGGCGGTACTGGAAGCTTTCAATCATAGGCTTCGGCTGTGGCATCAGACACACAGCAGAGACGTGGTGATGATTGTGTGAGCATGAAAGAACAATTGAGCCTACAAGCGCCCAAAGGGGACACGTTTAGCCAGTTCCTTGCCAGCTTCCTGCTATAGATCTACTGGCTTCACTTGGCCTTATCCAGGAAAGCGTGCTGTGAAGAAGTGCACGGGCACAGCGTGGCTAGGGCCCCTTGCCCAGGTCAAAGTCCATTCATTCACCTGTTCACATGGACTGGGTCCAGCACAGCTTCTTAGTTCAGTCTCAGCCCGTACTTGTCTTTGTGGGCCCCCCCTCTCTCTCCCCACTCCTTAAGGACTCGTGGTCTGTCTCCTCTTTAGGGCGATGGTCCCCAGCAAAGTTGCCACAGGTGCCCAGCACGGATGGCCAAGCCCCGCAGACACGGCTGAAAACTCCCTATCCTAATTGCTCCTCCCTCGGTGAGGCCGGCCGTTGCAGCCGGGCACCTTGACCTTTGCTGGGAACTCAGAGCTGCCCGGGGTTTGGAATTGAATGGAAACCGAGGCAGAAGCCGTGCTGGCGTTTCTCCCTCACCCACCCCCGGGCCTGGGAAAGAAGAGCTAACAGTGACGGGTTAAGCTCCTTATAAGGAAACGAACCTCCTCTTTCCTGTACGGCAATCGTTTGTGTGCTTCTATGGGTTTCAAATACCCTGCAAAAACTATCCCCGATAGGATTCGCCAAAACCATTACCCCGGGGGTGGGGGCCAACTAGGAGCCCGGGGAGCTGGGACGGGCGGGGCGGGGATAAGGAAAGCGACTGAACTAAGAATTTGAGGGATGAGTCATCAAAAAGAAGCTGGGAAAGAGAGCGGAACTAGTCATCTGAGCTACGAAGGAGGGGAGCATTCATTAGTTGTAGATCGTGTCAATCACGCCCGCTCCACAAATGGCCTGAGAGACTTCCGGGCCTCTCAGACCGGAAAAAGGGTCTCGGTGGGCGGTCTAAGTGCTTTGAAATCGGAAAAGACCGAGCGCGAGCGGCCGTCATCGGAGCCTCAGGCAGCGCGGGGAGGCTTCTCAGAAAGATGGCGTTTGGCGTCAAGGTCACATGGCCACTTTCGGAGACTAAACGAAATACTAGGTGAGAATAATAGGGACGGTCCCCGTGGGAACCAGATTTTCAGAAGCGGTCTCAAATCAAAAAAATTTCCCTATAAGACCCAGAAGCACACTTGTATTTGTCGGAACACACCTCCTAGAAAACATCATCAAAACAATATGTGAAGGGGTGGAGTTTCACTGGGACTCTAGTCTCTCAAGGAACAGGAAATGGTGGGGGAGCCCAGGGGCCAAGGTGACTGCAGAACTAGAAGGCAGCACCTATGGTTTCACCTGGGGCTGCCAGTCTCCCCAGATCTACATTAGGCTAAAGGCTAGGCAGCTTGGTCTGACCTCTGACCTCTCACCCGTTTTGAAAGGTTGCCTTGTGCATTGCACCAGAGAAGGTCGCCTAGAGTTAGGCCTTAGTTGATCCAGGATAGGATAAGAAATGTGAGTTGACCCCTGAACTCAACTGTTTGTGTGTTCTTTTGTTCATATTCTTCCCCCTTAGTCTCCTAGCAGACGTTACTTTCGAAAACTGGCAACTCTGTTATAGCTGAACTACAGGATAAAAAGAGCTTTGTTAACTTCTTGGCCTGCCTGGACAGGGGGCCTCCACTCCTAGCGCCCTGTGTTGTATATACCGGGAAGAGCTGGGGTGTATAAAAGTAGTGATCCAAGAATGGAATCACACCAGTCTAACTGAGTCCTTCCTTTTGCACTTAAGCCGTTTTCACGCTCCCCACAATGCACACTCCAAACCGAGAGCTGGCCCGGGACTCGTCAGCACTCAGAGGAACCTGAAAAGGCAATGCCCGAGAGGGTAGCGCACAAGAGAAAGCCAGACTTCAAGGGTACCTGAGAATGGAGGCGGTGGGCCGTGGGGGGTGGGGGGTGTGGGGGGGTGGAGACATCAGCCTTTTCACTAGCTCAGTCTTGCGCTCACTCAGCTCTGGCCGCCCCAATTCAAGCCGCCCCTCAGTCCACCCTCCACTGTTGTCCCACTGTAAGGCATCCTCAGACCGATCTGCTTTCAGTGTGATGGATGGCTCTGCATCTACTCACGAACAGGGCCTGAGGGGGAAAGGGGCCACCATCTCCTCCATTCGGAGGCCCCGGCTCTCCCTCCCCTAACCTTGCCGAGAAAAGGGCTGCAGGAATCCAAAGTGTGGCCTCAGGAGTGGATTTCTTTTGGGCTCAGTCATCCTAGAACCGTGAAGCCCGTGAAACACCGCTTAAACCCGAGCTCATGGAGCAAACAGACCCTTTTAGGACAACTCCCTTGGCCACCCTAGGGACGCACAACAATTTCCCGTGGTCGGGTCTGAAAGAGAGCCGCTATCATCTGTCACAGATATTCAAGCCATCAGGAGAGTGTGTGAGAGGGAGTGGTGGGTGGAGGGAATGGGGACATGGCGAACACAATCTGGTAGAGTACTGGAGGGGGCGGAGTACACATTCCCAGGGGTACTCTGAGGAAAAGAGCCACCGAGGTGGCAGAGGAAAGGATGGCTATGAGGCCTGGTGTAGCACCTTTCCTTTTTCCCTCTTATTTTCCTTTACCCAGACCCCAGAGTGCCCCCGAAATGGCTGGTCCTACCCTAAGTGAAGAAAGCTAGCCCGCTCCCTAGATGCCGGGCAGCAGCTGGGGGCTCTAAACGAGGCAAGGCGGCTGCGGCAGCAGTGTGCCATAGTCCATCTCTGACACCAGGTGGCACCAAATTATAACCATAACTCCAAAGAAACCCTCAGGAAATGGACCTTGAGAGCCCTGAACTATTTCCCTCCCCCTCCTCGCTCCCCACATGGAATTGAAGAATAAGAAGCCTTTTGGACATGGTGGATAACTCTGCCTCGGCAAAAACGCTTATCCTTAAGCTAGGGCCGCTTCCGGCTACAGATTCCTAGGATTTAAATGTGGCCTTGGTCTCTGCCCTTCCTGGAGACCTGGTTCTCAGCTGCAGATAAGGAAAAAAGGTGATTTTCCTGGATGCTTTCCAGATGCCTCCACCCCGCAGAAGAGTTGTTTTTCTCCGAGGAGGTGAGCTGAAGAATAACAGACGTGAGACGGAGGGGGCTTTGCTCAAATGCCGATCCCCGTCTGGGAGGACTAAATGGTCCATTGTGGGGGCGCTGGGAATGGCCATGTCCGCAAAAGGTTGCCATGCAGCAGGCCAGCCTCACCGCTGCTGCTTGCAGTCAAACAGGACTGCTTCCAGCACCACACACACACTCTTCAGATTCCCGCTCCTAGGCTCCCGCCACCTCAAATGCTGTCCTCTCTCAGCCATTTCTGTTTTGTCGAATCCCGGCTCACTAGAATTCCAAGAAGCCCCCCTGGATTTCCTCCGGTCTGAAGGGAACGCCCCCTCCTCTAAATTACCATAACGACTTGTGCCCTTTGCCCTCTTCTTTTCCTTTATAGTATAGCTATTTGTGAACAGACTGCCCCTACAAAATTGTGAGCTCCCTGAGGGGAAGGGCTATATCTTGTCTTTTTATGCCCTGTACTGATGAGCCCGGTAGGCACTCAATAAATAATAATAATAAATAATAATAATAATGTCTTACATTGGGACGGTGCCTACAGTTTACAAAGCACACTTACATCCATTTTCCCATTTGATCCTCAGGACAGTCCTATGAGGTCAGTGTTCCCATTCCTATTCTGCAGATGAGCAAACAGAATCAGAGAAGTGAAACAACTTTCTCGAGGTCACACAGCTAGGCAGAGGCAGAGATGGGTCTGAATGCAAGTTTTCTGACCCCAAATGCAGTGTTCAACTTCCTGTCGCTGAACTGTTGGCTGGAAATTGCTTCGTGGAGACTGAAGGCAAGGCACTCATGGTGGCGACTGGGGAAAAAGAAGTTCCAAAGGTCACATCCCTCTTGTTTCATTTCTGTTCCCTTCTCTTCTCGGTCCCTTGTTTCCAAAGAGGATTGCAGAACGCAATCTTACTTTGTTGAAGAATGTCCTGGTGTGAGATGTCCTTGTGGATAAGAAGGGAAAATGTGGGGTGAAGACAGGACAGTAAGGTATAGTCACAGCTGGTGACTAATGGATCTTTGTCAGCCTGGAGGGCGGTCCCTGGCCTGTCCAATAATTTAATTAACAACTTGGATCAGGACATTGATGGCATGCTGATCAAATTTGCAAATGACAGAAAGCTGGATTCCGGAAGATCCCGGGGACGCCGTAATGAACCAGGCAAACGAAATGTAAAGTTTCATAGTCTAGCTGGTCGAAACCAAATGCTTAAGTGCAAGGTAGGGGCAACGTGACTTAATAATAATCTGTGTGAAAGAGGTTTCAGGGCTTTCAGGTGCCGGTAAGCTCATTATTTTTTGACATGCGCTACCGCAAATGCTAATGCACTGGGGGCCAGGATGCAGGAGATCACAGCTGTGCTTTCTTGTCTGCTCTTTAGACCACAGTGGAAGGTTGTCTTCAGCCTTGGACGATACCCGGGAACCGAGGCACTAGCAACCTGGAGCATACGCAAAGACCGAGAGACCTGGAGCATGGGAGGATTCAGAGTCATAGTGTATGAACCACTGCAGCTGCTTAGCCTGGAGAAGGGATCGCCAGGATGATGGCGGTGGTTCAGGGACTCAGTTTCAAATATCGGAAAGTCCATAATATAGAAGAGGGATTCGCCGGGGCGCCTGGGTGGCTTAGTCGGTTAAGCGTCCGACTTTCGCTTGGGTCATGATCTCGCGGTTCGTGGGTTCGAGCCCCTGGAGCCTGTTTCAGCCTGTGACTCCCTCTCTCTCTGACCCTCCCCTGCTCATGCTGTCTCTCTCTCTCTCCTAAAAATAAATAAAACATTAAAAAAAAAATTTTAAAAAAAAAGAAAAGAAGAGGGATTCGCCTTGTTTTGCTTTGTGAGGAGGTGCTGTCAGAAGCAAAAGGGCACGTGTTATGGGAAAACGTATTTGGACTCAACCCAAGGAAGAACTTTATAATAGTTCAAAATGCCCAAATATTGTGCAATGGTCTGCTTTGAAAGAACAAGATTTTCACATCACTGAAGGTATTTAAGCAGAGGCAAGATAACAATTTGGCAAGGAGGTTGCAGAAGGGAATCAAGCATCAGATCATAAGGGAGGGGAATTAGGCAACCATTACGGCTGCTTTTGACACTGTAATTTTGAGATGGGGGGGGGGTGCTGGAGGTGAAAATAAGCCTTAGCCTTCAGAGTAGGTACCTCTTAACCTGTTATTATCTCTGCTTCTAGTTTCTCCTCCTCCAGACTGCCCTGCACCTAGGCTCCAGAAATATTTCCCTGAATACTTTACCATGAGACCTTCCAGCTCAAATATCGTAGAATCTCAGTAACCCTAGTCATCTGGTTTGGTCCTTTATCAGATGCTCCCATTGCCTTTGCATCATCCATATGGAGTGGTAGTCCAGTCACTGCCTGATTATCTCTGGAGCTGCCTACCTTTTGGGACAGCCCATTCTAATTCCAGAGAGTACTACTAATCATTAAGAAGTTCTTCCTAAAAATACCAGTGTGCTTATATTAGGATGTTGACGTTAGGATCTTTTGTCTGCTCTGTTTTTAAAACTGTTGGTAATAAATTGTACAAGGACCTCAAGAGGCTGGAATCATGAGCTGAAACTTTTATTATGTTCATTATAAAAAAGAAAGAAAAAAAGAATCTTCCTTATGTCGAACCCAAATTTGCTTTCCCCTGACTTTCACCCATTAGATCTCAGAACCTTTAGAGTCGTACATAGAACAAATCTGCAGCTTCCTCTTCCCCTTGAGCCCAGCAATGATTTGCTGACAGTGGACAAATCTCTCTCTGGATTTGCCAGTTCCCTCACTGCTCTCACCACTTTTTCTCTGTGTATACTTTTGTTGACATCTCCCTTGAGATGTGATGCCTGCACTGAACAGACCAGTGCAGAGTAGCACAAGATGATCACCTCCTTTATTCTGGACATTATACCCTCATTAATATAACCAAAGGTCAGAATACTTTTTGTAGCAACCAAACTGTGATTTTGACTGATAGCTCATGATGAGTGCTCATTTACTCTGAAACCCTTTAAGCCACCTCTCTCACATCCTACATTTGCAGTGTTAAATTTGGGAGTTCAAATAAGTGACTTTACATGTGTCCCTGGTAATTTTCATTTTCCTATAGTGAGTCCATTACACCAGCCTCTTGACATCTGTATGAATTCTGATTCTGTCATTTCACCTTTTGGCCCTCTCTCTCCCAGCTATATGTAATTTTCAAATTTGATCTGGTGACATGGAAACAGAACCCTTTTGTGTGTAATCATTCGACTGGCTAATAACCCGCCTAGGTTTATCTTTACCCACCCCACATTTCTCCATGTTGTCCCAATGATAGCACGAGGGGACGTTTTGTTGCACTCCATCGTGATACATTTTGATACATCGTAGGTATAGGATTCTCCTCCTTTATCCATCCAGGCACCCTAGCGAAGGAAATGAGCTGAGTGGGAAATTACTTGTTTGTCCTGCTTCCAGGCAGGGGCTGAGCCATCTTCACTTCCTTCTGTAAGTACTCGCCAGCCATCTTTTAATCATTTGTTCTAGAATCTTGCCCTCAATCAATATTAAACGTATTGATCTGTGACTTGTGGGATTGATCTCTTCCCATTTCTAAGAGCGTGGAGTCACGTTTGCCCATCTCTAAGCTGCAGTGTTCATCTTCTTTGCTCTCCGGGGGGTTTTCAAACTTAAGGTGCAAGCCCTTGCAATGTCCTGGGCTGTTATCGACCCACACTATGAGATGGGAGTTACTCAGAGCTGCAAAAGGCTCTCTTAGCCTAGACTGCTTTTAGGAGTCTCTCTGTGGTGATGCTTTGTCCTTTCCACTCTGAAAATCCTTCTCCTTGCAGAAGAGAAGGAACAATAGAGGAGCTGGGGGGATTCTGTTTTCTCTCTCTAAAACAATTAGCAAAAGAAAGAGTGTCCTATCACGTGTCTGATAAGAGTCAGACTCTTCTGCCATTACCTGCCTTTCCCATCTGATTCCTCACCCTTTATTTATTTTTTAAAAGGTTTTATTTATTTCTGAGAGAGAGACAGCATGAACAGGGGAGGGTCAGAGAGAGAGGGAGACACAGAATTTGAAGTAGGCTCCAGGCTCTGAGCTAGCTGTCAGCACAGAGCCCCACGCGGGGCTCGAACCTACAGCCGGTGAGATCATGACCTGAGCTGAAGTCGGATGCCTAACTGACTGAGTCACCCAGGCGCCCCATGATTCCCCACCCTTTAACTTGAATCCTCTGATCCCGTCAAGTCAGTCCCCTCACTGCTCCTCAAGCGTGCCTGGACCTTCTCATCTTTCAAACTCAGGCTGAGGATTTTCTCCCAAGTGGGAGTGCCCAGTAATCTAGCCACCCACTCAAATGCCACTGGAGCAATTTCTCCAGCGAGTTTAACCTTCATCATACAATTGAAGTCACCTGCTGGACTCTGCACTTCATTTTATCATAGTTCAGTCTTGCATTCCCTTTTTAAACAATGTTTGTTTGTTTTCAGAGAGAGAGAGAGAGAGAGAGAGAGAGAGAGAGAGAAAATCCCAAGCAGGCTCAGAGCTGTCAGCGCAGAGCTCTGTCTTCAGAACCGCAAGGTCACAACCTGAGCCAAAACCAAGAGTTGGACGCTTAACCGACTGAGCCACCCAGGCGCCCCTCAGTTTTGTATTCCTGACAGTATGCACCCCCAAAGGGGATGCCTTCTATCCCTCATAGTATAGAAATCAGCATAGGACCAGGCATACAGTCTTGATAATCGTACTCACTTCCTGTGGAGACTTCCACAGTGACCATCCTCTGGCCCTTCACACGCACCACAATCTAGGATCCCAAGATAGCTGTGTCCAGCTCCCCGAAGGACCAGTGTGGAAACCAGATAAACTGGGGGATGCAGGCTGGACCCGGTCCAGGCACTAATGATTTTTGGATTGTGAAATGAAACCCAAGTATATCTTTAGCTCCCCTGCAAACAAGGAGCTGGGCTTTTTAGCTGGGGCTCAGGGCTGGTAGTCAGTAACGGGGCTGAGAACACTCAAGCTAGCTGGGCACAGCACTGACTGCCAGTTAGACTGAAACCTTGCCTGTCTTGAAGCCTATCTCTTTCAAAGGTGTGCGAGACTGTCTGCAATGTCTTATTGATGGCTACCAAACACGATTGGATCTGGGTTTGCTATAGCACCATGAATTCTTAAGGGGGAGGTAATGTCTAAATCCTCCCCAAATTGAGAGCTTCCTAATTCAGAGGTACACACACACACACACACACACACACACACACAGAGGAGGCCCAGTTCGGTAATAACCTGAGATGGAGCAGTCACAGGATCATAACAAGGACCCTTAATTGACCTGAAAAGTTTATGTAATCCAGTCCTCTGCTTTCAGGAAGATGACCAAGAGTGCTTTCCTTAGTAAGGTCGTTCCATTTGGTCACTGTTATTGTGGAATTACTGAGTGCCTTAGCAAGGTTTTTCCTTATGTCTAATGTAATCTTTTCCCTTCTGCCATTCTCTGAAGAAATGGAGAAGAGACCATCAACTGTCCTCAGTTAAGAGTTCAATTTTTGAAGATGATATAGCACACCTGGCACGCAGTAGGTCTCCACAATTATTAAAGGTTGCCTCATCAGCTTCCTTTCTAAATAATAATAATAATTTATGAAGACCTAGTCTTTTGGCACATTGGTTTTGCCCTTCTTCAGAGCCTCTCCAGCTTTTCCACATATGCTGACAATGTACTGATCACGGATAGACCCATGAATGCTTTAAAAGGCCAAAAAAAAAAAAAAACCAAAAAAAAACCATAAGGACCATAGGAAAGGTCATATATGAATCCTAGGTCTGTTTCTAACACAACTGTGATGTTGGCCTTTTCTGGACGCTTTTCCCTAATTATAAAATAAGTGGGTGGGACTCCATGATTCTGAGATGACTTCTAATTCTAAAACTCAGGCCCCGATGATTTCGGAGCAACTCCATGCTATAGTTTTGTTATTAGAAGCTAGTGTTCACATTAGTTGGGGAAAGAACACAGGGAGTGAGAAAGGGAAGGAGGAGCGAGGGGCAGAAGCAGGAGGGAGCAGAAAACCGGTTCTACACTGTGGACTCATTCAACTTGTCACCCATCCTGTCACCCTCCTCCCAGTTTTCTTTTGCTTTTTTAACCAAACTGTGTGGAACCGACCATTCCCTAACTCTCTCAGCCCCATGCACCATATTAGTATACTTGTTCTCAGACTTGGTCTTTGTCACTATCTCGTGTTGGTTCATCTCCCTCATTTTGTCAGGGTCACTTTGAAGACTTCTATTCCTGGTTTTTGAGGTGACAGCAACCTGGCCCAACAGGCACACTTGATGAGCAGACTCCTGGTTCAGTCCTTCAAGTCGCTAAGAATAAGACGAACTACCATGACGCTAACCCCACGGAGGCCTGTTGAATCTGTCCCCCAGGGTTGCCAGGGAGCCACTGAACGCAACCCTGGAGAGTAATCGCTCCCAGGGGCCCCAGCGATTTCTCCAATTTTAATTCACAGAACAGGAAACAAGTATCCCTGGGGAGGAGAGGGATACTTGCTCTGTCAGTCACCCAAGGCTTGGGGGGGGGGGGTGTCCACATATGGGATGCTGCACTGGATTCAGTCAGTTATGAGAAAGGGTTTCAGCATGTTAGAGGTCACACCTCTTCCCAGCACCCAGTCCAGGATGAAGGCAGGATGGTGGTGATGGTGGCAGTGGCAGAGGCACTGGCGAGGAAATGGGGGAGGGGGAGGAGGAGGGAGGGGAGGAGGAAGTGTTATTTTTGCTGTTTCATTAGGAGGCCCACGGTGCCGGTGCCGGTGCCGGGAGAAGGCTTCAGCTGCAGGAACCCAGAGCTCTGGGGGGCTGGCGGGGGGGCACGTTATGGAGACAGCAACCTGTTTAAGATTGGACAGGTCTTCGTGTGTGCGGGAGGCCAGCAGAGTGCAGCCCAGACTCGTCTCAGCTTAAAGGCACGGGATGCAGAGGCAGGCTGGATTCCTAGCCCACAGGGGCACCCTGCTCGGGGGAGGGGGGTCTGTGGGGGCAAGGCCTGTGCAAGGGAGGCAGGTTGGGAGTGCTAACTGGATTTTTTATTTTTATATCAAGACACTGTGTTTAAAATTTTACAAAGGACAAACTCCATGGGTTTCCGTTAGTGTTTTAAGAACTTTTCTTTAAAAAAAAAAAAAGCCAACAACAACAAAAAAAAACACCGCCTTTTGGAAAGAGAAATGACAGACACAAAAGAGACTCCGTAAAGAAAATGGGGCGAATTTCTGATACCATTACCCCAAGGGCAGAGGCGGAATATTACACCCAGGGGCCCAATCATGACATGGCCTCCACTCGAACCTCATTCACCAAATCTAGGGTCCCCTGGTCTAGCCAGGCCAGTGCTCATGGCCTTTGGGGAAAGCAGGTCACCCTGCAGTCTCTGCAGCCCTCCACAGGGGCACAGAGATGGCTGGAGGGGTCTCCCCCTGTGGCCCTCCAACCCCTTTCAGCAGTAGCCCCTTCCTCCTTCCGCCCCAAGGTCTTGCTCGAATCTGTTTGTTTCTTGGGGGTCATGTTCCTTGGCTGGATTGTGTGAGTGCTGGGGGTTCCAAAGCCAGACAGACATGGGCCTGGAGCCTCCCTTGCAGAGCCTCTTTGCACTCATGGGTTGGAGAGGCATTTGTTCCAAAATTGTTTTAAAAATCAACAAAAACAAGACCCAGAAAAAAGACCAAGTCTGGGGGAGAAAGAGCTAGCCTGCTCTTTAAAGCTCCCAAGTCTGGAGTTGGTCGGTGGTGCAGTTCCAAGAGAGGCGGAAGGCGAGCACCAAGGGGGGTGTCCAGCTGGTGCTTTCAGGCCCCCAGGAGTGTCTATGGTCAGGCTCAGGGAGCTGGCTTCAGCTGCTGTTCCACGGGTCCTCGGTTTCCCGAGGACTCATTTGCGTCCCCATTTGAAGGGTTTGTTCAGGTTTACTTCCTTATTTGTGTTTTTGTACATGCGGGTGCATGTCCATGTCTGTCTTTGTTTGTGCAGGTGGGTCTGCTGTTGGGTGTGGGTGCGTGCGCATACATCTATGTCTGTGCGTGTGTGCGTGTGTGCATGTGTGTGTGTTTCTGTGTGTGCGTGTGTGTTCGTGGATCTGGGAGGGAGGGAGCCAGGAGACAGGCTGTGCTCTGGACTGGAGCTATACCCGGGTAGTGGAGTGTGAGTGGGGCAGGCCAGTACTGTTGAACCCTGCGGCAAAGGTGTTATAGGGGTGCAATGTCTGCAGCCCTACCAGGGAGTTGGGAATCATAGTGATGGTGTTGGGTGTCATGAGTGGGATGTCATCAGGGGAGCGTCGCAGGGTCAGCGTGTAGTCAGGCAGCGCAGTGAGGCGCAGTGTGTCATGGGGGGGACCAGCCTCACATTCGTGGTGGGTGGGGCCCAGCTGTAACGCTGCCAGCTCCTCCTCAGGAGCAGCTCCCAACTCAGGGGCCCCGGCTCCCCTCTGAGGGCTAGGCTGACGCAGGGGCTCCTGACGCCGTTTGTCCTTGCGGTAGTAGAGGGCAGCGAAGGCCAGAACGTTAAGGAACAGGAGGGAGGCCCCCACAGCGATGGTGACACTCAATTCGGTGGAGTAGTCACGAGGGTTCTCCACCAGAAGCGGCCCCGCATCCTGGTCCCCGTTCCAGGACCCTTGGGCATTCTCATTGCTGTAGGCAGGGGAGATGGCTGGCCGCTTGGTGCTCCAGGTCTTGCCGTTGGGCCTGCGAGTGATGTGGGAGCTGTGGGTGGTATCCGGGGGCGGCACTTTGGTGGTTGTGGACGTATAGTGGAACATGTCATGCAGGTTGTATAGGTGGGGCACCAGGTGTTTCCAGAAGGCCACCTTAGTGGCCCGGTAATGATCACGGACCCTTGGTTTCAGCCCGATGTGAAGGTAGAGCTGGTCTCGGGGATTGTATTTGGACCAGGCCACTTCCTCAAAGCGGTTGGCCTTGGTGTGAATGAACTTGGTGTCCTGGGGGACCGGCTTGTTGGGATCCCTGAAATACCACATGGAAATCTGGGGTCACCACTCTACCTACATGAGGAAAGGGTCCAGAATTCTTCCTCACACACCCACTTCTGAACCTCATCCCCAGTCCACAACTGCCCACCATTTCCGTGTTTTTCAGGGTCCCTCCCTCTGTCCATACCCCTCCTTTTCCCCAGGCCCAGAATTCCCATTGCCAACTGCGTCATGGAAGCTGTCTCATCCTTCCCTGTGCCCATCCTGTAAAGTCATGCCATAGATGCCTTTTCTTCTCACTTGCTATGGACCATCCATCAATCTTTTCAGCTGCCCAGTTTTTCCAAGAACCCTCGAAAGGCTCTTTATGCATGTACTTTATTCCCACTTCACCTAGCCTCGGACCATCTACCTAATCTAACCTTACCTAACCCCCACAGATCTTCTGGTAACTCTCACTCCTGCTCGGTCCTAGTGCTAGCTGAGTTCTGAGCCTCGACAAAATTTTCGAGAAATGGTATGAAAGATTCAAAAGGAGGACTTAGGAAAGGGGTGGAAGAGTTTACCAAGCAAGATTTGGGGAGTACCTTTAAAAAAGGAGATGATGGAAGAGGTTTAGATTGAGGAGCAGAGGGGAGGGCATGCTGGGGTCCCAAAGAAGAACCCCCCACTTTCTCCTTACCCGGTCTTGGCAAAGTTGGTCCAGTAGGTCATGACGACAGCACTGAGCATAACGTCATTCTTGGAGAAATTGCAGGGGAAGAGGTCAGTGGGGCCTACCATAGGGACACCAAAAACGTACGGTACTTCGTCCCCATGAGCTGCATCTGACCAAGCAGGCTTCATGAGGCTCTGGCAGTGATGGTAGAAGGCGTAGAAGTAGGTAGGTGAGCCGTAGCGGGCATGCAGATCAGCGGTCACCACTGAGGGCTCCACCCACTGGTGGTCAGTGAAGAGTGCCACCAGCGTTTTGCGGCGGGTCTCAGGATTGTCACGGTCTGCCCAGTCTGTGTACATGAATTTGATGGTCTCCCGCAGGGTGTCCTTACCCTCAGGATAGCCATACAGATTGTCCACGAAGTTGGAGACTGAGTAGTCAAAGTCAGTGCCAGAGACGCCATCCTCAGGGTCCACCACCCCTTCCACAAACTTGAGCCCCTCGCCCTGGTTGACACCTAGCATGATGTCATAGTTGAGAAACTCGCCCTGCTCCATGAGAATCTCGGGATCATCAGGAATGACATCACCATCAATCACAGGGCCAAAGGCCACGTGGTAGCGGGCGGGCTGGATGTCCTGCTCTACCAGCTCCTTTGCACTCTTTTGACGAAGACAGTCCACCATGTCCACTGTGTCTAGCACATTACAGCCTACCTTGTCTGCCAGCAGGCTGGTATACTTCACTGGCTGGTAGTTCACAGCCCAGCTGGACAGAGCAGAACCACTTTGGATGATGGCCCTCTGGAAAAGCCCTGCAGAAGATAGACGGCACCACGTCAGACCTGTCACGTCACCCACAGCCTAGGCCTCCCTTGCCTGTCCCTGAGGGACAAACTACACACTTCCTCACTTCTTTGTTACTGAGGCTGCCCTCTGGGTGGAATGAGCTATGCGGGAAGAGCAAACCTTTTGGCTGGGATGATGGATGAGGACCAGAGGAGGGGTTGCTGGGCCCCTGTGCTGACTGGACCCCTGCCTGCTTTCCTGCTTCCTTGTTCCAGGAGCATGGTTGGTAACTTGGGGGTTAAGGGAATGCCAGAAAGAATTAACCCTTCAGGTCCCAGACATCAGCTTCCTTATGCTCCCTCTCTTTATCTCCCCTTGTCTTCCCGCCTTGCTTCCTGCCCAGCTGGGCCCAGCTCTGTGCCAGCGCACCACCAGGGAGCCGGCGCTTCCGCCACAAAGGGGTCTTTTTCATGAGAGATGAGAAACGCAGGCAGGAGAGAGCCTCACATTCTGGCAGTTTGGGGAACGAGTCCCGAGGGCGAAGACCTTGGGGTCTGAGAGTCTCCAGGGAACGTGCCCTCCCAGGGTGTAGTATCCGCAGAGACTTTCCTTTTGCCGAAGCTACTGAGGGCTCGGATCCAGTTTTCCCCTGGCCGACAGGGAGCCAGTCCCCCAAACTCAAAAAGTGGATAGGTCTTCCCCCGCCTCGGGGGGAAAAAAAGGGTATCATGCTCTCCTTGGCCCCAACACTCCCAAAGGAGGGATAATCATCTGGCCCTCAGGCGCACAATTCCTGTCCTCTAAGAGAAAGGCAGTTTGCATGGGTAGAAAGAGAGGGAAAGAAATACAGATCACTGTTTAAGAGACAGCCTCACTCTTCAAAAGATTTTTCTCCATGAATCAACGGCAGAAAGTCAGAGAACAACCCTTTACAGCAGCCAGGCCCCTCAGGAGACAGAAGATAGCACCACTCCAAGAAAGGCCTTCTCCTCCCAGGGAAATCAGAGGGACTACCGTTCCGCTTTTCAGACAGGGGCACCCTCACAGCCAGTCACTACACCCTCCTTTGTGGAGAAAGAGATTCCTGTCCCCATTACTGTCACTTAGAAACACATTCAAAGGCGTGACGCAGCTCCCACCCCGGTCTTCCCTCACCAGGGTAGTCCCTGGAGGGACAGAGACAGAATTTCTAGGTCAGAGAAGGTGATTTTTCTCTCTCAGAGAGACAAGCCTTCTTCAAAGAGACTGCAAGTCTTCCTGTGACAATATCACTAACTCACGGGGTGGACTTCGACAAAAAAACCTGTCCTCTCCCACAGGTTTCCTCACTTCAAAGAAGGGCACCTATTTCAGGAAGACCCCTTCATGAGAAGTTTATGTTTGCCTCTCAGAGACAGAATGTGCCCTAGAGTCCAGAGGTGAAGAGAACTTCTCCTGCTGAGCCAAAAAGGGGCTGTTTGGCTCCCTTGGAAGAGTCACTGGCAGAGGGACCCACAGGAAGGACAGAGGCTTTCCGTCGGGCTAAAGATGAGAGTCTCCCTTAGGAAGGTCGTACAGCCCGGGAGGAGGTCTGGAGCCTGCTACCAGACCCCCGTCCCTTAGAGAAAGCCCACAGCGCAGGTCACTGGTCCTCACTTCAGACCCGTCTCCTTGCTCAAGGACAGTTCCCCTCTTGTATAGACTTGTTCTTCAGAGAAAGACAGAGAATGAGTGTTTCTTACACCTAAAGATGAATTCCCACCCTGGGTCTCTACCCTGAAGTCACATGTCCTTCCCAAACTGAAAGGTTTCCCCTGCCCCCTCCCAAAAAAAACCCCCACTGTCCCTTCAGAGAGACAGTCTGCTCCCACTCCCACTCCGACATCAGAAAGAGGATCTTGCTTTCTCAGGATATAAACAGGGTTTTCTCTTTCCCTCTCTCACACTGGGAGAATTACTTCTTCCCCTAGAGAAGCATTTCTGTTCCAGGCCTCCCCACAGGGATACGGAAATGGTCAGAAGGGGGACGGCTGATTCCCCTGGGCACACCGGAGCCTGGGAAGCCCGGGGCTTATGGGGGGCGGCCGGCACTTTGCTACTTCAGGTTTTGCCCCAAGTGTTACTCACCCTCAGAGTGATGCGACAGCGTGAGGAGGCTGACACAGGATGCACCGATGCCCGAGCCAAAGACAGTAATTCGGCGGGGATCGCCACCGAAGAAGGCAATGTTCTCACTCACCCAGCGGAGAGCCTGGATTTGGTCAAGGAGCCCATAATTGCCCTTCGCAGCCTGGTCGCCAGTGCTCAGGAAACCTGGGTTAGACAGAGGGCATGAGGACAAAGGACGAGCGTGCGGCGTGGTTCTTTCCACATGGCTACCATGTGCCCTTGCTCCTTTCCACAAGGCCCGGCACCACCAATATAGAAAGGACCGGCTCCTTGCCTGCCACCCAGTCTCTAGTTTGAAAGGAGGGGTCTCCATGCTATCCAAGGGGATGCTCCTGCCCAGCTGGGAGACAGGTAAACCGCAGGAAGTGCAAATGGCCAAGCCCCTGATGCGCTACCCAGGACATTTCACCAAGCGCCTGGCAAGATAGAGTGGAAAGAGCAGGGGCCCTGGAGTCAGATGGTCCTTGGTTCGAGTCCTGCCTCTACCGCTTACTAGCCATATACCCTTGGGCAAGTTATTGAAAATCTGTGGGCTGTAGTTTCCTCTTCTGTACAGTGGAGATAAAAATGCTTCAAAGGGTTGAAGCATCCGAGTGGCTGAGTCAGTTAAGGGTCCGACTCTTGATTTCACCTCAGGTCGTGATGTCACGGTTTGTGAGATCCCTCTCCGCGCTGACAGAATCCCCTGCTTGGGATTCTCTGTCTCTGTCTCTCTTTCTGCCCCTCCCCTGCTCATGCCTGCACTCTCTCTCTCTCTCTCTCAAAATCAATAAATAAACTTTTAAAAAATGCTTCAAAGGGTTGTAGCAAGAATAAAACAAGCATTTCTAATACACTCAGCACTTTGTAAATCTAAAGGTACTTCCCTTTCCCCTTCCTCCTCTCTCTGAAGGAAATGAAGATCCCAAGAGGCCACCATCCCTACGCTCTCCCTGTCCTTCCTGTATGAGGTAGTCCATCTGCACTTTGTTCCGGGGCCTCAGACGGCCCCTCTCCTCTCATTGTCAGGGCAGGATATCATTTCCCTTCCTCCAAGACCTAATGAATCAGAAACTCTGGGGAGGAGGCCCAGCAATCTGTGTTTCTAACAAGCTCTCCAGGTGATTCTGATGCCTGCTGAAGTTAGAAAACCACTGGGTTAGACCATCTTTTTCATCTGGTGGAAAAACGGGGAAGTCGGTGCAGTGTTGTTACCACAGAAACAGGTCTTCCCGCCCGCCCACCCACTGGGATTTGCTGCTGAGGAGACATGTCACCATGGAGACTACCTTCCCACCCACCTGCTGGGATTTGCTGCTGTGGAGACTTGTTGCCATGGAGACTACCTTCCCGCCCACCTGCTGGCTATCCCACAGAGATGTCCTATATTCCCCCCCCCACACACACACACTGCTTCCATTTCATACTGATCCTGCTGCCTCATTTCATCTCCGTTCCTTGCTCCCTAGGCTCCTTGGAAGGCTCTACCCTCTCCTGCCCTGGGCTTTCGGAAGGGTTCTTCCTACGTGCGTGGTTGTGGCACTCCTACACGTTAGGAACCCATACCTGGCTCGGTATTTTTTGACCCCCCGTTTAAAAGCTCAGTTGCAGCACCTGGGATGAACTTTGTGCGAGGCCATGTTTGAGGAGGCTCCCTCTGCTCACAGAGAGCTCTCTGGCGGTCCACGGGCAGAAGCCAAGTTCAAATAGATTCAGGCAGGCACAAGACCTCGTCACGATCTTTCCCGAGTCCTTCTGTTTCTAGCTTCTGTGGAAGGGCTCATTTCACCCTCTTCAAGGGTGTTATTAATTTACATTTGGTACAATTAAGTATGTAAAGCACTTAGTTATTCCTCTCAGGACCGAGTCACAAGCCCTCTTTAGCCTCAGGTTCCCGGCGAGGAAATGTGAAGGAATTAAAGAAAGCCTGAATGAGGGTGAATGGAGAAGCCCTTGTTCCTCTAGACAAGGGAAGCAGCTTCTCCTTTGCCTGGCCCATTCACAAACTGAGGCTTCTGCTGCGAGTCTTAAAAAGTATGCTGACCAAGACCCAACCCAGCTGTCTGAGCCGGAGACCCTCCGGCAAAAACCACCAGGCGCTTCTCTTAGCCCGCCTGTCCTCTCTCCCTTCCTTCCTACTTCCTCCATATCTTCTTTCCCTTTTCTCTTATTTAAGCAACAGCAGACTTGGCTTCAGCCTTGGCCGAGGTGAGGTATCGTTCACTGAAATGTGTCAAATACATCTGTCCTATCAGCAGGAAGAGCCTGTGCTTGAATGTGGTAAGGGAGATTGGTCCAACATGTAGCGATTCCCTGGGTTAGGAACAAAAAAGCCTGATAAGGGCTGGGTGGAGGAGTCAACCATCACTTTCTGCTCCCTTGGCTCCCATGAACCTCGGGATGAGAGGCACTGAAGCAAGCGGATGACGCCATGTCAACCATCCTTACTACAAGAGAACTGCATGAAGTGCTATTATCCGACGGGATCAGGAAGGAGATCCAGCAAACATGACCAAACACGAGCACACAAACCCCGGCTGTCGGGAGAGCAGCCACTCACTGCCAGTTCCCCAGTAACTCAGCCACCCACAGAAACCACATGAGGGCAACGGCTGAAGTCCCAAACTCCGTGAACTGTCAGAATAAATCTGAGACCATCTCCCTGGGTCCAAGTTTATACTGCGGTACATGGGAAGCTGCTTGTCAACAGAAGATAAGGGAATCTGGCACAGGTTACCAAAAACAGATATCTCTGTCACTCAACCCCTGATGTTTACCAGGTTTTCAGTTTGCCTGGAGGGTACCTGAGCAAAGATGTAGGATTAAATTCTGGCACCCAGAATAAAACTTGGCAGGCCCCTACTTCCTCAGCCCCAGGGATGTCCACATCCTATATCCTGCTGGGGTTCTTTTGTTGGTCTTTAGCCTCCTGGGGTCTCCTCAAATAATAGGACGGGATCCACAGACTGGCCTGTGACATTCTTCAAATAAATGATTCACCCAAGATGTCCAAAGAAGCACCTCAGAGTAAACCATCTTTTGGGCCCAGTGCTTCCAGAAAAACCGAAGGGAGGCTGAATGTGTGCATGTCACTGGGGTCCAAAACTGGCCACCTGATCTGGGAAACTTTGAGAAACAAAGCAACAAAGTCTCAGCTACACAGCAAAATCCCCAAGCGGCAGGGACAAATCGATGTTCTGCATCTGGCGCCAAGAGACAAAAGCATGTTCTATGAACCCAGAATCCAATCAGTGGCTCATTGATTACATCTGTGTTCCAGAGCAGGCAGTGAAGGATATACAGGAAGGGGTGGGGAGCTTCTTACCAAATCTCAGTTTATGACTCCTTCTGACCTATGGGTAATACTATTGTGATCATTAACTGCTGAAGTCCAAAGAATAATACAGTCAGGCCTTGGATTGTGAGTAACTTGCTCCGCGACTGTTCCGCAAGATGAGCAAACATTTCTAATAAATTTTAACTTGATAAATGAGCGATGTCTTGCACTATGGAGTAGTACGTGACGCCGAACTGACGTTCATGATCACAACTGAGCCAATGGTTCTCGAAATTCGCTTTGATATACGAGCCCTTTGGATTACAAGCATGTTCCCAGAACGAATTATGCTCGCAAACCAAGGTTTTACAGTATTCCTGCCCCGAGATGTGCTGTTCTGGCTATTCAAATGAGAGGAGGTGGTAATGTGGCAGGGAGGGGGGTCTTAACCTGAGTTTCAGGGATGCGTTTTGGTGGTATCCATGGAAACACTTTTATAGGTTTGTGTGCACACATTTTTCTGGGGCAGAGTCCATAGCTTTCATTAGAATCTCGAAGGGGTCCAAGACTCCCCCGAAGGTTAAGAACTTCTGATACAGAAGCCTAAAGACTGGCAAAGCTGAACAGTTATGCAGTAATAGGTAAACCAGGGTACCACAGGGAGCACTCACCCACAACAGCCTTCTGTGCAGCCCACAGCTCTCAAGTCACGCTTCAAATCCTGAATCTCTCCTTCTGCCTCCTTTCTCTGTGTCACTCTTTTCCTCTTTTCTCCCCGCTCCCCGTCCCTCTCTTCCTTACTTTTCTCCCCTCTTGCCCCCTCTCCTCCACTCTTTCTTTTCCTTTATCCCTAGGTGTTCCAATAATAGGGACCGGAAGCATGTTCTTAGTACTCTCTGGGCTTTCCAATAAAAATGAAAGACTGGAGCTTTGTGTTTCTAATTATTTTTTTAAAATTAAAATTTTTTTTTTTTTTACTTTTGAGAGAGAGAGAGAGAGAGAGACAGCGTGAGCAGGGAGGGTCGGAGAGAGAGAGGGAGACACAGAATCCAAAGACAGGCTCCAGGCTCTGCTGTCAGCACAGAGCCCGACGCAGGGCTCAAACCCACAAACTGTGAGATCATGACCTGAGCTGAAGTTAGATGCTTAGCCGACTGAGCCACCCAGGTGCCTCTGTGTTTCTAATTCTGAAAAGCAGCTGAGGGCACCTGGGCGGCTCAGTGGGTTAAGCATCCGATTCCTGATTTTGGCTCAGGTCATGATCCCAGGGTTGTGGGATTGAGCCCCATATCAGGGCTCCTCACTGTGTGTGGAGCCTGCTTGAGATTCTCTCTCTCTCCCCCTGACTCTGCCCCTCTCCCCCACTCACAGTCACTCTCTCTCAAATAAATAAAGTAGCAAATTACTTTTGGCCTTCAGCTGCTGTGTATGTATGTCTGTATACCTGTATGACTTTACTTCTATACATTCCTTACTCTTCAGGAACTGTGCAGCCCTAACGTGTGGGTTTACAGCTACCTTTGTAGTACCATTTTTACTGTCAGAGACTCAGATCCCCTTTCTCAACAGGATAGAACACTGAAGGGAGCCTTGCTGTGACGTCTGGGGCAACTCAAAAAGACAGAGGAGCAGCAGCAGAACCGTGAGACACAAACCCAGCAGCCAGCCAAGAGGGACCAGGGAGAGGCCCTGCGTGCTTCATGCCCACTATCCAGATGCCACCAAAGGGACACGGGCTGCACTTTTTTCAGGGAATATCAATTTCTCCAGTCTGAACCCGAAAAAAGGTGTCTTGCTCTCCCACATAGCATCAAGGGGAACTCAAGAAAAGCTTGCCTTTCTGTGGTCATTAACTGCTGCCAGAACTGAAGCACCAGGGCCCCTGGGATTAGAACTGGCAAAAACAGTACACTCAGAAGCAAATTAAAATAAGGTCCTGTAAGCTTGGACCCTGAGCCTGCTGTGGATTCTGTGTCTCCCTCTGTCTGCCCCTCCCCCACTCACGCTCGGTCTCTCTCTCTATCTCTCTCTCTCAAAAATAAACATTTTAAAAATTATTTTAAAATAATAAATAAATAAATAAATAAATAAATAAATAAATAAAATAAGGTCCTGTCAGCCAGCTGGCCATGGAATAAATCATGCCATTGCTGGTCCAGCACCCAGGCCTACAGACCTGATTGATGTACAGCCTAGATCCCCTCCCACTGGAACCCTGAAGAAACAAGCCCTCCAGGTAAGAAGTTGCCTTCCTCATGAAACTACAGGATCTGTGACTGCATGTGCCCTCTGAGGCCTGAGTGAGCATCTGAAGGGGAGCGAGGGCCTGTATGTGTAGTCACCGGCTCTAAGTTACTTGTTTATCTCAAGACCTTGGCCACAGCTAGGCATTAACAGTCACCAAGGAAGATACGGCACAGAGGGGTAGTCTAAATCACCCAAACAAGCAGGTGGATGACAGACTACGTGTGGGGAAGGACACATGGGTGTGGATGAGGAGGCGTTTGGGAAATAAGAGTGTATGTGTGGCGCTGTAGTTTGTGTAATGGAGTGGGAGTATAGAGGGAAGTAGGCGTGGAGAGAGTAGTAGAAATGTGTCCGTGTATATATACAGGGTATAGACGTGTGGGGTATGCTGAGGTGTGGGGGTGAATAGAGGCGTGTGTGCACGTATGGGCTTGGATGGCCAGGTGTGGGTATATGGATGTGTACATATTTGTTGGGTAGGGTGGGGGAATACGTACATACCTACACTGGCTGTATGTATCCAGGGTACGTATGGGAAGAGTGTCTGTGTATGTATGTGTACATGAGAGTGTGGGTATACGTGCTAGAGGCCTATGGGTGTCTACATACGGTGGGGAGATACATAAGTGTAGTGCGCAGGATGCGTATGTAGACATGGAAGCAGGGATAAGAGGTATGTGTGTGTGTCCTATTTGTGTAAGTGTGGGGTGGGGAGGTGTGGATGTGCAGGTATGGACGTATATGCATGGCGCGGGAATACTGGTTTGTGTTCATGTGGGGAAGGTGAGGGACATGTATGTGTATGCGGGTGTTGGAGTGGATGTGAACGTAGGCTGTGCAGGAGAATACAGGGATGTGTGTGTGTGTGTGTGTGTGTGTGCAGAAGGAATATGTATATGCATTTAAGGTGTATGTATGTGGGGATTGTGTGTAGATGTGGATGTGCAGGGTGTGGGTCTTTGCATAGAGCATATACATGGGGGTACAAGGAAGTGGGAGTGTGGGTGAGTGTAGTGTATATGAGTATAGATGTGGGTATGGAGATGTGGAGGGAGAGATCTATGGGAATGGGGGAGCAGGAGATATCTGTATACGTATGGGGTATGGATGTGGAGTGTACAGAGGTACATGGATATGAAGATATGTGTGTGGGGGGAATTATACATGTGGGGAGTATATGGAGTGGCAGGGGAACGTGTGTATGTGAGAGGCAGTCTGTAGATGTGGATGTGGGGGCCTATATGTTTACGGTTATATGTGTGCATTTGTGGGGCACGTGAGAAATGATCATGACCATGGAGGTGTATGGTGGGCAGTGTGGATGTGTGGATGTGTGAGGGGACGTGGGCGTGTGGATATGTGACCGGCTAGAAGGAATATGTTTGTATGGATGGGGGTTTTTAGGGATGTGGGCATGGGCAAGGGATGAGGGAAGGACACCAGAAAATCAATGGGCCCCGCAAAACCTCAGCCAAGCAGAAGTCTGAAAGAGGAGACCTGGCTTGAGACTTAAGAGAAGGTGTGGAGGTTGCATCAGCGGCTGTCAGCGCAGAGCCTGCTTAAGAGACTCTGTCCCCCTCTCTCTGCCCCTTTCCCACTTGTGCTCTCTCAAAAATATATAAAAAAAACATAAAAATTTAAAAACCACAATAAAATAAATTAAAAAAAAAAAAGAAGGGGTGGGGGTTGAATTGAATTTCCAGTGGCAGCCGAACATTCCAGGAAAGGGCCTGGGGACACCAGGGAGCTCCCAGCACTTGGGGAGGGGCCATGTGATAACAAGATTTTGACTATGGTCATCAGCACCAGCTAGAGACCCAAGGCCAGCATGAAGTCCCCAGCATTCTTTCCTCCTTCCCTGAGAACCCAGGCTTCCTTCTAGGCACCTAGCAAGGAACCATACCTAGCACCCCAACACGATAGTTGAGGGTGATGACGATGACGTTGCCATAACTGGCGAGGACGCTGCCATCAATCATGTTGCCTGTCCCTTCCATGTAAGAGCCTCCATGGATGTAGACCATGACGGGCTTAGCGCCACTGTCCCGGATGTCTGCAAGGAGAAGGGGTGAGACACAGGCTGGGTAGGATGCCCTTCCTCCCCCACCCCCACCAGCCCTGGGGGTGGGGGGTGGGCAGCAAAGCTATCCCAGGTGCCAGGACACCATCGCCAGCTCTGAGGACAGGACTCGTGGGGACTGCTCAGCCTGGAGCTCCCAGCATGGGCCAGAGACTTGGCCGCAGTTGGACTTGAGTGACGTTTGTGAAGACTCTGGGTTCAGCCTCGCGGCTGAAGGCAATCAGCCATGCCTGATACATCCAGGCTTAGGTAGGCCATGGCTGGGCTCTGAGGACGGGTGGGGGCAGGAGGAAGAGGAAGGGCTGGTCTCTTAGCTGGATCAAGCGAGTCCCTGCCCCGGGCACCCAGGGGTCCTGGGACCTGACATGGCTTCAGAGAGTGGGGGCTGGGGAGCCCTGCAACCCCCAAGACTAGACCAGTTACATGGAAATACGGCCATTGGCAGCAGCTGGCCCCCCAGTGCAGACAGAGACAAGAGGGGTGGGAATAAGGGGTGGCACAGGGAGAGAACAAGGAAGGATGTGGGTAAAAGGGGGTGAATGGCAGAGATGGGTGGGGGGAACCTTACTGACATGGCTTCTCAGCCATGTGCTCATTTACTCCATTCTCCCCGGGCACCAGGCAGACTTAATTGGAAGCACGGGGGATGGGGAAGAGGAACTAAGAATGAGAGAGACCTCTGCCCCCAGCCAGCATGAAGATGAAGACGGAGCCTCCCCTGAGGCCATTCAACCAGAGACCTTCAAGCAGCTGCTCCTAAGCCCAGGCGGCACAGCGGCGTTGGGGCTGGGCCGCCTAGAGAAGTCTCCCCGCCTGACCACCTCCACCTGCAGCCTCTCAGGGCGTGAGCTGGACCAACACTCCGCCACAGCAGCACGGCCCTACCAGCCAGCAGCGGGGGTCCCCCTGAGCTGCTTGGCCCCTCCAGGGGCAGGGAGGTAGAAGGGTATGCTCCTTACTGCCAGGCAAACACACCCTGTTTTCCCCAGGAGGAAGGAAGACTGGTTCAACCATCACGCAAGGATCCCATGCCATCGACTGACTGGGCTGGGCTGTGGTGTCCTGGCCTCAGCTTGACATTGTGGCCCCCTGCCTTTCTGGCCCTGTCCCGAGCCTGTGGCAGCCCCTGGCCCTGGGGCTGCATCTCTCTTTCTCAGAGATGGCCGGGGAGGTCCTGGGTTGTGCTCTGCTCCAGCCCCTTCGGTCGTCGCTGCCTCACTCCTCAGTGCAACATCCTGCTGGGCCTCTCTCCCAGGAGCCAGTCTCCCCTTAACACACAGGGGTCTCCGCAATGAAACACAGGTATCTCCTCGCCATCCGGTTTCCTCCGCGCCTCTCCTCGGCCTCCCTCAGCCTTGCTTTCTCTCCACTCTCCCTGCTAATCAGTAGGGGCAGGTGCCCATGAACCACAGAAGATGGGGGAGGAAGCTGTCTCAGTGGCCGCTTCTACTGGAGGACTGAGGATGGGGGTAGGGGACCGGGGCGAGGAGGATGCCCGCCCCTCGGCTCTGCCTGTGGCCCCCTGCTCCGGCCAGCTGTGTGCATCACCCTGAACTCCCAGCGGCCAACCAGGCCAAAGATGGATGAACAGCCCAACAGCCTCATAGAGGAACAGAAACACACCAACGGACGGACAGACAGACAGACGGGGCTTCTCCCCATCGAGAGGGGGAGGGGCTCTGTGCCATGCACCAGCCGCCGCGCCCTGCAGCCCCCAAATACCTTCATCTTCATCCCCGTCATTATCCGCTAAGTCCTCGCCCTGTTTCTTAGCGCCGGATCCTGGGGACCAGACACGGGGAGACACAACAGCACAGAACAGAGAACAAAACAGAGAGAGAATTCAAAAACAGCATGACTGCAGTGTGGCCCAGCAAGCCAGCTCTGGGCTTGGGCCCAGGACAGGCAGGAGGGATGGCAAGAACTGAGGGAATGGGTGGGCTGAGGCCCAGACCTTCATCAGGATGATGGTGTTGCAGGCCCCTGCTGTGCTGACCTCCCTGCACCTCCCTGCCCCGCCTCCCTGTCCCCAACAGCCCGTCTCCACTGACTACCTTCCCAGTTAGGAAGGAGGTAGCAGCGTGTGGACCAGGGCACAGAGCCCGAGACCCACTCAGGGAGAGGATTTCTTCCGCGTGGGATGGGCTGCGCATGTGTACGTAGGCAGGCTGAGCTGGAGAGCAGGGGCAGGCACTGAGGGTGAGAGGTGGTGTCGCCAGCATGTTGGACATGGACGTGAGCTATTCGGGCAGAGGCGGGTACCGGGGAGCCCAGCCCTGAGCTACCTGGGCCCAGCAGGAAGGCTCAAGCTGGGCCTCAGCTGACCCTGATTCCCAGAGGAGAAAATGGGAGATGAAGCTTTCCCTCTGGTCTTCCTCGCTGAGGGTCCCCTGCTCTGGCTAATGGCAAATAGGGTTCCTGCTCACAGGAACCAGGCCTAAGAGCAGCAAGTGCGGCTCTGAGATCTACAGAGAGCCAGAGAGGGAGGGAAAGAAGGAAAGGGGAGAAGGAAAAAGGGACATGAGAGAGAGAAAGAGAGATGGAGAGAGAGGGAGGGAGACAGAGAGATAGCGTAATGGTAATAGCTCCTACCGTCTACTAAATATTTACCATGTGCCAGACACTCTACTTCTGCCATACGGTTTGATCCTTACACCCCAGTGAGGTAGGCACTGTCTCTATTCCTGTTTCATTGATGGGGAAACTGAGGTGCAGAGAGGTAAAGTGACTTGCTCAAGAGCACACAGCTAGGAAGTGCTAGAGGTCAGATTCAAACCCAGGTTTGCTTGACTCCAAAGCCCGTGGTCTTTCCACTGCACCATGCCACCTTTCCGGGACAGGGGGAAAGGGAAGGAAAACATCAGTGAGAAAAGAGGTGGAGTGTGGAGCGGAGGGGAGAGAGGGAAGGAGAGAAAAGAAGGGACCAGAGGAGAGAAGAGAGACATTCAGGACCTGTGGGTAAGCTGGCACCAACTCTCCTTCCTGTTCTAAGTTGATGAGAAGTGCATCTTGAACGCGGCTGTGGAGAAGAGGACCTACTGCCTGGAAGCTGGTCAGAGCGGGGAGACCTAGGTCATTCTGCCAGCACCCCAGGGCTTACCCTCTTGTCTATGACACCAGACGCTCTCAGCCTGGAGGCAGCAAAGAGCCCTCTTTCTCAGCTGGTCTGGGCTCTGGTGACTGAATTCCCTCACAGCTATTAATCGAAACAGGAACCACCCTCATATTACAAAATGGCTTTTCGAATAGGGCAAGAGTCCGGCCCTGAGAGGCGGAAACTGCCTCTGGCTTCCCGAACTTCCGGTGGCACCTACCGTCTTAGCACCTGCCAGTTACTGCCCTCAGAAACCCTGTGAGGCATGGGATAGCATCGCCCACACAATGGACAGTCCCCCACTCCCCCGCCCCAAAGGAATGCCTCATCCCTAAACATGAAGTCCCTCCAGCTTGATGGAGGTGGAAGTGGGGGGATGGGACAGGCCTTCACCCGGAAATCCTTTACTTCCTGTGGGCATGGACTTAGAAGGTGGGTCGGATTTGCACCCACATCCTCAGCGCCCTCCCAGCCCCCTAACCACCCCACCCCCGCCCCGCCCGGCCCCAGAGAGTCACTGGGGTTGCTGCGTGGTCCCAGCCTCCTCTGCACGGATGCCTTTGCTCCTTTGGCTTAGCACTTGCTGAGCAACTCCTCGTTGCCATGCCTGTCATCACCAGGCCAGCCAGAGCACCATCCCCCATCCCAACACTTGCTGCTGCAGGATCCCAACCATGCCAGTCCCGTCTACCCTACGCACACCACAATCCTAACAGCCTCCGGGGGCATATCTCCCCCCAAGGAGCAGGGTCTGCAATTTCATGCCAAGTGGCCAACGGGCCCCAGATAGGGAACTAATCTGAGCGAGGAAAATGACCAAATGCTCTCCCCCACACTGTCTGGAACTCACTCTCCAGCTTGGCCTGTGCGGCTTAGCTAAACCAGCTGAGTATCAATACCAGGATAGGAGCTTCTTTAGAGCAGTGGTGAGGCCTTTACTTCTTTCTAAATCTTCCCTCTGCCTCATATCCCTCCATAGCCCACGGTCAACAATCATGATAGGGAAATGTTTGCATTTGAGTGGAGCTGCCAGGGAGCTCTCTAAGCCAACCTCTCAGGACGGGCTCTCGCTGGCATCCCGGGGAGATCATTCCTCCTAGGAAATGGTGACCATGAATGTCATCTCCTCTCGCCCACCACCACCCAAGGATGGAACCCATGAAGAGCAGGTTTATGAGATCCTCTTCCTGAATTCATTCACAGGACAATGGAACGTTAAGGCCAGAATGGTCCCCTACGCCCTCCCCCGCCCCCACCCCCGCAGAGGCAGCCCGGTGCCTAAGTCTCTCAGTGTGAGTTAGCAAAAGGGCTGCGACACAGTCAGGCTTTGTGGGTCCTAGTCTTTTTCTCAGCTCCTTCCTTTGTGCAAAGAAGCATCTACTGATGGCCTCCTGCCCCGGGCCGGTTGTGGGGGTGTGGTGGACCACTATCCCTAGAGCAGCAGGCTCAGTGCCTCAGCATGCATCAAGAGCTCAACATGTGGCTTCCCGGAATCTGCCCCTAGAGACTTCTCCTCAGCAGGGGAGCATCCGGGCCCAAGGAATCCTGCCGGCCCCACTCAGGGAAACCCTGCCCTAGGATTTCAAAGGAAAAAAGACTCCAAGCTCACCAACAGGTTGTACGGAGCAGGCTGTGATTCTCCACCTGTTCCTTAAGCTGTTCCCGGTTCCAATTTGGCCCAGCCCATCCACATTTCACCATGTTTTCCAGAGTTGGGGAGGTGGGAATGACCAGATGGGAGCTGCCTTGCGTGCTACAGTGGAAAGAACACTGCCCCAAGGGTCAAGAGACCCAGGTTTTGGTCCCAGCCATGCCGCAGACTGTCAGTGACAGGCCCTCGAGCAGCAGCAAGTCACTCCCCTGGGCCCGTTTCCTCATCCGTAAAATTGGGAACCTGATTCCTGCCTCAGAAGCTTTCGGAGACGTGGGGGGGATTTTATGAGCTAAGCACGAAAGCGCTTTGTGGAAAACATGACGTGGCACATGGACAGGAAGGATCACTGACCCAGGGAGACCAAATTCCTCCCAGCAAGAGGGTAAATTTAAAATTCGGGATCTCGCACCTCCTTCAGAGTCCGGTAGTTCCCAGGGACCCCCAGGGTTTGCCACCAGACTAGGCAGGGTCACTCAGCTAGGCTAGGCTTCTTGCCAGACGTGGAGGCGGGGTGACTTTGGTCTTAACTCCAGGGCTGGAGAGCTGAGTCTAGACTTCAGACCCGGGAAAGAGCACGGAGGGATGAGCTGCTGGCTCCCCATGCCAGGAAGAGGGCAGAGCCCCTGGCTCCGTCTCCTTCCTAGAGTTTTCCCCACCGAGGTGGAACCACTGGGCTCTGTCTTCGGCACATGCGCTAGGGCGGGACTTGGGGCTGGGCAGAACTGGGGGTGCTGCTGCTGCTCTGAACCTGCCTTAGGCCACCGAATCCTCCCTGAAAAGCAGCCAGGGCCCTTGGATAAGGTAGAGCTTATGCCTGCTCACTGACCGCCCCCTGAGCCTGGGCTACTTGAAGGAAGGCTGGGTCCTCAGGGGCAAGGGCAGGTGGGCAGGCAGCCCTCCCTCTCTCTCTCTCTCCCTCCCCGCCGGCTCGCTACCTACCTCCTTTCCTACAAATTTTCTTGTTGGGCTTTCGGGCGCATTCCTTGGAAATCCGCTTTACTGTAAAATGAATAAAAAACTAAAAAATAACAGGAGGCCTCTGCCCAGGGGCATGCACCCCCCCACCCCCCCAGGCCCCAAGAGCTGCTCTGCGGGCGGCACGTGGCAGAGAGCCTGTCCCACCATCTCCTTGTTTCTGTCACTTACCTTAGTGTGACCCCCGCGGGAGGAGGCATCGGCTAGCCAAAGAGGAGGCACCTACGCAATGCCCACCAGGCTTGCCCCCCGCCCCCCACACGCACCCAGCTCCCTTGGCCACACACACCTACCACCTTTCAAAGCAGGCGGAATGGCAACAGGGGGGCCTGGGGGAGCCAGCATCCTCCCGCGGGCAGCTGCCAGCAGTGACCCATATTCCCCCAGGGAACCCCCATCCAGCACTCTGGCCCTAGATCTGTCAAAGCTCTCGGGCCTGGCCAGGCCCCTCCTGGTCACAGTGTCACTCACACGTGGGAGCTCAGACAATGCTGGGAGAGGGAAGAACAGGGAGGAGGAAGGGGGAGGCCGAGCAGAGTGATGGTTAGAAGCATCTTCACAGACAGACGGACGCATGCTGCAGGGCACACAACCACATGCGAGCCACAAACACAACAGGGCGGGTAGGAGGCGGGGAGGGCACAGTGCCTGGCCGAAGCACTCACCATCCTCCGTGGGCACATAGACATTCAGGTAGAGGCAGTCTTCGTTGGGCTCCTGGATGTAAGTAGCGACAATATCCAGGTTGGCAGTGAACCAGACGGGCAGCATGACTTCGGGCACGGCTGTGTGGATGTTCTGGGGGCACACTGGGGGAAAGTGCGTGGCGTTCCGGATGCCCGACCAGGATGGGGGTGGCTCGGGGGGCAGGAAGCGTTTCTCGCCGATGGGGGGAGCTGCGTAGGGCACCCCCAGGTATTGATCCACAGGCCCCAGGATCTCACTGGGCAATGGTACCCGGGCACCCCTTAGCTTCCCAAAGTGAGTATTGACTGTGGGCGCTGGGGCCTGGGTACTGGCCCTCAGCACCAAGCTGAGGAACCACAGGGTGAGGCACAGGTTCCGGCCAACGGTGGACTTGGGGCTCAGGGACAGCGAGGGCGGGCCAAGCCGCAGCCACATGTTCTGGGCAGGGGGACTGGCAGGAAAGGCAGACTCCGGGGTCACAGCATCAGCCCCATAGGCAGCCCCTTCATGGCCACACTGACTTGAACCTCAAGACTGAGCTCTTGAGGGACACCTACAGGTGCCCCGCAATGCAGAGAGGTCGTCCAAGCACCACAGCTTCAGAAAGGGGACTCCCTCAGGGCCAGACAGGCCTGTGGAAAGAGGGAAGCATGCGTCATCCAAGATGGCCAGGGAGGGCCACAGAGCTGGGTCTTTAGGGCCCCACCAGGCTCGGGCTGGTCTCCTACAGTTAGGAGAGCTCTCCCATCTCAGGGCTTCCTGGGCCCCACGGACAAGCTCCACTGCCAGTCAGAACCAGTCTAGGTGCCTGGCGTCGGCTGGAAAATCCTAGGGGATGGCCCCAGTGACGGTTGTTGCCACTGCAAAGCCCCCAGGCCCCAACTCCGACTCCTCAGCTGATGGAGCTCATGGGGGTCAGCTGGAGCCAGAGCAGCATGTGGGAGCAGGGGGTGGGGAGGACTGGACATGGAGCCCAGGTCCCCGAGCCCACCACATGTGAACACCGAACTCTCTAGACCCCTGGACCCGGCAACCCAACCCCGCAGGGGGACCTCCCACCTCAGGAGAGGGTAGGATTGTGACCCTCCCGGTCTGGGGTTCCGGAAAAGCAGCAGATAGGCAAAGGGTCCCACGGAGGGATCCCCTCACCCTCGGCCAGGACAAGGGGCAGGACGGCCACTCACCAGAGTCCCCAGGCCCTCCTGCGCCCTTCCTGTACATTTCTTCTCAGCCCTCACTGCTCCCCAAATCTGAAGCCTTGGTCCTTCCTGTCAGCTATCTCTATCTAATTCGCATGAGTGCCAGAACTGAGGCAGAAACAGCCCTGCCTAGCACCCCAGGCATTGTTGATGCTCAGCCAGTGTAAAACAAACAACGGAGTGTGGGGGACACACATTCAGAGACTCATGAAAATAAACTCACAAAGACTCAAAGAGGGAGTGCGAGAGACCAAGCCAGGATCACGGACACTGCGATATTCACTCACAGAGACATATATTCCAAACCCACGGAGATCCCCTCATATAGTCCCACATTCTGAGACAGAGAGCCTCACAGAGCCAGAGAATCACACAGAAATACATTCAGAGACACACACAGAGACTTCCTGAAACAGAATCACACACACCACATAGGTAAATATCCAGAGACACATGCAGCATAATGGTGACACATAGGTGGAGACAGAAACAGAAATAGCAGCACACTCAAGATACACAGGTTTCTGACACACAGTTATACAGTCAACACATATACACAGGAACACACAGACACTGCTGCATGGACACACACACACACACACATAGACACACACACTTTAGTTTTCCCTAGGTCTTCCGCCTTCCAAGATTGCCGGCCTTCTCCTTTAAGAACTGGCTAAAGAGGTGGGGGAGGGAGATCGGGAACGCCCGGGAATCGGCCACCACCACGAGAGGGGAATGAGAATGTGTGTGTGTGTGTGTGTGTGTGTGTCTGTGTGTGTGTGTGTGTGTGTGTGTGTGTGTGAGAGAGAGAGAGAGAGAGAGAGACAGACAGACAGAGACAGAGACCGAGACCGAGACTGAGACTGAGAGAGGGAGAGAGCGGGAGGGAGAAGGAAGGAGAGAGAGGGAAAGGGAAGGAGAGGGAGGGAGGAGAGAGCACATGAGCTAGAGAGGAGAAAGGGAGGGAGGGCGGGCAAAGCGGGACTGAAGGGGTGGAGGCTCAGAGGAAATGGGGAGCAAAGTATGGGGGGTTAGATCCCAGACACTGCCCAGAATGCACCCTGGTGGGGGGGAGGAGGGGAAAGGGAAGGAAGGGGTAGGAGTAGGGAGGTGGGGCAGGAGGGAGTGGGTGTGTGTGTGTGTGTATGGGGGATAGTCCGCAGCTGAGTTCACACAATCCCCCCATTCACCGTCTCCATGGCAACTCTGGGGCACAGACCGCTCATTCACACGGCTTCCCCGCCAGCAACCGCCCCCCCCACACCATTAACCCCCTCGGTGCCGCCCCTCCCCACAAATTCCATTAACCCTTTCAGGATGCTTCCTTCCCCAGTAACCCTTCAGTGCCAAATGCCGGTCCCCTTAGAGTCAATTCCCTGCAGCCCCTCCCCCGTGAACACCTAGACAAATCCACCGACTTCAAACGCCCTCTGTACCCTAGGACCCACTGTGAGTCCCCAAGGCCAAGATTCCATCCTGGTCCAACTTGCAATTTGGGAGGAAGACAAGGGGAGGTGGCAGTGCTGGGGATTAGAGTGGCATCTGGGGTACTTTTGGGGCTGGAGCAGTACTGGGCGAGGGGCATTGTGCAGGAATGGACTGGTATTGAGAACTGCAGTATTGGGGGCTACACGGGTTTGGAACGGTATTGGGGGACAGAGCTGCATTGGAATGGGGGAGGATAGGATAAAGGCCTGGGGGGGATGGGGGGCTGCAGAGAGTGGGGGAGGGAGCCTGGCTGTGAGATGCTATGATGGAAGAGGGATGGGGCTGCACTGCGGGGGGGGACTGGCAAATGTGCAATACAGGAATAGGGGCTGGGGGTCCTTAGTAGGGGTATTTTGAGGAGCACGCGGCCAGGCTGTGGAAATAGAGGGACCATGGGTGGGAGAATGATAGATAGGGATGCGGGATTCAGGGAGGAGGTGGAGAGAAGCGGAGCGGGGTAGGATTGGAGGGTCAGGGGTGCCGATGGAGAACATGGGGTTGAGAAGGATGGGGAGCATTGGCTGGGGAGTGGAGAAGCCCGGGACTGGGAGGAGATAGGATCGGGTCAAGGTATGGGCAGCTAGAGGATGAGAGACCAGGGCAGGCGGCCTCACCTGTTCCCCGGGCTGTTGCGGGCGACTGAACCCGGCCGCGGACCACCCATATCGCCTCCAGGCCAAGGGCTCCGCACCTGAATCCCCGAGATCTGCTCTCCGGCAGCCTGGCTGCTGTGCCCGCGCACCGAGGGGGCGCGCTGCGCGTGCCCGGACACGGGGGGGCGCGGTCCCTGCCATTAACTCCTTTTGTGCCAGAGATGGCTCAAGTCCTGGGGCATGGCCCGATTCCTCCCCAGCTCAGGCACGCTCTGCTCCCCCTCTCTCCACCACACACCTCTCAATTCAAGACAGGTGATCCTCCAGGGCAGCTAGCTCAAACTTTACCTGTAACCTTGAAACAAAGGGAGAAACTGAGGCACGGTCTGCAGGAGCCCCCAGTCGTGCTCTACAAAAGACAAGCCTCTACCTGGCTCAGCATCCCTCGCCTCTTCCCTCCTCAGCACCAGTACCACTCTAGCAGCAACCAGCCGAGGGTGGGGGCACTTTGCTCTCATCTGTCACTCTCCCAAAGGTCAATGTTGTTCCTTCCTGCTGCTTCTGCTGGAGCTCGTCAGACTGAGACAGGCAGCCGCCCAGTTGTCCCACCGTGGAGTCTCTCCCCTCCAGATCCCGCCCTTTTTGTATCTCAGGTTTGGGCTTCTGTATATGTAGCGCACCTGTCCAGTTCGTTTAGCCCCCCCACCCCACCCCACCCCGCGTCCCTCAGAGTGTCCCTTATCCCAGCTAAGCCCCTAACCCTGTAGTTCCTCAGAATGTTCATGGCAGGGTAGAATAGATCAGAAGAAAGCTCTGGCCAGGTCTGCCTTGACCCTGCCAGGGAGTTCCGTTCCTTCTGCGCACAACTCTTGAACTCCTTAAGTCCCATATGAGCAAGGGCATCGTGGACCTCAAAGCGGGATTTTATTATTATCATTATTTTTTATTTTTTAGAGCTTGGGTATTGACTGGTGCTCCCGGTTTTACCAGCACACTTGACACTTCCCAATGACCCACTGCAACTATGGCTTGGATGTTAGCGTGAAGTTGTCAAATCATCTGGTACCACCCACCCACAGGGCTGAGGCTGGTCCTCTTCCAGCCCCAGCTGGGCACACCACAAGACTCCTTTGTAGTAAACCGTTTGGTTCTCCTGAAGAGCCTTAGACCCACGGCCCCAAACCTAAAGGCAGAGGGGTTGAGAATGACCCTGCCACAGTTCCAAATGTGATTCTGGAGAAACAGTTTTGGGTTTTCTCTACAGTAAGATGGGCGTAAGCAATAGTCACCCTGGGTAACTGCCAAGGTGGGTCGTGTAAAAACAAACAGTCCCAGCAACAGAGCAGAGAGGGGAAAGGGTCCTTCCTTTTACTGGGTCTCTCTTCCTCCTGGAACCACACTGGCCTTCCACCACCAATTCCATTGTGACACTTGCCAACAGAGGGCAAGTCTTCATCCCAGAAATGTGATGCTCAGGAAAGTGCTCTGTCTAGGAATACTGCTTGGTGCACAACAGGGAGTGCACAAGGTGGCAACAAGGGTAGGTAGTGTCTGTCACACCCTCCACCCTGAAGCTTGTTCAAAACCCAGCATGTGGGATGGATGGAAGAAGAATCAGGTTCTTCTCATAACGGCCCCTCTCCCATCCTAGCGGTATATCCCTCATAGAGAGAAGCGATAGAGAACCCACAACACCTCGCTCAGAAGTAGATGCCCTTCTTAAGAAACTAAGGTCCACCTGGGTGGCTCAGTCGGTTCAGTATCTGACTTCAGATCAGGTCATGATCTTGCGGTTCCTAGTTCAAGCCCCAAGTCAGGCTCTGCACCGATGAGCGGAGCCTGCTTCCCAGCCTCTATCTCCCCTTCCCTCTGCCCCTTCCCCACTTGCCCTCTCTCTCAAAAATAAATAAACATTAAAAAAAAAAAAGAAGAGGAAAAAAACCTTAAGGGTCCCAACACACATAATATGTTGCCAGGCTGGAGAAGGGAGGAGACAGTAGCAATCCAATTAGAATCCAGGAATTTAGGGGATAGAAGGTAAAAAGGGGACTCGATCCAAACTGAACAGAACAGAGGCTCTGACTGCTTGGTCCAGCGCCCAGCACTCTCCTGAGAGCCCACCCTTACTGGACATGCAGAACTCACACACTCCCTTTGCAAAGAAGCTCTGTGTATTGGGTGCAACAACTCTGGGGTATCTATATAAATAATATACAAAACCCAACAGCTCAATGCCTCACATTAACAAAAATACTAAAAACTTATTAAAAATGGAGCCTGAGGGAAGAGCCCCAAGCACTACTGGTGCTAGCCCGAGAAGGGGATTGAGAACTGAGAGGAAAGGGTGGGGCCACATCCAGTGCACAAGCTGTTCTTCCAGGTGGCTCAGTAGCGTCCAAATATGTTGGTACTGGGCTGTGGCTGGGTATCTGTGAAAAACCAGAGATTATCAGGAGTGGGAGACCAAGCAGGGGTGTGGCCATGCCCAAGGACAGCTACTCTGGTACCAAGGGAAGGAATGTGATGCCATGCTTTCCCCCACAACCGGGCCTGAAGCAGTCAGCTCAGCTCCTCCCCGCTTCCCCCTTCCCCACCATTCAGTCTTAGGGAGGGGCTCTCTGTGGGGAGGAAGGCGAGCTTACTGGAGAGCTGTTGTTGGAGCTGCCTGACCAGAGCTGCTGTCTGTTGCTGTTGCTGCGTCTGCTGAAGCCCCTGGCGCTGGAACTGAGGTGGAAATGGGGAGCGGAAGATTGAACTTGACCTTTCTGCTTCCTTCCCCTTCCTCATCTCCTGCCCCCCTTTTTGAAGCGCCAGGCCTTTGCCTCCCACTCCTGACCCCCTGAACGCTGTCCCCAACCCAGTTCACTGGCTGTGTGCCCAACTTGAGCAGCTGTCCCAGAGCCAAGGCTAGTAGTCCAGCAGCTACCTGGGGCTGGGACTGGGGCTGGGGTTGGGGAGGGGCCGCCTGCTGCTGCTGCTGGTGTGCCTGCTGCTGCTGCTGCTGCTGCTGCTGCTGCTGCTGCTGTTGCTGCTGCTGCTGCTGCTGTTGCTGCTGCTGCTGCTGTTGCTGCTGCTGCTGTGAACAAACGAGGTATGTCTAAGGGGAGTGAAGGAGCTGAGCCTCAGAGGTGGTGGCAGGGAAGGGACCCGGTCCACTGCCCGCCCTCCCTCCCAGCAGACAGCTCCCAAATCTCTCCCACTAGGAACCCCCAACCCCCAGAAGAGCGAAGGGCGAGGAGGGGGAATCCAGGAGAGGGAATCGACTCCGTAGGGCCCTGCTGCACGCCAGCCATTCTGCCAGAAGGAACGACCTGGAGGGGGTCTCCCCTTCCGGAGGCTCCTAGGCCCCAGCCACGATTCCCATCCGGGGCCTTACCCGCAGGATCTGCTGCTGCTGCTGCTGTCGGATGTGGTACTGCTGCTGCTGCTGCTGCTGCTGCTGTTGCTGCTGCTGCTGCTGCTGCTGCTGTTGCTGCTGCTGCTGCTGCTGCTGCTGCTGCTGCTGCTCAGGCAGGATGGAAGCTGATCGGACGCCAGCCTGGACGCCCTGCGCGCCCAGCGGTGTCATGGTACCTATCATGGGTGTTTGCTGCAGGGTCTGGTGCGAAAACCTGCAAAGACCAGCGGTCCAAAGGTCAAGGCCCTGGAGCGGGATGGGGACAGAGGGGAAACTAGAAGTCCTGGGTCCCTGAACGGAAAGAAACGTCAGCAGGTCATTTCATTCATTCCTCCCATCACTAACCAGAAGAGCCCTTTGGGTTCAGACAGATTTCATGGTTGGGGAATCAGGGACAAAGACAACACCCCATTTTAGTGCCTCGTGACCTCCACGGTTAGGAATCTTACAATCCTGTTTTAGCTGTTTTTCTCTCAAGGAAATGAAAACTGGCCTTAGTACAGGATAGGCGTTCTATAAACACCTACTGAGGCGGTTTCTGGTGGTGGTGGTGGTGGTCCCGCGATCACGTTCCAGGATACGAAAGATGATTGAGCTCTACTGCTCTCCTGCCTTCCCAAGCACATCACTGCAACAGGCCACCTACGGCCCCGGCCCCCTGTCTCCAGTCTTCCCTCTCCTTCCCTATGCATCCTATCCCTGTATCCCATGTTCATCTGTCAACACATCAACTCACCATATGGCTTTCCCGATCAAAAGAACTCTTGGTGGGACTGTGTCTCAATTCTGTATCGGGTACTCAAGGGCCTATATCAGCCTGCCCATCCCTGGCCTATCTCCTGCTACTCTCCCAGCATGAATCTTATACTCTCTCTGAGCTCTTATTCCCATCCTCCCAGCCACCCTCCTCACTCTGGTTCCTAAATCTCTGTCCATGCTATGTCCTCTACCTGGACTCCACTCCCCGATCCTCCACTCCACAAATCCAAATCACAGTGATCCTTCAAAAGCCAACTCAAGGGATGCCTGGTGGCTCAGCTGGTCCAGTATCCGACTTCAGCTCAGGTCACGATCTCACGGTTCATGAGTTCGAGCCCTACGTCGGGCTCTGCCCTGACAGGGTACAGTGTGCTTGGGATTCTCTCTCTCCCTCTCTTCTCTGCCCCTCCCCTGCTCGCTCTCTCAAAAAGAAAGAAACTTAAAAAGAAAAAAAAGGGCCCACTCAAATCTAACCTCCTTCGTGAAACTTTCTCTGATGACTCAGGCCCACAATGCCATGATCTCATACCTTTTCGGAATTCCCACGTACTTCACTGCGCACAACTGTGCCCCTGATGATTTCTCTCCTCATCGTGTTTTTTAAATGTTCTTCTGTGTGAGCCTCATCTCCCCAGCTAGACTAAAAGTTCCCTGTGGTGAGGGACTTTGTATTTTCTAAAATCTCTCCTCACCCTACCCCATCCCAGCTCAGTGCTGGCCACACAGTGGGCAGCTGACATGTATCAATCATTTATTTATTTATTTTTGAGTGAGAGAGCGAGGGCGAGAGCGAGGACAAGCAGGGAGGGGCAAAGAGAGAGGGAGACGAAGAATCTGAAGCAGGCTCCAGGCTCTGAGCTGTTAGCACAGAGCCCACCACAGGGCTTGAACTCACAAACGGGGCTCAAACTCTCGAACCGTGAGATCATGACCTGAGCTGAAGTCGGGTGCTTAACCTACTGAGCCACCCAGGCGCCTCCAATGGATACTTCTAAGTAAAGGACTTTTCCTCCGGTCCACTCCCCAGTGTTCTAAATCCTACACTGCAGAGCCTCAAGACGTGATTCCCATGTCTTACCTAAGGCATGACGAGCATTCAGCATGGTGGGAGGGCTGGTTGGCTAGTCTGTTGCAGCGTGGACCTCCTCTACTACTGGCTTAATGGCTTCTTACCACACGGTCCATCTAAGAACCTGGGATCTTTCCTTATCATAGTTGTGTGAGTGATTTCCCCTCTCTGGGCCTCGAAGAAATATCGGGCAAGCGGATGTGAGACTACTGGCCACCAAGGTCCCTGCCAACTCTGGCATTTTGTGGCCAGGTGAGTGTTCCTCACCTCTCCCAAAGTTCTGACTAGTCCCTTTACCTCCTGGCACGGGTTTTCCCATGTCAGATGCTCCCTGGCACCTCAGTGTGTCTCCACGGCCCCCCAGTGCCCTGGGTACCTTTGAGTGGAGGTCAGCCCATGTCCGTAGGTTGGGGCCTGCTGGTGCACATAGCCACTGGGCCGCTGTTGCAGGTGGCGAGTAGGATCTACAAGAGTAGGATTGGTAGAAGGGTGGGTGCTCTGATAAGGCTGGCTGGAGTAGCTGGGGGGCACCATGGTACCTGCGGGGCCTGTGTGTTGCTGCAATCCCACATGAGAAACATAAGGAGTATAGCCCTGCGGAGAAGGAGGAGAGGGGGGTCAGGGCCAGGAGTGCGCAGAGCAGCTTGCCTCAAGCCCCGGGCTCGTCACCCTCTCGTGCCCTCACCTGGGAGGTCTGCAAACCGTAGGAAGAGCTGGGAGTCATCTGATGGACAGATGACTGTCCCAACATCCCCTGACTCTGCTAAAAGGAAAAAGGAGACAAACTCAAACTCAGGAAATGCTTTCCACCATCTCCCTTCTCCTGTCTCCCACTCTGCAAGTCCTTGTGAAGATCCAGGCATCTCCTCAGTCCCGTGACCCTCCAAAGCCCCTCTCCCTGACGGCCCTCCCTACTGCCCCTCTCACTATCTTTGCCTGGAGCTGTTGGCGAAGGCGCTGTCCTTGGGGCACAGCGGGCTGCTGCTGTCGGTAGACAGACGTCTTATAGGAGGAGGGTTCTAGTCCCATGACTCCGGTCATGGCCGTGGGCATCATTCCTGGGTAAGGTGGTCGGGTTGACAGCTTCTGCATCGGTAATCGCACAGGGCGGTACGGGTCCACACGAGGGCCACCTGGAAAGGGGAACGGGTTGACCTCTCTAGGCTCCTCGTCCCCCTCCATCCCCTGCTCGGTGTCCCCGATTGTCCACACATCCTCACAGACGTGGCGTCTTTGCTCGGGCGGGAGGAGCGTTTGGGTAACTCTCAGTCCTAGGGGCTGGCACTCACCTGCCGGGAGTGGCTGGTTCTGGGTGTACAGGCCTATGGAGCCCTGCCTGTAGCTTAGGTGGGATATGGATCCAGGGTTCGCATGGTGTAGGAGGTCTGGAGGCACTGTCACACCATACGGGCCACTCCTGCTTGGGCCCATTCCATAGTCCTGTGTGAGGGACAGAGGACGAAGGTGAGTGGACTGTAGTGGCATGTGGTGGGGTGAGGTGGGGCATCCGGGCTAAAGAGGAGCTAGACCTGTGTGGCCAATCCTCATAATTCCAACGGCACCTCTTCCCCACCTCCCCACCCCCACTCCCAGAAACCAGAAACTGTACAAGCACAGGCGTGGAGGAAGCGTAATAGGGGAGGGAGGCCACGCTAACCTCTGTCTTGGCGGCTGGCTGGCTGCGTTTCTTGCCCTTGGTGGACTTCTTCTTGCGTTCCTCGGTAGTGGGCGGAGCAGCCCCAGGTTTGTCAGTTTTGGGGGGCTCTGGAGCCTTCTTCTCAGGCTCCAGCAAGGTGGGGGCAGGGGGCTCCTCATCTTCCGGTGGCAGCGGCAGTGGCTCCAGGTAATAGGCACGGGGCCGGGGCCTCAGGTGTGTGTGGTAGAGCAGCAACCGCTGCTGTTCCTCTCCTCGGGCCACTCGCCGGTCAACCCGGACTGTTCCAAACCAGCCCCAAGAGAGTGGTGCTGATGGCTTCAAGCCTTCAAAAAGATCCCAGGGAGAGATCTTTTGTTTGGTGGAAACCTGTAGACCCTGCTCCAGAAAATGAGAAACAGTGAGTTGCTGAGACTTGGAAAACAGAAGACAGACCTCGAGGACTGGCAGGAGAAAGGGAAATGTCTGTTGGAAACAAAAAAAAGCAAAAAGTCAGTGGTAGACTCAGGCGAGGCGGTGAGAGACAGACAGCCGAACATGAACATATATAGATATACACACCAGCACACATGTACACTCATGGGGAAGACAAGAGAGTGACGAGGGGAAAGGGCGAGGGGCAGGGGGAGCAGAGACAGAGACAAACACCAACAGTCAGAGGAAGACATGGACAGAAACAGGAAGGCGGTGAGAGACTAAAGACAGAGACAGGGAAAGAGAAAAACAGGAAGAGAGAGACAAAGAGGCGAGTGGAGCGACACAAAGAAAGGCAAAGTGAGAGTCAGGCAGAGAGAGAGAGAGAGAGCGCGAGAGAGAGACTCGGACAGACAGACGGGCTGGGAAAAGAAAGGAAGACAACGTATATAAACTGGGTTGGACCCTGGATTTGAGATTCCACATCGTCTTTCCCCTCTCCCTCTCTGTTCTCCACAATGATTATGGTCAATCAACAAATACCCCAAGTGACAGAAGGGACAGAGAAAGTTGTGCAGAGATGGGTGGGTAGGGGAGAGGAGTGCAGGGATAAAAGAGATATGGCAGTTGGCCAGATGGGTGGGGTACAGGCAAGTGTGGAGGAGGCCAGGAGGCAGATGGGGCAGAGGAAAGGGGAGGGCAGGGCGCTGGTTAATGGGAGGCACGTTAAAAGGGGGGTGGATGGTGGGCAGAAGTGAAGGGAGAGATTGAGGAAAGAGGATGAGACTCCCAAGATGGAGAGCCAAAATGGTACTAAAAGTTCAGCGATCGTGGGGTGCCTGGATAGGCCGGTTGGTTAAGTGTCTGACTCTTGACTTCGGCTTAGGTCATGATCTCACAGCTCATGAGTCTGAGCCCCGCACTGGGCTCTGCACTGACAGCATAGAGCCTGCTTGGGATTCTCTGTCTCCCTGTCTCTCTGCCCCTCCCCTGCTCGCACACACTCCCTCTCAAAAATAAACATACATTCAAAAAGTTCAGTATGAGCTTAAGTCCCCAGAGACAGCTCCCACCAGCAGAGCCCGATGGATTCCCTGGCCCGATGAGCCTGTTGTAGGCACAAAGTCAATGCAAGGAAAGTTCTTGCCCAGAGGGGGGAAAAGGGCTAGGTGCAGGGATGAGAGGAAAATGGAACGTGCCTCCTTCTTGAAGATGGAATCGAAGCCGGCAATCTTGTTGCCCTTGGTGTCAATAAGGGAGCCCTGTGGCTCACATGTGATGACATCTCGGGTTTGCTTGGGCAGTGGCAGCAGCTGGCGAACTTTTTCCAGACTGTCCGACTGGCGCTCCCCCAACTCTTTCTGTGGGCAGAAGAAGATAGGACGACAGCTCAAGGACACAGAAAAAGAGGAATTGGAAGTCTCAGGGGAGAGCTCAGAACGTGGCAGGAAAAAGACACTCAGCAAACCATTGCCATACAAATACCGAAGAGAAAGTGGATGTGAAAGGGGAGGGCAGGCGGCTCTGGCCAGGGCAAAGTCCCTGAGGTCGTATGGCACCCACAGAGTCAGGGGACAGGGAGCCCAGATCCCCAGTCCCCTGGAGCCTCGCCCCGGCCTCCTCTGCTCACCCGCAGCTTCTTCACCAGGTTCATGTAGGCACGTTTGTTTTCCTCCATGCTGCCTTGAGAGATGCTAGACATGTCCGCAGCCAGGGTCCCGTTGATGAGCACGCTCAGCATGTCCAACACGGTGGTGAAGAGCTCACTGTGATGAGAAGCCAGGGAGAAACCCCAAGAAGGAGAGAGGCTAAGACACAGACCAGGGCCCCAGGGTGGGACGCGAGTGGGGACAGCTACACGGATCGCAGCGGGGTCGGCAGGTCGTGCACCTGGGGCGGGGGAAGGGAGTTCCTCTTGGGTGCAAAACTGAAGGGAGGGGGGTGGGGATGCTTTACTTGTTGGACTGCATGTCGACAGTGCCGCTGATGATGATCTCCAGGAGCAGCACAGCCCACTCCGTGGTCTGTTGGGTGCTGCGCTGCACCGTGTCAAACATGCCCCCCACCTGCCAGGGCCACAAGTCAGTCAGATGGCTCAGGGGCGAAGGCCAGCATTCAGGGAAAGCTTACATTAGAACCTGGCTGGGTCGCGCCTTAGGACACCTTAGGCCATGGTCCAGTTGTACCTATACTTTGCTACGTGATTTCATGCCAGTGACTTAGTTCTTGACACCTCTGGGCCTTGGTTTCCTGACTTCTAAAATGGTGGGCGTTGGACGAAGGGATGTCCAGGATCCCATTCAATGCTCCACAGTGGGTTTCTACGCCTTAGTATCCAGAATCCGGGATATCAAGGCAGGGTCCCCGTAAGGATCCCTCAACCACTTTCAGGTCCTGTGTCCTTAGGAGGGCTGGGTTAGTACTTGAAGACCCAGAAGAACTTGGGCCCTCCATCCCTGCACCCACCCTCCCTTGGGTGGGAGGCTTCTTTGCGGTGCACTTCTAGCCCCACCCGCCTCTTTCTTGTCCCCGGCTGCCTTCTCACCAGGTTGAGGCGCAGCTTGAGCGCCTCATGCATGAGCTGCTTTGGTTTGCAGTCGTCTAAGTACTGGTCATCTCGCCAATTATTCACAATCTGAGACAGAAACAAGGATAACACACGGCTCGGGGATCTTCTTGCTTCCACCCCCAAACACCCAAGGCATTGATCAGAAAGTCCCGAAGGTTCCATTTGCACAGAGGCCTCTCGGGTGCACCTTCTCCGCCCTCCCGCTCAGCTCCCTGCTCTCGGAGACCTGTACCTGGTGCACCTGGCTGTAGAGGGAGGTGAGGAGTCCTTCACGCTGCTCATCCTGCCCTTTCAGACATGTCAGCACCAGGGATAAGAAGGGCTGCTGGCTCAACAGGGACATGCTGGAGAAGGGAGGAAAAGAAAAAGACAGGGGGGCGCCTGGGTGGCTCAGTCAGTTGAGCTCAGGTCATGATCTCGTGAGTTCAAGCCCCACGTTGGGCTCTGTGCCGACAGCTCAGAGCCTGGAGACTGCTTTGGATTCTGCATCTCCTCCCCCCACCACCTCTCTCTCCCTCTCCCTCCTCCAACAAATAAGCATTAAAAAAAAAAAGAAAAAGAAAAAAAACGGCAGTCAGGCAACTTCCAGCCCCATCACTTCAAGCCCCAACTCCACTCTCCTGAGTTCTAGCCTCTTGTTCAACCATGTCCACCACCTGCCCTCTGATTTCCCACTCCTCTGTGATTTTTATCCCCACTCCTCTGCCCCAACTTCTCCCACCTTTTCCTCTGCCCTGCACCTGCCCCCTCTCCTGTCTACCGTTCAATCCCAGTCCCCCCACAGCCGCTTTACCTCTTCTGCTTTTGGCGATCACGTTCTTTGCGGGAAGAGGAACCCAAGTGCTGGCCCTTCTCCAGTTCCTCCCCAGCAGCCTTTAACACATGGCCCTGGACTGAGGTGGGCAGTTTGGCAATGAGGGGGGCCACCAGCCATACACCGGAGCGCTCGAGAGAGCTAGAGGACAGACAGAGTACACAGGGTTCCGGAGGAGCCAGGCAAGGGTGGGACAATCCATCCGCTCCTCTCCTGAGGAACAGGCCTAGCAGCTCCACAAGGCTGATATAATTTATGCTACCACCAGAAGAACCCACATGGGGAGGGGTCCTAACACGTTTCTACCCAACCTGAGCACAGGCTTGGTCTTGCTGCTGCTGGGCATGTTGCTCGCAGTGTTTCCCGAAGACGACCCTGTCTCTGCTGACTGTTGGAAAACCTCGATTGTGGCCTTGGCGATGTTCTCTAAGAGGGAGTTCATCTCCTGGGGAGGGTGAAAGGCATGGGGGTGCTAAATAGGTGACTGGGGGTGCATGGAAAACAAATGGTAGGAGGGCTGGGAGGTGAGGGCGGAGAAAGGCATCAGGAGGGTAACTGGAGGTTAGAGACAGAACGCTGCTGGGGGCCATGCCCTCCGGCACCTCTGTATTTCTCCAATTAGCCACGGTCTGTTCCTTGTATGCCTCCTTCCCGTTGCGACCACAGAAACAGCCTCTACCACCGCCACCATCAACCTTCCCCCACAGCTCAGAGCCCCAGCCCTCCCGACCCATTTCCCTATTCATCAGCCCCCTGTGTCGGCCATCTTCCCACACTCTCTAATGTCTCCCAGCTCAAGAACCCAAGGGCAGGACACAGGTTCTTCTATGATAGCCCACCTCCCTGGCACGCGGAACTGGGAGTGAGCATGGGAAAGAGGGGCCCAGGCAGCACTCACATTGTTAGGGGTCTGCTTGATCATGAGCTGTAGCTCCAAGGAAGACTGGCGCATGGTCCACTGGTCCAAGTTCTGTGACAGAGACACAGCCCCCACACTAGTCACCGCTGCCGCCCCCAGCTACTTATCACCCTGAGGCCAGTTCCTGATCTCTCACAACCTTGAAACACAAATGCCTACGACTCTGAAACGAACCTCTACATCCCGGTCTTTAGGAAAGACTACACCAAAATGATCTAAATTGGTTGAAAACCCTATTCTATTCCAATTTTTTTAAAGCTTTTAATTTTATTTTTGAGAAACAGAGAGACAAGCGTGAGCGGGGGAGGGGCAAAGAGAGAGGGGGAAACACAGACTCTGAAACAGGCTCCAGGCTCTCAGCTGTCGGCCCAGAGCCCCACGCGGGGTTCAAACCCACGAGCCGGGAGATCATGACTGGAGCCAAGGTTGGATGCTTAACCGATTGAGCCACCCAGGCGCCCCGAAAACCCTATCCTATTTCAAAGGAGGTTCAGGAAAGGCTTCACATCTCTCTCCGGTCTCCTGTTCCAGAGCCTCACATTCCTTAGCATCAGGAAGTTCTGCCTAACGCTTGCCCTAAATCCTTGATGTGAAAGTTGAAGCCTGCTTCTCCTGTTTTAAACCTGCTGCTCAAAGTCCTTTATAGACCCGAAGGCTACTGTGAGTTAATCTCTCTTTGACATTATCTCCTCTGGGCTAAAGAGACCTCATTCCTTTAGTCCTTTCTATCTAATGGCTTTACTTCTCCCCCGCCCCCAGTTACCTGCATGTCTGAAGCAGCGTGACAAAGCAGAAAGGGCCCAGGGACCCCTGGGTTCCCATGCGGAGTCTAAACTGACTAGCTGTGGCACCTTGGGCAAACTATGTAACCTCTTCAAGCCTTGGTCTGTCCCCTGGTTGGTCGAGCACAGCTACTCCTACCTACTTTACATGGTTGTATGGATTACGTGAGAAAATGTGCAGAGGACTGAGCGCGATATTCGGCACGAAGCAGACGGTAACTAGGAGCTATTCAGTAGTACTCCTGTTCGTTAACGAGCTGTGAGCAAACGCCAGACGAGTGAGGCCCAAAACTAGGCTTCCCAGATGTCATGCCTCCCACTGATAAGCTACAGTCCCACTTCAAATAGCCGTGCCCTCACCCGACAGTTTAGAGTCTAGACCACACGGGCTTGACTTTTAAACCATTGGGGCTGCATGCTCTCTCACCACCTTTTGCCCACATCCTTGTTCATCTTCCTACTTGACTCCCTCCCTCTTTTTCTCTCAGGGTTCCCGTGGTTTCACCCTGGGCCCAGGCCTCACTGCTTCCTCCGAGACCCCCATCACCTTGGCCTACCTGGAGAATACGCTTAATGCGTTGCCGCTGGGGGTTTTCCCCATCCTCGTTGTCCAGCAATCGATGTGGGTAGCAGATGAGCTGCATGAGGCGCTGAGCCTGGGCGCTACTCAACACCGGGTCTTGTAGATCATTGCTGTCCTCACACAGTGATTTAAGGCAACGTTCTCCTACCCATTCCTGAGGAAGCTGATAATCAGGGGACTGGGGCGACCAGTGAGGGGGGCAAGGGGTAAAGGGGGTGATGGGCTGGGGGTTGGTGAGGGACACAATGTATAGCAGGAAGGTGGCGTGATCATGGCTGGAAACAGGACTATACTATATAAAGGCACTTAGGAGGTGTGGGGGGAAGGTGAGACTGACCTGTTGGCAGATGCTGCGTAGCACGTATTTGGCATAGACGTCCAGACTGGCTGTCTCCACAGAGATGTTGCGGCCACCCTGCCTCCGACCGCCACTGCCCCCTCCTCCCTCCTCCTCTGGAAGTTCTTCTGTTCCTCCTGTCACCGTGAAGCCTGAGCCCTTCAGTTCCGCATCCCCTGTGGTTCACGGGTGGGAGATAGGGAGGGCAGAGTGAGATCTGAACACAGTGTAGAGACCCACCCCAGACCCACAGAGACAGCAACTCCCCAAATCCTGCCCTATGGGACAGAAATATACTTTCCTCCCTCCTCGCCTCCCCCAAAGCGCAGAGAGACCACCTTCAGGAAGGAGAAAGACTGTCCTTTGTAGTTTAGCTGGCGCTCCACCCTACACACACTTCTGGCACCACTCCCTTCCTACCCCCATACCAAGTACAAACACAGCCTTGAGAACAGCAAACACAGCTCCATCCACTATGCGGTTCTGGGAAGCAGCCAGCAGGTGGCGGTCACAGGAGGACCGGATTCCTACAGTAGGCTTGTCTGCAGAGGGAGCTCAAGTCAGGGGAAGCAAAAGTAGAAACGGCAGGGGCAGGGGGTGGGGTAACCGCGCTTTCTACTGTCCCCCACTACCCCCCCCCCCGCCCCGCTCAGATCAGGGGTCACTTACTCCCATCTGACTGGCAAGGATTGAGTTGAGGTGTCTTGAAAAGGTGGAGGAGGATGCGGCAGGTAAGCCTGGCCCCTGGCTCAGAGTCCTGTTCGCTGCAAGCTAAAAACAGAGCCAATTGGACAGGGTGAAGGCAGACCGTACATGGATTTGTGGGTGGTGAGGGCCTTAGAGGGAAGGCGAGGTCAGGCAAAAGGAGAAATTACAAGATAATGCTGGAGGAGAGGGGGAGCAGCGAACCGTCTTGCAGTGTAAGGAGAGTACCTCAAAGGGTCAAAAAAAAAAAAAGAAAAAAAAAAACAAACAACTGGACAGATCAGGGCGGCCAGTGCCGGGTTAGAAAGAGGCCACTCCCAGCCTGAGGCACACCACAGGACTGGCCTCTGGTGATACCGGGGAGGCCCACACCAAACAAGAAGCGGGGCCTTCGACTGCATAGGCAAACTCGGGGTCGAGAAATTCTAGGGGTTACAGATTGGCAGTTCACCAGCATTAAGGAGCGAAGGGATGGCGGCGCAGCGAATCAGATCCTCTAGGAGCAAACACTGGCGAGCGATGAGGATGGCGACAAAGGTAGCCAGGGAGTCATGAAAAGACAAGTCACTGACCTGGAGGAAAAAGCAGGCGGACACCCCAGACTCAGTGTGCAGAGAGGGCGTGCCACCTTGAAACGGTACGCCTCCACTCGACATAGCTCCGTCCCCCTACTACCTTGATTACTGTGACCAGTCCCCTGCCCTGGTAACCGTCCCGTGCCCCAGCAGGACCCCGGCCCAAGCCTCACATCCACATTGCAGAGAAGGTCATTGAAACCACAAGTGCCATTGTTAGAGGAGCAGCACAGGGCCTTAAGAACTCCTAGCCATTCGGCACTCAGTGACTTGCAGTAGCCGGTCAGCTCCGCACACAGGATTGCGATGTCATTCACCCTGGGGAAAAGTACAAATGCCCTCAGGAAAGCCCTGGTTCCACAAAACCTCAGACTCATTAACGTTTCACCGCCACCCCAGCAGTAACCAAGGCTGCAGTACCTCCCGGGCATCTCATCCCTCCCAACATCAGGCAGAAGCGTGGTGCCCGTTCCTCACTCAGTACGCCCCATACCTATCGGGATCATGGTGCCCCACACAGACGTGCATAAGGGCATTGCAGACAAAGCTGTAGCGGTTAGCAGGGTTCTCACTAAGACTCTTGCCTAGCCCCGTGTATGTGAAGGTGTGAGCTGCAGGGTTCTCCAGCGTGTCGATCATGAACTCGGGGGCCCAGCGCATGTTGGATTCTGATGGCTCCACATTGCAGTAGATGGTGTTCTTCACCTTGGAGCAGAAGTCACTGTGGTGGGGGGGAGAAAGGAGACAGGAGTGTCTAAGCGGATCTGGTGAGGTGGCGGGGATGGTCGGGGAAAGGGGAGGAGAGATAAAAGCGATGGACCGGGGACCTTGGGACAAGAAAAAGGGAGGTGGGACAGAGCAGACGGGGCGGGAGAGGCCCCAGCGAGAGTAAGGCATGGGGGCCTCTGAAGACAGGGAGGAGGACTGTGGGCACTGAGGAGACGGGCTGGAGGCCAGACTGATAAGGAAGAGAAGGAGGCAGACCTACTTTTAGGAACCAAGAACTTGTGGAGGACACAGTTACCCAATGGCCCTGCAGGGACAGCAGGGTCCCCGGCTGTGCGCTGCTCCTGAGTTGAGTGGTAACAGGAAGGAGATGGGACAGGGTCCCAGTCTCCACCCTTACCTCCCACCTCTCTTACCTGAAGAGCTCCCCAAATTTGCTCTTTAAATGGCTACAGGAGGTATACAGATCATAGAGATAAGCAAGGATACAGCGTTCTGCAGAGGAGCCGTCTGACCGGTTCATCCCATGCTTCACTACGCCACACAGCCTGTCACGAGGGAGCAAGGTCAGGAGGTTCAGCGGGTGGCGTGCGTGGGCCAAGGCACAAAGGTCCCACACCCGGGCTCAAGGCTCTTGGCAACGTGCTCGCCCTGTCCCCCCAAACGGCACACACTTCCCGTGGTGAGAACCCCCCCACGTCCCTATGAAGCCCTGCTTACCCCTCAAAGACCTGTGCCATCTGGTCCTGGTTGAGGATAAGGCAGGCATGATAATGCCGCAGGACAGCCACGATGCATAGGCACAGGCTGGTAGTGTAGCTGCCCACCAGATCTGAGGATTTGAGCAGCAGCTCGGCCTCGACTACACTCAGCTCATTCAGCAGCTAGCAGAGTGAGTGTCGGGGGTGGGAGGGAGGAAGAAATGAGAAGAGGCCCCACATGGTATAGGTAACCCCCCTTCCTGAGAGGACACTGCCAAGGCAGGCCTGAGCCCCTTCCTGCCGGAGTGGCCTCAGTCTAGAAGAGCCCTGTTGCCATACGTCACTGTCCTTTATTCTATTAATGACAGAAGCCGTATCGACGATCTAACCAGTCTCTAAGATACAATGCTATGGACTCCGCAGTGGGGGGACTGTCTGTGCCCAATGCTCTACTCCATCTCCTGGGCCTCCCTGGGGAGCACTTGAGCCTCCATTCCTGCCTTCTTAGCTCCTGTTCCACCTCATCCACCCTCTGGTCCCCACCGTGCTAGCCTTTCTGCTCCTCCAAGTAGCCCGGATACCGGCTTGAGCCTCTGCTCCCGACCTGGTGGCCCTATCTGGCCAACTCCTTCCTCCACCCCCGTCTCCCCCACTTCCCCACCTGAATGGCAAAGTCGATGAGGCCACTGATGCTGAGTGAATATTCCATGAGGTCGAAGATGAACTGCACATGCTGCACCAGAGGCAAGTGGTATGACATGCCAAGGGCAAAGCTCGTGATCTGCTCCAGAACATTCCGGGAGACCTGATAAGGGCAGTGTGAGTGAGACGGGAGTGGAGAGAGGTGGAAAGAACCAGGGAAGCAAGAAAGGATGGTGGCGGAAGAGGATGAGACCGGGAGGCTTAGCTGCCTGGGATGGCAGGGGGAGGGGGACAAAAAGATAAGGAGGAAAGGAAAGCAGGGCAGGACACCGAAATGTGGGGGAAGGGGGCTGGACTTAGGCCCACACCTGAGCCGTGACCTGGTGTTGGTCATAATGCGAGAGGTGCTGGAACTTAGCAAAGATATCTTCAGCGGTGGGGAAGGCTTCAGGCCGGTTGCGCCTCCGCTTCTGCCCGTCCTCCCCACCTGAGGGGACAGTTGAAAGGGACCAGTCAGGGCAGGGAAGATAACTAGCTGACTGGGGGTAGGGAGGGGGGTATGGAGAGAAGGCTACGGGTAGGGGGAGGGAGGGACAGGGGAAGGAAGGGAGGGAGGAAGGGTGGGAGGGGGAGAAGGGAGAAGGGAAGGGAAGGGAGGGTCACGGAGGGGCTGGGGGAGGGATGAGGGGAGGGGGACAGTGAAGCAAAGGTTTCGAGGACCACAGGCTACATGGACCTTAGAGGCATACATACAGGGAGGTGCTAGGTCGAGGGAGGGAAGGGAGAGGGAGGGCGGGCAGTAAGGGGCTTACTGTGAGGTACCTAAGAATGTCAGGTCTCCAGGATTCAGAGGCACAATAGGAGCAAGCTGGTCTGCAGAGGGGGGGAATGAGGGGGGAAGTTTCAAAAGGACTAGAGCTCTCAGGAGACTCCAAGAGACAGGACATTGGGACATGACTGGGGGTTCCCTGTGCTGGGGAAGGGGAGACTGACTAGGGCACTCTTTGGGGGAGAGCTGTTCAAGGAGCCTCAAACCCACCAGTTTCTGCTGTTCCCTTGCGGTTCAGAACCTTCAGGATATCCTTGGTAATTTTCTTGATGGCATGCCGGGCATCATCTCGCTGCTTTCCCACCCCAAACAGTACGACCAACCGCTGGTTGCACTCATGGCTGCATGACTCCTCCTGCATCCCAGCAGCACCATCAGACTCCAGCACAGGTCTCTCGCCCTCCTCTTAAAAGCATGCTCCATGCCCCTCAGCACCCCAGAGCTCAAGCCCTTCCTGGCACACCGCACCCTCAGGACCAGCTCCAACCCCTCGGCACAGTGCCTGGACAGGAGCCTGGGTTCACACCGGATGGTCTCAAGGTGCTTGGGGAACAGTACCTGGGGGATGGGAAAGTGTGTGGCGTACTGCACGTGGCGCGGCTGGTCATAAAGAACCCCGAGAGTCCCTTCTATCTTCTCCTTGGGTGGGGGCTTCACCTCCTTCTCAACATCTGGTTTCTCAGGGGACGGACTGCCCTTGCCCTCACAGGGCATAGTAGGGGAGAACAACTAAGAGAAGGCGAAAGGGCAGAACATTCAGAAGAAGAAAAGGGGGCAAGGGGCATAAAGAAACTCCCCAAAGGGGTGCAACGGGAGGATCTCAGGAGCTGGACTCTTCCACATGGAGCTCTAAGTAACTTACTGAGAAATCAGGCTTCTCCATGTCCTCGAAGAGCACACTGGAACTAGGGTCGATGTCCATAGATTCCGAGAGCCCTGGATCCTGAGGGCACAGAACAGAAGTGAGGTTGCTTTAGCCCCAGGGAGCTGCTCCCCACCATCTAGAAAAGTTGACCAGGAAGCTGGAGAGAGGAGACCATGTGGGGAAAAGTACTGGCTCTGTGCTCAAACTTTAGACGGGTCACATAACTGCCACAGGCCGTTGTCTTCAGCTTTAAAACGGGGGCAGGCGGGGCAACTGGGTGGCTCAGTCAGTTAAGCATCCAACTTCGGCTCTGGCATGATCTCACAGTTCCCGGTTTGTGAGTTCGAGCCCCGCATCAGGCTCTGTGCTGACTGCTCACAGCCTGCTTCGGATTCTGTGTCTCCCTCTCTCTCTGCCCTTCTCTCTTTCTCTCTCTCAAAAATAAACATTAAAAAATTGAAAGTAAAATACAATGGAGGCAGGTGTCCGGGTGGCTCAGCTGGTTAAGCTTCTGACTTTGGCTCAGGTCATGATCTTGTGGTTCATGGGTTTGAGCCCCACGTCAGGCTCTGTGCTGACAGCTCAGAGCCTGGAGTCTGCTTCGGATTCTGTGTCTCCCTCTCTGTCTCTGCCCTTCCCCCATGCTCACTCCCACTTTCTCTCAAAAATAAACACTTGAAAAATTATAAGATGGGGGTCAGAGCACCTCACTCTGCTGTGAGGATCAAATGGAAAAGAATGGATAGGAGAGGGCTTTGCTGGCCCCGAAGCACTAAGCAAACACCACCCTCGCTATTAGGTAAGAGACTCTCAGAGGACACTGGGAGCCAGCAAGATGGGAATGTCAGAAGAAACTGGCGAGGGCAAGGCACAGTCCACTCACCTCCAGCTTGCTACTGCTGCTGCCCTCAGCCTCCTTGCGCTCGGAGTCATCAGTGGGGTCGTCAAAGGGAGAGGGAGGCCGGGGACCAGGGGCTCCAAAGGCAAGGTCCCCTCGGGAGATGAGGGTGCAGGTATACATGTTGTGGGAGAAAACATCATGTCGAATCAGTTCACAGAACAGCAGTACCAAGTTAAAGAACTCCACTCGCTCACTCTCACTTCGAGGGTCCGCTGCAGGGAGGGAATGAGAAAAGAGAAATTAGGAGAGCACAAGAGATGGGCAGCAAGCGAGAGAAACACACATAAGGCACGGTGCTCCTAGAGTACCTGAGATGGGCAGGAGGAATGACTTCTCCCTCCCCCCAAAAAATAAAACCCCCAAAACTGTTGAGGGACAGAGCACAGTTGGTTACCACCCCCTCCTGCCCCACACCCCGTCTTGGAAAGGAATACAGCATCCTTGCTGCTATTTATATGTGAAAATGCTTCTGTCGTATGTTGTTTTTATTCTTCTTTTTATTTCTTTATTCTGTTAAACTGTAAGATGATCAAAGACTAGAATTATGTCCAAAAATCGTTCTGCGTAAAGCCCAAGACAGAAATATATACCAGAAAGCCCTTAGTTATGCTTCTTGGCAGGTAAGTGGGTCTAGGCAGAGGTAACCAGAGGGTGGCAGGGGTCCATACTCAGCATGGGAGCCTGGGTATCCAGAAACTGCAGGAGGACATCCTGGAAAATGGGAGCACTGGGAGCCGAAAGGGAGCCAGAGGCAATGGAACCCTTCTCATCTGCTGCTTCTGATTCTCCACAACGCTATAAGATGAGAGAACAAACCGTAGCATTGCTTTTGGCCTGGGTCTTTACTCCTCTACGTGTAATGTACGAACTACCACCTGTTTTGCCTCCACCCCCAAGCTTTTCACTCCCATCTCTGCTTTGTTTTTTGTTTTAATGCTTTATTTATTTTTGAGACACAGAGAGACAGAGCTGGAACAAGTAAAGGGCAGAGAGAGAGGGAGACACAGAATCCGAAGCAGGCTCCAGGCTCTGAGCTGTCAGCACAGAGCCCGACGTGGGGCTCGAACCCATAAGCTGTGAGATCATGACCTGAGCCGAAGTCGGACACTCAACCCACTGAGCCACCCAGGCGCCCCTCCCATCTCTGCTTTGACCTCCATTTTCATTCCCGCCTCCCATCTGAAGATTTGACTGCTTCCCTAACTCCAGCACCAATCTACTCCTTTCTACTGGTAGATACCCTACCATTTCTTAATTCCCACAATGTTATTTGCTTAAGGTTTATGGATTTGAGGGTGAGGGTGAGAGAGAGAGAGACAGAGAGAGAGAGAGAGAGCGAGAGAGAGAGAAGGAACTAGCACACGTGGAGGAGGGGCGGAGAGAGAGGAGACAGGGGATCTGAAGCCGACTCCCCGCTGTTAGCACAGGGTCCTACATGGGGCTAGAACTCAAGAACCCGTGAGATCATGACCTGAGCCAAAGTCGAATGCTTAACTGACTGAGCCTCCCAGGCGCCCCTATTCCCACAACTTTAATTTGGGCTCCACTACCAGCTCAGTCAGTCTCCAGCCCCAGTTGCCCCTGCCCCATAAGCCAACCACATTCTCTTATCTCTGCCCCCTAACCTCAGCCTCAATCTCAGCCTGTCTCTTCTCCAGCAGCTTGGCGACCACCATAGCACGATGCCGACCAGAACGCTTGCAGCTGACAGCCCACTCACACAGTAATGATACTACGGCATCATCATCTGAAGAGATCTGGAGACCAAAAGAGAACGAGGGTGAGTGAGGTAGGGCTGAGGATAAAGAACCGAGCTCCACTTTCTTCAAGACTGGGCCCCAACTTACACCATCCTAAGCCCAGTCAGATCGTCTTTTCGGACATCCCTGGTTTCGGTGCACCGCCATGCCTTCCCCTCATACACACTGCTACTCTTGCAATGCTTTTTTTTCTCCTTCTGTTCCCCTTCGTGCTTACCTCATGCCCATCCTTACTAGGTCCCAATCCAAAGATTCGGTTGCAAAGGGAGTCAAGAGAGTTGCTGAAGTCAGAGCGCTCAAAACTATGGCTGTCCAAAACTTCCAAAGTATGGAGCACCCGTCCAATCGTGAAGCCTCAGAAGGAAAAGTGGTAAAGAGGACTTAACTAGAGGCCTGATGCACTCCAACTCTCAGATCTATATGTCCTTACCATTCTTTCCTCAAACATCCTTCTTTCTATCTGTCCTCTGGCACCCACCTGCAGTGGCTTCCTGGCACTTATCAAAAGACCAGCGAACCTCAACTGCCTGTCCTCGCTCCTTGATCTGCTGCTCAATCTCACGCAACTTTGCACGGACCTGTGACATGGGAAAGGAAGGCTTTAAAGATGCACCAAGGAATGCACAAGGCCAGGGCCCAGGCTAAGAGAATAGCACCAGACTCCGAGTCACTATTTCTTTTTTTTTTTTTAAGTTTGTTTATTTATTCTGAGAGAGAAAAAGAGAGAGAACATGCAAGTGAGGAAGGAGCAGAGAGGGAGAGAGAGAATCCCAAGTAGAATCCCATCTGTGCTGATAGCGCAGAGCCTGACATGGGGCAGAATCTCATAAACCATGAGACCATGACCTAAGCTGAGATCAAGAGTCGGACGCTTAACAGACTGAGCCACCCAGGCACCCCCAAGTCACTACTGCTGAAAGAGCAATTCAGCTTCACATCCCAATCCAGGGGTACCATCCTACTGGTGAGACTTACCTGCTGAGTAAAGGCACTGTTGCCCTCTGGCATGGGCAGGTTGGAGGGGGCAATAGGCAGGTGGTCAAGTGGTGAGCCAGTCTTAATGCGGCTATCAGTCAGCGAGTAGTGCCAAACCAGGGCACTAGGACAACACAGGAGAATGGTCTGCCAGACAGGAACAGCCAAGTCAAACTCAATTATCATTGAGTGTCTCTAGAATCCCATTGCAAGAGCCCACACTTAGATTTCAGATCCAATGTTATTCTGAGTCCTCAGAGTAACACCACTCCATCTCTGAGCCCCTCCCCTCATCCACTCCCTTAAAAGGCTCTGGGCCTACTATTTCATCCCAGGAAGGAACTAACTGAAAAGGAACCAGCACCCCATGAATGAAAAGCGGCAATCCCCAAGCAAGTGCCTGGTGCCTACTTTCACCTCCAATTTAGAATCCCCCCCCCCAATTCTCCAGGACGGGCACCCAAATCTCACAATGCTCCTCCCTACTTCCTTGGGCCCACCCAGTACCTACCTGAAGGATACAGCTGAGGCCAAAAACCAGGGGCCGGTGCTGAGGGCACATCAGCAGGTCACTAAAGGGTGTAGAGGGAGTGCTGCTAGTTGGGGGCTGAGGAGCGGGGGTGGTGGGCAGTGTGCTTGTCGACTGAGCAGACATAACGTGGGAGGAGTGACTGCTCACACCGTCCAGTTGCAAGGCCAGTCTCCGGGTACAGAAGTAGGCAAGGCGGCGGGAGAGGTATGCAGACTGAACGAATTCCCCTGAGTACTGTGAAGACATGCCAATCAAAACTCCTGGTTCTCCCCGAGGGACACGAGGGACACGGCACTCACATCTTACTCCTCCTCCTCCAAGTGTCCCTAGATCCCCCACCCCTACCCCAGGCCTTACTCGAAGCAGCAGGGGCAGCAGAAGTTTAAGCAACTCATCTTCTCCTGGGCGGATTTTCTCAAAACACTCAAGTACCCAAGTCAGGAACTCATGTCTGTCCAGCATTCCATCCTATGGGTGCAAGGGATGGGAAGAGTATCCATGTAGCCAGGGACTGTTAGAGCTAAGGCAGATAAAGTAAACGAAAGGAGGAAAAGAACCGCGGCTGGGGCAAGTTTGCGGCAGATCCTGTCCTGCACTGGCAGAATGTGAGGCCAGGCTCCACCAAGGGCTCGCACGACATGCCCTTCTTCCTACCTGAAACATGAACATGGCCAGCTTCTCGTTGTAGTCCCACTGCCGGATTGCCACCTCTACATCATGGGGCAAGGGCCCTATAGTGGAACCGCAGCCTCCACTGCCCGCGGGCCCTGGCCGGTAGTATTCAGCCATCTTTTGCAGCTGCTCCCATAAGTACTTGGTGATGATCTGAGTCCACTCTAGGGGAAAGATGGGAAAGGGCCTTATTATACCATCCCGCTACTTAGAACACCTTCTGCCTCCCCTGCTCCCCAGCACCCACACCCCCAATTACCATACTTCTAAATCCTATTCACCCTCTTAGGCTCTAGTTAAATGCCATCCTCCTAGAGTCTTCCCAGGTATCCCCAAAAGAAAGTAATCTTTCGGGGGCACCTGGGTGACAGTCGGTTAAGTGTCCGAGCTTTGGTTTCGGCTCAGGCCGTGATCTCACAGTTCGTGAGTTCCAGCCCTGCATTGGGCTCCAAGCTGACAGTGCAGAGCCTGCTTGGGATTCTCTCTGGCCTTCCCCTGCCCACTCTCTCTGTCTCTATCTCTCAAAATAAACTTACAAAAAATTGAAGTAATCTTTCTTTCCACTGAAGTCTCAAAAAACCTTCTGCTATCCCTTTTGACACTTACATATGCTATATATATATATATATATATATATATATGTACACACACACACTTTCTATGTCTAATTATGTGATTTACACATACGCCTTAGCATCCCTACCTGATTATAAGCATCCTAAGGGCGGGAATAAAGCACTGGTCACCTTGATAGTGCAATACATGCACACAGTGGATAGTGAAGATACTCAATGTTTGCTGAGTGAATGCAAGATACAGCAGAAGCAAGGAATACAGGAGCACCTGGGTGGCTCAGTCAGTTAAGTGTCCATCTCTTGATCTGGGCTCAGGTCATGATCTCACAATTCATGGGATCAAGCCCATCAGGCTTGTGCTCACAGCATGGAGCCTGCTTGGGATTCTCTCTCTCCCTCTCTCTATGCCCCTTCCCCACTCATGTGCATGCTCTCTCTCTCTCTCAAAATAAATAAACTTACAAAGTAGTTTTTCTTTTTTTTTTTTTTTTTAAAAAAAAGCAAGAAATACAGAGGAGGAAGAGGAGTAATTCATTCCAAGCGTCTATCACTCCTTGATGCGATCAATGGTGGGACCCCTGGTATTAGGAGTTACTCACCCATGAAGGGGTCAATGACATGTCTCTTCTTAACCTTGGTCTCACTGATTGCTGCATAGTAGGCACAGGTCATCTTAATGAGCCAGGCAGCCCGCATCACAGGCACTGTGTATTTGGCTAAGTACCCAAACACTTCTTCCTTTTTACTGAAAATGGGGACCTGGATGGACATTGCAAACAGTGAGACCTCTATTACCTCCACAAATTGGCACCCATGTAGCTTAATCTGGGAATAGGATGGTACTTCGTACCCATGCTCCCCACCATGGCCTTTAGAACAGGAAATAGTACCTCACCTTTTTGGCTAGTTGTGTGAGTGGCTTGGTGCCAGCCAGGTCAGTGAACCAGGTGTTAATGGCACTCTGGGATCGTGCAGTCACCAGCCAGAAGTTGTCCTTTTGGTTCACTTGGGGCTTCCTGCGACCAGTGTCAGGGAGGGTGTTACAACGTAACTTCTCTGCAATGATGCTGCTGAAGTTGGAACTGATCTGAGGGAAGAAAACTATATGTCAGGGTGGGAAAGAAGGGGCAGAGAGGGGATCATGGCTTTGATGGCCAAATACCAAGGTGGCAGCAGTAGGTCAGGGAAGAAACCTCGGCCATTTAAGTCATCCCTTTAGGTCTTCCCAACCCCGGGCCTTTGCTCCTTCTCAGATTCTTCCAGCCTTTTCCTTCAGCCTGGCAGGATTGTCTCACCTTGGCAGGATTGAAGTTGACGTTCTTGGCACTGCCATGTTCATCCCCAGAGACAGCAGGCTGGTTATTGAAACCTTGTTTTACATTCAAGGCCGTCAGTTCATCCTGAGGCAGGAAAACGATATTTTAGCTCCCCCCCTCCACCCTTGGGGGGGGTGGTGGTGGTGGGAGAGGAGGGCAGAAGAGAAGGGAACAACAGGGTAAAAAAAGGTAGGAGGAGTATTCTGAGTAGAACAGATTGTTATTTAAAGCTAGGCCCTTATATTCATTTGGACCCCACCCTCACCCCCACAGCCACTAAGATTTCCAATCACCCAGCGCTCGCTCAACATCACTCTTCCTTGTGAGCTTGCGAGCAGCCGCAGCTCCCCAAGCTGCCTCAGACAACTTTCTAAGGTGTGTGTGTATGTGGAGGGGGGCGCCTCCAGCGTGGCCCCTACATCATTCCCTGTTCACACCCGGGAACCCACCGCCCCCACCCAGGTCGCACTCTCTCACACCAACCCACTTTACTCTTACCCCTTTTGGGACTTTGGCTCCCACCAAACCGCCCTGCCCCCCCTTTCCCAAACCATCAACGCTTCCTCCTATGCCGATCGCTTGCCTCAGGCCCCTCCAGAACCCCGATTTTTGAACGCACCTCCTTCTGTTTGGGATCTTGAGGGTACACATCGGGAGGCCCCAGCCGCGGCCGCTTCAGGGGCCGGTGTTCGTAGCTCAAGATCCCGAAGGCCGCCATCTTGCCCAGCCCGTAGCGCCGGAGGCGCCAGCCGGGGCGACTGAGGGGGAGGGGGAGAGGGAACCGAAAAGGGGGCCGGCGGGTGGGAGGACGGCAGCCGAGAGACAACAGGGGGCACGTTAGGAACTCTCGATCGTTGCCGGAAACTACCGAGGGGAACCGAGGGACGCCGGGAACCGTCGGACAATACCGACTGCAGCGGGGGCGGGGCCCAGCCCAGCGTGGGGCGGAGCTCCGCGGGCGCGGAGCGTTTGGGCCCGCGCGGCTGAAGATCGATTTCGTTCCCTGAGTATCTGCGAAACATCCTGGAGTCGCACAGTGTGCCGCGGGGTGCGACCCCGGGAGGCGGGAGGCGGCCGCCGCGCCGAGCACTCTCTGGAACTGGGTTTCCCATGCCTCGCTGAGTCCTTGGCCTGGAATCAGTGCTCAAGGGCATTTGCGTTGGTGAGGAACTCTGCCTTCTTAGTATAAACCACTTCTCCGTTTCTGAGTTGCTGCATCTGAAAAATGGGCGTACTGTTACCTCCTTCAAAGAAAGGGCTGTCGTGAAGATTAGAAACTGTCTGCATAAGAAAGTACCCATTAAACCCCTGAAACGCCAGCTCTAATCCCTCAAGGTCGTTAGGTTCTGGCACTGAGGTTCTTAACCTATTTTGATTCTCAACCCCTTTAAGATGCTGATAGACGCTGTGGTCCTTCTTCCCAGAAAAATGCAGAGGCATACGAAATGTTGCATACTTTCCAGGGAAATTCTTAAGAGCCCTTACAGTTCATCGGTGTGTCCCCTAAGTGTCCATGAAACTCCAGGTTGAGAAGAACCCTCGCTCTAGTGAAACAGGCATCTACTAAGTGTCAGATACTTTCATTCTGTAAACAGCCCCACTGTTAGGGGTTGTAATTGTTTCCATTTTGTGGCTGAGGAAGCTGATTTTCAAAGAGGAAAGGTTCACTTGAGCGATATTATCCAGGTACTATGTAACAGAGATGAGACTAAGATGTTTCCTTGACTCGGGCCAGTACCCTTTCTGCCATGGCATTGCCCGTCAAAGAAAAGACAGAGTGCTGTAATAAAAGTCACAGACAACAATAAGTTTAAAAATAGTAAAACTAGCAAATACTTGAAAGTATCACTAACAAAATGCTATTGAAGCACAGTAGGAAGACAAATTACTTCTGCCTGGGGAGAGGAAAACATACTGGGAGAGGTAACATTTCAGCTAACCCTAAGGAATTTCAACCCACAAAAAAATTAAAGTGCGTTAGAACATAAGCACAGTGCCTGGCACATATTTAGGGCCTAATAAATGTTTGCTAAATAAACAATTTCTATAAAAGGTGTCTCCAATCAGATCTTGTGTTTGGGAGAAGATAAATCTGGCAATAAGATGAAGAATGGGTTAGAGACCAGGCAGGGGGCCTTTAGAAAGGGAGGCCAGTTAGTGGGTTCTAGGAATAATCACGACTACAGGGAATGAGAGGCTGATTTAGCACAGTGGCTGTGTTCATGGAAAGGAAGACCCTTCTGAGAAAAACAACACAGACATAGGGCTGATTGGATTTTCAGGATGAGAGAGAGGGGGAGGAGTTGACAACGACTTTGAGGTTTCAAGTCTGGGTGACTGAGAGGGTGATGATACATTCACTGAGACAGGGAACACAGGAAGAGAAGCAGAGTTAGGGGAAGATGAGGAGTGTAAAGCCAGTATTGCTGTTCCTCCATTTCCAGAATCCCCTAAGTCACAGCTCCTCACCAGTCTCAACGGGGATCCAGTTCAGACGGCAGCGAAGGGTGGGTCTTCTGGTTTGGATCTGATCAGAAGAAAGACAGATATACATGTGCCCACGGGAGCCAAGACTGTACTTTCCACCCAAGACGGTGGGGCTTTGACTGGGGCTTCAGGGTGACTGAGCCCAGGAAGGAGCATAACGCGGGAGGGAGAGGAAAGTCCAGACCCTCCACTCTACAGGATAAAATGACGTAGATGAGGAGGTGGTTGGGAGTGCTCATGGTGTTGCTTGTGGTGGTGAACAGATAGATCCTTCCCAGGATCTAGGTGGCCTGAGGATTCTTGAGTCTGTGACAGTATTATATGCCCAGCCTCAGTCTCTACTTATAATGCCACTTTACAGTGGTGGTGGTACATCTACAGATTAGATTAACACTTAATCTCCCAGAGGATTTAGCCTGTGTCATAGCACACATTTGCCACACCCTCTGCAAAGCCCTGGTTTCTAAGGTTCTTTCCACCGGAAGCTATGACAGAAGGAAATGTGTGGGTGGGGAGGGGTAATGGGTGAGGGGCCCAGGTTCCTGACAGTCGACACCCAGGGAACGAAGAGCAAGCGCCATGTTGAAGCCACCATTGCCACTTAGATCCCTCTTATTCCTGCAGCTGCCTCTGCTGGGGGTGGGGCTGACCTCGAAGGTCCCCATGCCCAATGGGAATGAAGACATCGCGGCTGGTGGGAAACCTGGGACTGAAAGGGGTTGGTGAGAGGGGAGCCTGTGGGAAGGGGCTGTACAGAAAGCTTGGACCTGCCATGGGACTTTAGAAGGATGCGCGTGGAATTTAAGAGTACTGTGGAGCAGGAAAGGGGAAGGGTTCTCTGCCTCCTGCTGCTGCTGCTGCTGCTTCTGACCATCATGTCTTGTCTTCCCATCCCCCACTTCATTTTCTCCCCAACCTAGATTTCTTCCTGACTGCGACACCCTCCACGGCCCTCAGCGTTTCCACCCTGCCACTCCCAGAGGTCCAGTGTTTTGTGTTCAATGTCGAGTACATGAATTGTACCTGGAACAGCAGCTCTGAGCCCCAGCCCACCAATCTGACTCTGCACTATTGGTATGAGGAGGGAAGAGGGGATAGCACAGGGGAGTGGGAGGAGGTGAGCTGGATGGGACTTTGTGGGGACCCAGAAAGAGGGTGGCCAGCATCTCAGCCTCCCCACCATTTTCTAATGGGGTAAGTCACACGTCGGTTCAGAGTGGAGGCTGGGCTGTCTTATCTGTAGTCCCCGTTTATGCCACTGTTCCTCTTCCTCTCAACCCTTCTCTAGGTACAAGAACTCCAACGATGATAGAGTCCAGGAGTGTGGCTACTATATATTCTCTGGAGGGATCACTTCTGGCTGTTGGCTGCAAAAAGAGGAGATCCATCTGTATGAAACATTTGTTGTCCAGCTCCAGGACCCACAGGAACCCAGGAGGCAGTCCACACAGCGGCTGAAACTGCAGAATCTGGGTAATGGGGAAAGGGTGTCAAGAATCCAGAGATATTTTTGCGGGGGACCGGGGAAATATTGTGGGCCGCTGGAGTGTCTGGCGTGGTTGTCTTTCACCTTAAGGGTGCTGAGGCAGAAAGGAGGAGGCGAGGGATCAGGATAGGGAAGGGAGGAGGGTCAGGGGCACTACCTTCAGGATCCTAACTTGTCTAGGCCAGGGGAATAACCGCACACGTACACACACGCGCACGCACACACACACACACACACACACACACACATATCTCCAGTGATCCCCTGGGCTCCGGAGAACCTAACGCTTCGCAACCTGAGCGAATCCCAGCTGGAACTGACCTGGAGTAACAGACACTTGGACCACTGTCTGGAGCACCTTGTGCAGTACCGGAGTGACTGGGACCGCAGCTGGACCGTGAGTGACTGGGGTTATGAATGTAGCAGCTGAGGCCAAGCAAAGGGGGAGAGAGTATTCAATCAGCCACCCAGGAAGGCCTGCTCTCAAGCTCGTGTTCTCTGCCTCCCAGTTCTTCTGCTCTGTCCACTGTCATCCAACTCCCTTTCCTATCATCATCAGTGACTTTCCATTAACGATTCCGTACCCATACTTCCCTCAATGCCTGATAGGCAAGTAAACAAAAGGAAGCCTTCAAGGGGATCTAGAGGGGAGGCATTAGATTCCACTCAGTGAAGGGAGCAGTGTGGCCTGAGTAGTCCAGAGAGAAGGGAAGAACTGGGGAGAACCAGGTGACATGTGGGGAGGGGCAGCAGTTTGAATTCTCCCTCCTTTTTTAGACACCCGTCTCTCCCTCACCCTCTTTCTCCCCAAGGAACAATTAGTGGACCACAGACATAGCTTCTCTCTGCCTAGCGTGGATGGGCAGAAATTCTACACGTTCCGTGTCCGGAGCCGCTATAACCCACTCTGTGGAAGCACTCAGCACTGGAGCGAATGGAGCCGCCTGATCCACTGGGGCAACAATACTTCAAAGGGTAAGATGGGCCTAAGGCACCCCCCCCACCCGTAAGCCCAGTGCCCCAGCCTTTCTAGCACCACTGCCTTTTGCTCTGCCACTCGACCCCTAAGCCCCCAACATCGGGTTGCCCCATCTCCCCTCACTGTTCAACCTCAACCCCCAGGTAGCAGGGCTTTTCTGTGTAGGATCAGGTCAGTATGTTGTTAGAGTATGTGTGTGTGGGGGGGTGTTGAGAAGGAGGCAGAGGCGATACAGAATGTATAAGATTCCCCTATAGCACTCCCAGAAACCCTGCATGGTAAAGGTGGCTTTGGAAGCAGACAGATCTAGGGTTTAAACCTGCCTCTGCTCCTTACTCCCTTTTTGACCTGGGGCCTATCACTAGCCTCTTTGATTCTGTTTCCTCATCTGTAAAATGGAGATAACAATTGCTCCTCCCCGTCAGGAGCCGTGAAGATTAAGTATATGGAAAGTGTCTAGCACTGCGCCTGGCACCACGCTGGGGCTCTACAAACGTTGGCACGTAGTAGGAATGCTACAAATGTTAGGTCTCTTTCTCTTCCTTTTTTTTTTTTTTTTTTTAAATAGAGAATCCTTTGTTGTTTGTACTGGAAGCTGTGCTTATCCCCCTTGGCTCCATGGGATTGATTATTAGCCTTATCTGTGTGTACTGCTGGCTGGAACGGTGAGATTTCAGATACCCAGGAAAATGAGGTGGGGGGGTCTGGGAATAAATAGTAGAGGAGGATTATCACAGGGGCTCCAGGAGTAGAGGGCAGGACAGTAAGGAATGAGGGGTCACTCCAGTGGGCATGGTGCTAGAAGGAAGCTGCGGGACCAAGGAACGCAGAATCCCTTCATTCCATCCGGGAGAGCTGGGAGACGGGTAACCTCTGTGCTTCTGCCCCCTCTTTCTCCTCTGTCAGGACGATGCCCCGGATTCCTACCCTCAAGAACCTAGAGGATCTGGTTACTGAATACCACGGGAACTTTTCGGTGAGAACATTGTCATAGGCGGACTGCAGTTTGTCAACTAGCGACTGCCTGCCAGCAAGTCAGACAGAGTGTGGGGAGCAGAGGGAAAGGGAGGGGGCCTGCACTAACTGTCAGGATGTGGCCAACCGATTGGGGGATGGGCTGGATGGGGAGCGACACCCAGAAGAACTGATTATAAATTGGTTGAGGCAGATGGAAACAGTGTTCTGGGGGCCCCAAGAGTCTGTGTGTCCCTTCCGTGAGCACTGTAGTTGCAGACGTTGTAAGTGCTCCCTTGGCACAGAGCCTGGGTCTTTTGCTCCCTGCCCCTAATTGACCCCTGACCTGGAGATATCTGTCTTTAGGCCTGGAGTGGAGTCTCTAAGGGACTGGCGGAGAGTCTGCAGCCAGACTACAGTGAATGGCTCTGCCACGTCAGTGAGATTCCCCCAAAAGGAGGGGCTCCGGGGGAGGGGCCTGGGGGCTCCCCCTGCAGCCAGCATAGCCCCTACTGGGCTCCCCCATGTTACACCCTGAAACCTGAAACCGGAGCCCTGATACCCTGACAGAACCCCAGAGTCCTGCAGTCCTAAACTGTACTAACTTCCCCTCATCCAACCAGCCTGGGTCCAATGCTCCAATGCTCACCTCGCCCCCCTGTGGCTGATTGTGAATTTTGTGCCCCCCATAACTCCGCCCCCGCGCATTCAACATCTCCTATCATCCAGTTGGCCCTTTGTCCTGAAGGTGTTTCTCATCTTCCCCAACCCAGCCCTCCTTCCTCACAGGATTGTTTCTCCCCGCCATCCCTCCATCCTTCCCTCCCTCTTTCCCATCTACCCTTCAATTATTCTCGAATCAATGAGAAATAAAGCTTCTGTTGATAATCATCAAGAATGTCTGTTGTTGGGGTGGGGGGCAAGGGAAACGTGGGGTGCAATAAGGGTAGGAGGCATGGTGCTCACGGTAGGAAAAAGGAGTAGTAGACTCGCCATGTGTAAGCAGTAGTACCACAAATGAACTAGAGAAGAGGACTGTTCCAGAAACTTGGCTTTTTTCTAGGTGTCCTGCACTCCTTCTAGGATGCATTTTAGAATTAGATTTCCCCGGCTGCCTGAGCGGCCCAGTCAGTTAAGCGTTTGATTCTTGGTATCAGCTCAGGTCATGATCTCACGGTTCATGGGTTCGAGCCCCACAGCAGGCTCTGCATTGGCAGCATGGAGCCTGCTTGGGATTCTCTTGTCCTCTCTCTGCCCCTCCCCTGCTCATATTCTCTCTTTCTCTCTCTCAAAATAAAGAAACATTAAAAAAAAAGAACTAGATTTACCGGGGTGTCCCCGCACCCAGCAAATCTTTCACAGATCCCACTCAGGTTCCTCTCTCCTTATTCTCACTCCACCTTCTGCCACACATACCACTTCTGACCTCATAATCCCTCAACTGAAGCCTCAGGCCCCACCCCTGGGGATGTTGGTTATCCACAACTGCCAGTAGCTCTCTCTGGGCCTCTTCAGCCTATGTAATCCATCTACCCTTCTAGACCCCCAACCCTATGGGCCCACTTGCACACATACACCCCCCCCTCCCCACCCCGGGACATTTAGAATACTCTCCTTCCAAATGACTCATCAGGCCCCTATCTGAAGAGTGAGAAGGTCTTGACAGCATGTTCATTTTCATCATACATGGAGGTGAGGGGCATCACAGAGCTGGAGTCTGGGTATAGGGCTGGGAGGTTTGAGGGCGGTGGAGATCAGAGGGATGGTAGGTGTAACTAGAGGAGGGCCGCATGGCCCGTCTCATGTCTTCTCAGATAATGAGCAGTTTCTGGCCAATATCAATTGCTCTGTCCTTCTGTTGATGCATTACACCCGCAGAAAAGTAGGGTTGCCTAAAACAGGTGAGGAGTTGGGGGAAGGGACTGACGGCAGACGGTCAGAAGTAAGTAAGGTCATTTCTAGCTCCCAAGCCCTCTGACTGTCAAGAAGAGAGCTCTTTGAATCTAACAGCTCCCTCCAACCCATTAAAGATAGGATCACTGCCCTTTTTGCTCCCACTCTCCTTCCTTAGCTGCCCCAATTACCCTGTGGCTTCCCTCCAGACACCATTGACTTGTGTGATGAAACGGGAACAATGAAGATGTTTTTTGTGCTGAAGACTCCTGGAGACTATGCCAGCAAATTTCTTACAGCTCGAAGCACATACTACGTTTGTAAGGTGGAGCGTGGAGCACGAGGTAGAGGCTTGGGAGCACTCCTGAGAGAGCAAGGCCCTCAGAATGGATTGTGAACCTTGGCCTTAGCATAGGGTCCTCTCAGACAGATCCAAACTGACCATCTCTAGTCAGCCTAAGAAAGAGCACTGCCTCTCTGACAATAGGGTGGGCTTACACACGTAATGCCCCCCACCTAGGGTTCATCCTGAGGGGAGGAAATAAGGTACATCAGCTCAAGGTAGTGTTGAGTGCTAGGGTCCTGATATCTTGGGTTTTAGAAGGGCAGAGACAGGGTGACAGGGGCTGGGGATAGCGCACTGCTGTGTTCACAGGAACCCGACTAGAGAATGCCTACAAAGCTTTTGTGCCCCTCCTGAAGAATCCAGAACCTGAGCTACTTGGTAAGGAGCATGATGGAGGAAGGAGACACATGGAGAGGAACTTCTGTAGCTTGGTGATATAGTATATTGTCTGTACAGAGTGGGAATGATGTGATACGGCAGGTAGGATCCCAGGATCCCAGAACGAGGGGAATGTGGCCTAGGCCCACTTTAGGATGGACATTTAGCTCAGACCGGATGGAGCTGTGTGTGTCACTCACCCCTACGCCCCCCCCCCCATTTCTGGAGCATTGTCTTGACATATCTCCCTATCAAAACCTTGTTGTTTCCATCTTGCTCTTCATCCTTTTCTTTTGGAGTCTTGGTGACCCAATTCGCGCTGAAAAGAGCAAAACCTAGGCACCTTCAGATCACTCCTCAGCCTAGCTTTAGGCTCAGTTACTCCAAGTGATCACAGGAATCATGGGAGGGATGGGGTGTGTAGGTAAGACCTCTAGTCCTCAGAGGCAGGGGGGATGGGGGGTGCCTTTTCCTGGTTCTTAGACAACTTGCGTGCACAATGTGATGTCATGGAGAAGAATCGATTGAAAACGCTTAAAAGCCAAGAAGCCAAGAAAGTTGTGTTCGAATCCACTGTGAACATCCCAGTAAGGCTCCCCAACTGTGCTCTGCCCCCACACTCCCCTCTCCCTACTAGCCAACCCAAGGCTCCTGCACCTTGGCCCTCTGGAATGAATTTCCTTTCCAAATCCAACATCCACGCCCAAGACCTACCTGTCTCTGGTCCTAGTTTGTAGAAAGCTTCCCTGTAGGGGCCTCTTTATCTACTTGTGGACCTTTTCCTTTTCCAGTCTAAATCAACGGGAAGATCGGATGAAGAAGGGCCCCCTCCCCCTCGCAGGGGCCCGACCTTTAAGACCCGACCAGACGTTTTCAGTAGAAAGGATAGACATCGCTAACTAAATAAAGTGACCAAGTGACAGCAGTTAACACTAGGTACGAAATTGCTGGAATTTAATATGAGGCCCCTTTTCCAAGAAAAGACGCCATCTCCTAAGGTCTGTACCAAGGCTTGAGTGTGCCCCAGGCACCGGGGTGGCTAGGAGTGGGCTGGGGGCAGCATATGGGTGGGGGTGAGGAAAAACTGTGAAGTCTCCTACAATGAGCCTTTGAGGGACAGAGTAGGGGGTGGGGTCTTCTCCAACCAAACTACCTCCCCTGGAGACAGCCCTATCAGAGCCCACCTACCACTGCTGGGGTTTGGTGACTGATTGGCATCTTCCCTCCTCCCCCGCCACAATCTACCAACTCCTCCAGCTGAAATCCCCCCCCCACAACTTCTCTGCCTCCTTGTCGTCCCTCCCTCCAGTCCTCTGCCTTTCCCCCTCCCTCCCCCTTATCCGAGGGGAGCAGAAAGGCAACAGAAACCAGAGCTGGTTATAGGCATTTATTGAATTTATTCATTTATTGATTTGACACACTTCCCCACTCCAATCTAGCACATGATACAATCTGGGTAGGCCAGGCGCTGACACAGGAAATGATGGGAACCCACAGCAGGGGAGGGGGAGGGGACAATGCAAAGGGGACTGGGGGAGGGGCTGCTTTGGGGGCTGGGGTGGAGAAGGAGCCCCAGATGGCCACCCTGGCAGGTGCTAGTAAACCTGATCCACATTCCCCTCTGTCCCGCTCATTTCCCAGACCCTCAGCCAAGCTCCCCAGCTCCCCCGTCCCTGTTCCGCCCCTCCCCCTGCCTGCCACCACACACACTTCCACATAACCCCTGTAGTCAGGCAAGGGGAAGAAGGGCAGGGACAGCTGTCAGGGGCCTGGAACAGGGAGGTCTCTGTGCCTAACTTTACCACCCTAAGTCCTTCCCTCTTCTTCCCCCCCACCCCTTCCACCCCTTCCCCGGCCACAAACTAATTCCAGGCCTTCAATGCACTCTCCCACCATAGCACTAACCGGCAGTGGGTCATGCAAGAGTGTGGCTGCCCCTGGACGCCACACGCTCCCAGACACAAGGTGAATGAGGGGGCCTGGCTTAGCTTTTTCCATAGGGAAACTCTAAACTAGTTCCACCCAGACCTTGTTCTACGCATCTCCCCATCATTGTCGTTGGAGCTCTTTCCCTTGCTCCTTGCTCTCCACTGCTGCTCCCCTGCCCCCTGCTCTCTGTTGGTCTGGAGTTCTCTCTCCCCGTTTCCCATGCTTCCCCGAGTAATGTCTGTAGTGTTTGTATCATGTCACTATGACAAAGCCTTCAGAAAGGAAAAAAAAAAAAAGAAAAAAAGAAAACAGCATTCTCCCCATCACTAGCACCTTGCCACTGTTAAAAATCTCTATATTTGTGTTTATATTTTTTAAATGTTTATAAAAAGCCTTTCTGTGATCTGCAGCCTTCCAAGGGTGATTTAGCCTGGTGAGCCTCTCCAGGGCTCAGACCTTGGCCCTTCCAGGTCCCTACTACCCCCCTCCCCCACCCCACACCACTGGCCTAGGGGGCCACTGCATAAAAATCCCAGGCCCAACCTAGCCTGGACCAGCTCCGATAAGACTACAAAAAATCCTGCTCCCAAAGGCAGGGGTAAGGCCACTGGTGACTTCACATTTCCAACAGCATTGCCCACCCCTGCTATAAAACCTAGGGAGTGGGAATGGGCCCCCCCCAGGAAGGCTCCCAGGAGGGGGCCTCACCCCCTAATTGGCACAGTGAGAATAAACTGTTTCCCTTTCCCCCACCCCTTTCCCTCCCTCCCCCCCCCATAGTTCCTATATGGGGCAGTTTTATCTAATTTCATCAACACCCGTGTGAGCAGACCCCACCTTAGCTCTAAAGCAGGGTCCCGAATTCCCAGGGAAGGGTCAAGGGTAAAGAGTGGATATGGGCACGCCTGGCTCCACCTCTGAAGCAGGGGACAAAGCTTCTAGCCACGGCTCAGGGATCTGTGGGAAGAAGAAAACGAAAGACGAGGTAAGAGGCTGATGTGGGGCGTGACAACTTTCTACCATTCAGGTCCACATCCCCCCCAGACATCGCCAGCCCTTCCCCACAGGTCTCCTGCACTACCGCTAGGGGTGGGCTTTGCTGAGGGGCCCGCCCCTCTACTAAGACACTCTCCCTCTACTTCCCCAGGAGCTCCAGCTACTCCTTGCTCTAAATCTCCCCCTTGCTCAGGTCGTGGGACTAGCTGGGCATCAAGAGGGGGTGGGGAGGTGGCCAGAGGTTGTGAGATGCTACCATTGGTTAAGAAGTGCCATACCTGGTTCGAAGTTGAAGTCCAATCCCTCGCCCCCATCCATGAGGTCACTGATGATGTTATCCACGTCACATTCCAGGTTCTCCATGTACATATCGAGATCTAGATCCTGAGGCATTCTGTCTTGGCTTGCAGCTTCGGTAGCAAGTGTGAGCACAGGAGTCCCCAGGGTCTTGGGGATGGGAGCACCTGCCATGACGGGAGGTGGCCCTATCATAGAGAGGGTGGGAACCAGACTGCTGGGGCCTGGGGCCTCTAGGGGCTTGGGACACAGACCAACCCCTGTGGCTAGCTTACTGGAGGAAGGTATGCCCCCCAGCAACAGAAGTGTCGGAGCCTGGGACAGAATGGGATCTACCTGGGTCATGAGGACATCAGCAGGGGGTGGTGGTGTATCAGAGGTGAGCAGGGCCTCCAGAGACTGGGAGCTTGAGAAGCACCCTTCTCCTGCTGACAGGGGCCCCTCTGCTGGGCTGAAGAGGGAGGTGCTGTAGGTGTGTAAGGGACCTGTCACCCCAGGATGCTGCAAAGAGAAGCCAGAGAGACTACTCCGAGAGAGCAGGGCATGGGAAGATGTGAGATTGAGCCCATCTAACAGCTCCAGATCTTCATTTAGAGTGGGAGGGACGCCCCCTGCATAGCCGCTGACGGAGGCTGGTATCTCCTCCTCTGCCAGCACCTCAGACTCTCGCCTCATAGGGGAGTGCCGGGTGCTGACGCTGCTAGCGTTTGAACTGCTTCGTGGACGGAAGGTGGTCCACACATCTGCTTCTTCAGGGTTTCGAGAGCAAGGGCTGCCTGACCACTTGGCGAAGTGGCCAACGGGGCTCGTCGGAGTGGCACCTTCAGGCGGGGCTGGCAGCACGGCTGGTTTCTTCTTGGGGGCCTTGCTGCGGCCCCGAAGCAGCTTGCTGCTGCTATCCATGGAGGCTGCCCGGCGGCGGGGAGCCTTGCCGCTCTTGCCTCCCTCAGGGTTCAGCATCCACCAGGAGCTCTTGCCAGTAGCCTCGTTGTGAACCTTGATGAACTTGCTGTGCAGGGACAGGTTGTGGCGGATCGAGTTCTGGAGGAGGCAGAGGCAGCAGGAAAGGGGCATGAGGTACGTGCAGGGGAGGTCAGTGACCAGCAGTCCAGTCTCAAAGGACGCTGGGACATAGCAGGGGCATTCCTCAAAACTCAGAGCTATCCAAATCCAGAGGAGAGCAGGCAAAGGTAGGGGCGGGGAATTGGGGGGGGGGGAGGAAGACCATACACAGTGCCCACCCAAAGGCAAGCCGCTCGGCCTCTGCTCCAGACTTTTGGGCACAAGGGCCCAGGAGGCAGCCTGAGTAACAACCTACTGCAGAGGGCACAGGGCCTGCTCTGGAAAAGCTCACAGCATTGCACTCCCGCCAGGTCTCTGAGGGGCTGTCTGGTGCTGGTGGTCACTGGGGAGAGGTGCTCCTGGTTCAGCAAGAGCGACGATTAGGTGGGGAAAGAGAATTCCACAGCTCCAATCTCTTTCCTTGAGCGGAGGCTTGGGTGGCGTTTACAGGAAAGTGGTGGAACACCAGCCCAAGACTGACCCACCCGGTCTTGAGCCAGTTCTCTGAGTAGGCTGAGGGGCCAGACCCTCAGCAGAGATGGCACTCTACCCCCCACCAGGGCACCCGAGCCCCAGCCCTCCATAGGATTTGCAGATTCCTTTGTTCCCGATTCCTCCCGATTCCTGGGCACACACCCTCAACCACAGTCAGGCCAGGCTTCTCACCATGCCTCAACTCCACAAGGCACATTCCTCGTCCTAGGAAGGATCTCCCGTCCATACATTCTGCCAGTTCCTCAAGACCAAGCAGAAGTCCCCTCTCTCCTATTAAGTGGCTGCCTGACTTCTGCAGCCAAATTTCTTGTGTGGTATTTTCAATCTGCTCTACACCATCTTACCTGACCTATATTGTATTATTTCCCATTTCATGCAATTAGACACATCAGGTACAAGCGCCCAGGGTGCAGACCATGTTGTCCAGTCAGGCAGCCCTCAAACGGTGCCCCTTTTAGAGTGCTAAGCTGCCAGTAACATAATCGATAGTTACCTTTTTGGTGGGTGGCCCCTTGAGGCTCTATCGGCTTTGGAGGGCCTCCGGTATTAGGAGCTCCATGTTCTCCCTTCCTCCTTTCCTCTCTCTGTTCTCCCTTACTCCCTCACTGCTGATATTCTGTGAGAGATAAGTTGTTTTTTTTTTTTTTCCAGGGGCCTAGGGAGCTGAGATTGGTAGCTTCTTGAGCCCCCAGAGCAGCTTATTTCTACTGGTTGCCCCAGGCTAGTTACACCATCCTTTTGTGTCTCTACTCCTTTCTTACCTCCTTTCCCCTACTTCTCCTCAGGAATTTGTGCCTAAGATCTCCAACCTCAGGGGCATTTGACCTCCCACATGGAGCTTTTCTTCAGTGTTTAGAAACTCAGGAGGAGCCCGGAAGGGCTTGGAGTAAAAACTAGAGGTTGAGGCTATGGACAGTCAGAAACACATGAAGTGATTTCTCACTGGTTCTCCAGATAAGGAGACCCTCTGCCTGGGAAAAGATACTTAAGTAGCTTCTTGTTCCAGGGCTCTTTAGGCAAAGAACTCCTTGTTTTCCTTGGGACCCTTCGGTAATGGCATTCCAACCACACTGGCTGCGTTGGTACTCCTCGTTCTTTCGAGGAATCCCACTTGTCCACCTAGACAGTAACCGTCCATCCTTAGTAAATGAGAACCACCGTGACTTCTGGCACTGTGACTCCCCCTCCCCTTCCATCCTTTAACTCTGAGTCTGCTGAGAAAGTCCGTTCCTTTCTCTACACTCATTACTCACGAGGCCCATTCTTCTAGCCACTCTCCTTTAGGCCTCACAACTAGTACATGGTACAACCGCCTACCTGGAGAGGTCAGCTCCTTATAATTCTTACCTGCTGGAAGGGTGGGTGACTGCTAATTGTTCCCCAAGCCACCTAAACAAACCTTTCTTGTTCTAATGAGTGCCAGCCCCCAGTAGGGTGGGAGTGATCTTGGCACATCTCTGGAGAAGCCAGTTCAGGCTGCGAGGCTTACCCCTTGGAGTGGGGTGCGGGTAGGGGATGAGAGCCTTGGAGGCCCAGGGCTCAGCATGATTTGGCTCTGCCATCATCCCAATGAAGGGAATTTGGCAGCATGGGCTAGCAGAAAGAGTATATGATTTATAGTTAGACCTGAGTTCAAGTCCCCGCTCTAATGAGATGAAGGCAAGCTTCCTGACCTTTTCATACCTTAGTTTCCCAGTATGTAAAACGCGGAATCTCAAGAATTGCTGGGAAGATTAATAAAGCAAAACATCTCGAAACTACTTTGTAAACTAAAAAGCCGCAAATAAGCGTAAATTATAAGGAGGAACTGCACTCCCACAGCATAACTAACAACTCACATTATTTCTTCTACCCTGGAAAATGAACCTAAGGGAAAAGAAAAAACAGCTGTGTAGGCTGGGTCCAAGGAGGGGAGCTCTTTATGAGCTGAGACTGTGGCGTGGCAGTCTACCCAGAAATAGTGCCAAGGGTCTCAGTCAGCTGTCCTGTTTTCTGGCCTACCCAGCTCCTAGGAATACTGCAGATCTGATCCCTCCCTCCATCTCCTGCACCTAGGGGAGGACCCACTACTCATTCAACCCTTTGTGCTTTCTGGTACGCAGATCTCACCACCTATGCGGGTGCAGGATGTCAAGGGGCTGAAGCTCCCCATTTCATAATTGGAGCCCCACATTTCTCAGGACAAGTTTCCAGCACATCTAGTGAAATCTTTCCTCACGGCTTCTTCATGGAAGGCCGAGGGAGCTCTCAACCTTGTACTCTAAAGTCATAACCCTTTCTCTTTCTTTTTTTCATACCTAATATTCCTCAACAGTAAATGAAAACTCTCCCCCCTCTCAGACTTAGATAGCCCCTTACTAGAGAGAGTTTCTTAGCACTACAGGGTAAACCGAGGCAGGTAGCAACTTACGGCCTTTTTTTTTTCCTGGTCCATTAGATCAGCTACCTTACCCCATGAATATCACCATTTTTCCCCCTATGCCACTCTACCCCCTCTTCTTGGGTAGAGGAGTTCTTGAACAGTCCTCTACCTTGAGGTATTGAGAGGCAAGCAGAGAATCTAAGTAATCCCACAGGAATGGGAGAAAAGGTGTTGGGGTGGGAGGTGGGGGAGGAGGGAAGGCTAGGTTCATGTGGGGAATCCACACAGTTCCTGCTGTACATAGGATAAAGACTTCTCTGTGGGAATAAGTGTTTGGGGCAGCTCAAGCCAAAGTGCTGGGAGTGCTGAGCAGTGAGCAGAGAATTCAATTTTCTCCAAGGCAAGGACAGTGTCTTATTCATCTGCGATCCTCCAGCATCAAGCACTGAGCGTGGCATATACTATGTCCTAAGTAAATGTTTGTGTAATTGATGATTGAGGGTAGGTCTCTGGGGGTGGGGGTGTAAAAGGGGGCCCAGAATGGCAGCAAGGAGGCTAAGGGTCCCAGGGACGGATGGTATCGGGACACAGGTAAGGGGGTCATAGTTACCTTCCATCCTGCTGAGCTGTTGCTGTCACCCTTGTCCTTGAAGTAGGGCACAGTGCGGACCATCCACTCATAGATCTGGGCGAGTGTCAGTCGCTTCTCGGGGGCGCTTTCAATGGCCTGGCTGATGAGTTCTGCATATGACTGATTTCCCCAGGCATTCCGGCGGGAGCCTCCCTTCCGAGGACCTGTTACAGCCCCCAGGATCCCGGGCTGGGGGCCCCCTGCCGGCTCGGGGAGCTGGGAGGGCAACAGGATCGGGTCTGAGCGCCCCTCCGTGTGTACCTTCTCTCCCAGACCCGGCTCCACCTCGGGTGGCTCGGACGGCTCGGACGCCTCGGTAGCGAGCTCTGGTCGGGGAAGGGGCCAGGTGCAGGAGCGGGGACGGCTCTGGGGTTCGAAGTCGGGATCGAGGTCTATGATCGCAGCAGCCTCTGTGGCTGAATTCTCATTCCTTGGATCCATACGTGGAGTTGGACCTCCGCCGCTCAGCGTTCAGTGGAGCCTGCCACAGTCCCTCGCGATGCCTCCCCCCAGGGGGGAAGCACCGAGGGCCAGGAGGCACATTCCTGCCAGTCCTCAGAAAGTCGCGAACTTCCCCCTCGCCCCAGGACGCTAGCCCCCAAGCTGTCCCCTCTACACAGTTCTCTGATCCTCTTCTTGACTACAAGCGGACAGCCTCAGAGCTCTTTCCGAGACACCACCTGTAACCTCCGCCTAGCGAAGACACTTTTTCTCCAACCTCTCACTCCGCTTCCTGCTCTTTTAAACCTGAGGCACCGTATCCCCTCATACATTGCGCTCCCATCACCAAACGTCTCCTTAGCCGCGGTTCCCTCCCCCTTTTAAGTTGCTGCCCCCCGGACACTCCTCCCAAATTTCCTCCACCCGGATCACTGCCCTCCCCCACGCCCCGCTCCCCCGCGTCACTTGCCCCTCCCCTAGCTGCCCCTCCCCCCGCCTCTTCCCTTCCCTCCACTCTTAATGGGGTCCACGTCCCCGCGGCCCCAGCCTCTCCGATTCCCGCACCAATTCCCCTATCAACCCCCACCCCCCGCCCCCCGGGTTTCCTTTTTGTTTTGCTCCGAGCCGCAGCCCCCGCCTGACGTCTCTGTTTACCACTCGCCGGGGCAGCCATCTGCGCACGCGCCTGGAGAGCCAGTTGGGAAACCGAGTTCTTCAGTCGTGCCACTCTGGTCGGTCTTAAGGACTACATTTCCCGTCCTACTTCGCGGCCAGGAACCCGATAAGGGCGGCTGGAGAGCGGCGTGGCAGGATATGGGGAGGTGGAACTTTAATTATTAGAGGTCGTCGCGGACTTTTTCTTTTCTTTAAAAGTCGTTTTCCTTCTTTCTCCCCGCTTGCCACCCCCTCTCGTGTGACTCCGGGTCCCCTAGGTGACCACGTTGCGAGGTGGTGGACCTTTCCCTCTTTCAGTGGAGAGAGGGCGAGAGGGAAAAATGTGATCTCTACAAGAAGCCGAAAACAGAGAGGCAAGAAGCAAAGAACGGACGGGCTTGTGTAACATAAATACGTGCTGATGATAGTGTCTCCTCTACCTCCCCCTCCACCCCCCGGGAGCCCCCAAGTGCAATTCACGGTTATTGTGGGGTCGCTGACCAATCAGTTTTCTCCACTGGCTCTTCTGGGCTCCCCTTAAGTATTGATATTTTTCAGGTTCCCGTCTTGGGCGGCTTCGCTTCTCATTCAACAGGTCCCAAACTAAACTCATCTGTCCTTTCACTCACACCCCTATGCTCTGGCTACCCTTATCTCTGAATTTGGTTAATAGTTGTCCTGATCCATCCAGTCTTCCAAGCTAAAATACCATTTGCCTTTTCATCTCTTTAACTTCTCACATCCAGATCGCAGTTCCATACCTTATTTATCACTGGATTAAATGGCAAGATCATTTTAATTGCACCTCCTGCCGTCAGTCTTTTCCCCACTATGGTTTATGTTCCATGCTGCCAACAAAGTCACCCTTCTAAGAAACACTCCTGGTAATACTGGTTAAAATGTATGGAACACTTATTATGTGCCAGGCGCTATGCTAATTGCTTTACATACAGTAGCTCATTTACTCCTCAAATCAACCCTGTAAAGCAGGTACCGTTATCAACCCCACTCTATAGATGAAGACACTAATGCTTAGAGATTTGGTGACATACCCAAAGTCGCAGCTAGGAGGCAGGGGAACTCGGATCATAACACTTATTTGTGACCATAGCATTCCCCTGCTTAAAACTTCCTTTGATTTTCCCTATTGCCTATGTGATAAAGTTCAAACTCTCTAGCAAGGTACACACAGTCTCTTCAGTTTCAAGCCACTTCCCACCTTTCCTGCTTCATCTTTCACTGGGCACACTAAGTTACAACCAGTCAGAATTTTGTACCGTTTCCTGGAAAGGCCATACCCTTTTATCCCTCCACCTCCTGGGGTGTCCTCCCTATGACCGTCCCCTCCCCAAGTCTCGTATTTTGGAACACTCCTCTTCAGCCTTCCTTGTTCCCCTCAGGTGGAGTTCTCCCTTTTCTGCATTCCCAAGCACTTTGTGCAGGCTTGTGTTTTACAGCACAGACCATATTACATTACTTCTTTACACATACATCTCTTCCACTAAACTGAACTCCTTGAGGGCAGAGACAAGTTTTATGTATCTCTGTGACCCATAGCTGGGTCACATTCAACAAATGTTGGTAGAATGAATGGGATCAGAAATTGACATTATATTTGTACATTTGACAACTTAAAATTTTTTTAATGCTTCATTTTGAGAGACAGAGAGAGAGGGAGAGAGGGCATGAGCAGGGCAGGGGAAGAGAGAGAGGGCGACACAGAATCTGAAGCAGACTCTAGGCTCTGGGCTGTGAGCACAGAGGCCGACTCATGGCTCAAACCCACAAACCGTGAGATCATGACCTGAGCTGAAGTTGGATGCTTAACCAACTGAGCCATCCCGGCGCCCCTTGACAATTTTTTAATAAGCATATCATGTGCACTTTCTCTCTGGCCGTGCCTAGTATTGTACCATTTGCAGTGTTGCTTGATATGTGCTGTATGATGACAAGGCCTTCCTTCTGTCAGGAAGGACAGCTATACAACTCAGCATTTTCTAGAGGTAGCAGTACATTGAGCCTTCAAAGTGATATTAGGCTACTCATGGTAAGGTTACCATCTTGGTTCTATATACTCCTGCCTCCTTCTACTCCAAAATGTATTTATGCTCCATATGTCCTATACAGGGTAAATAGAAGACCATGTATTCCTACCTGAGGTCCAGACTGGAGTCATGGGACATAGTTGCTCACAATGCCTGTAAACATGTCATGTATATGACTCTTCCTCCTGTAGCACAGCCTGGAGTATTTGGTAAGTGCTGTGGGAATGGTGAATTTGATAGAGGAGAGGGCCTGTGGCCACTAGGTCCCAAGAAGCTCCCTTCGACCTGAAACAGGTGTGGTGACAGATCGCACAGAGCTTCTGAGCCAGGGAAATGGCAAGGGTGGGGCAGGCACATGTCCTGACTTGAGTTCTATCTTGCATTGTCTCCCATGTGCATTTGTTTCAAAAGGTCCGCCTCCCCCACCAACTCCTGTCCATCACCTCCTTAAATTTCCAATTCAAAGCTCAAAACCTACATGCTTTTGGACACTTTCCCCGACTAGACCAACCTGACAGATCACTTGCCTGCTTTGCATCTCCTGAACCTCTGTGAGATCAGTTTGTATTCTCTAATTTTGTGCTTGCAGTTACATAGCTTTTCATCTCCTGAGGGCATATTGTCTCCCCAACTTGATTATAAACTCTGAAATCAATCAACAAATACTTTACTGTTAAGATGAGAATATGGCTTGAAATCCCAGAAAGACAAAAATGACCTTAACCCATAGGACCAGATGATTTAGGAAGGTGACTTAAAGGATCTGTACGATAGTAAAAGACACGGCTACTTTAAAGCTTGTATCTGGGGAGGTCAAGGTTATTCACCTTATTACTGTGGGAGTGTTAGAATATACATTAGGGGCACCTGGGTGGCTCAGTCGGAGAAGCATATGACTTCGGCTCAGGTCATGATCTCCCAGTTTGTGAGTTTGAGCCCCGCATCAGGCTCTGTGCTGACAGCTCAGAGCCTGAAGCCGTGTTTCCTCTCCTGCTTGCTGCTCGGCGCGCGCTCTCTCTCTCAAAAACAAACATTAAAAAAAATTTTTTTTTAAAAAGACTATACATTAGTCAAGGGACAGAGTTAGCGAGGTAGCCTTAGAACATAGAAAAGACATTGGTCAGGAAAGAGGACTAACCACTGTAGTGATGAATTATGAACAGATATGGCAGGCTATAGGGAGGGGGTGGCAGCACAGGCCTTTTTCCCAGTTGTAGCCCCAGAGTTTATGGTCTCAACTGGCTCCTCATTCAGGACTTGCTTTTTTCCTCTTAAAGGTCATAGAGGAGTATGACTCTCTTGCTTCTTTCGCTGTCACCGCCCACTTTTCTACCTGAGTGCCACCCCCCAACCCTGCCGCCCAATTGGCTTTATTAGTTTGAACGGAGATAGATATTTCCCCATTTCTTTCTTATCCTGCCGAACTCTGAAAAATCACACAACCCCTACTGTGAGTTTGTATAGGATTTTTTTTTTTTTTTTTTGCTAGTAACTACAGGGAAAGATGCAAGGGTTAACAAAACTAACAATGAGAAAGTTTGAGGAATCTCAGAAAGCACCACCTCTACTTGTCTCTGGTCTTCACAGACACGTATGGAATGTACATAGTTTTGGTAGCCCTCTTCCCCAAGCCCTTCCTTCTGTGCGTCTGTGAAAGATTGCTGGTCCTTCTCTTAGAAGCCAGTACCACCCTCCCAACACTGTCACCAGTTTTAAAAATCTTCTCAGTTAAGAAACCTTTCTTTTTTATATAGAGCTTTCTTATTGATTGATTGATTGATTGATTGATGTTTATTTTTGAGAGAGACAGAGCGAGAGCAGGGAAGAGGCAGAGAGAGAGAGAGGGAGACACAGAATCCAATGCAAGCTCCAGGCTCTAAGCTGTCAGCACAGAGCCTGATGTGGGCTCTAACCCACAGACTGAGAGAAGATGACCTGAGCCACAGTCAGGCATTTAACCCACTGAGCCACCCAGGCTCCCCAAGAAACCTTTGATAAGAGCCTACTCTTTTCCAGACACCAAGCTAAGTGCTTTTACATAAAGTGTACCCCAGACTAAAGTCTTTAGGTTTAGCCCCAAGTAGATTTGAGTTGGTAGCACTACTAAGTTCAAGGCAACTTTCAGTCCTTTCTAGACCCTGGAAGTTAGTCTAATACAGTGAAAAGAACACTAGGGCTCCTGGGTGGTGCAGCTGGTTAAGGTCAGACTCTTGGTTTCCACTCAGGTCATGATCTCATGGGTTTGTGAGTTCAAGCACCACATCGGTCTCTGCATTGGCGGTGCGGGGCCTGCTTGGGATTCTTCTCTCTCTCTCTCTCTCTCTCTCTCTCTGTCACCCCCTGCTTGTTCTATCTTTCTCTCTCTCTCCCCCCTCAAAATAAACTTTAAAAAATAAAACAAAATAAATTTTTTAAAAGCCAGAAATCTGGATTTAAAAAAAAAAAGAGCACTAGCTTGAGTCATGAGATGTGAGACCTTGTCACAGTTCTTTTTTTAATGTTTCTTTTTGAGAGAGAGAGAGAGAGATCGTGATCAGGGGAGGGGTAGAGATGGAGGACGCCACAGAATCCAAACCAGGGGGCTCAAACTCATGAACGGAGATTATGACCTGAGCCAAAGTTGGAGGCTTAAACGACTGAGCCACCCAGGCACCCTGAGACCTTGTCATAGTTCTGTCACTAACTAGTTGAATAATGATAATAGTAACACTGCTACTAAAAAGTAACATTTATTGAGTTTTTATTATGTGTTGGGTACTGCACTCAGTGCTTTATGTGGATTATCTGATTTTATCCACACAATACACATGTCAGTTAAATGCTGTGACTATTCTCCTTTCACAGAGGAAAATGAGACCTGGAGAGGGTAAAGGCATCTACTTACTGTCCACTGTTACTAAGTGGTAGAGCAGAGGGACAGATACCAGCATTCCAACTCCACAGCCTGCACCAGTCAATTTGTCTGGCTTCTGGCTTTGGTTTCTTCAGTTGTAAATGAGTGTATTATGTTAGATGACAGCTAACATCTTTCCTAGCTCTAAAATCCTATTTCCTGTGATCTCCAATCTGGGTACAAAACCCCAGATTACCCTTCTGGCCTCAGGCTTCCCCGAGTTTATGCTTCACAGCCCATAATTCAGTTCTGGGCCCTGCAGGAATAAGGTCCACAAAACTTCCAATCTCTGAGGTTTGGGGCTCACCTGAACTGAATTTCTGGGTCTTTCTGGCTTCGTCTTTTTTTAAAAAAAATGTTTATTTATTTTAGAGAGAGAGAGAGAGAGAGAGAGAGAGAGAGAGAGAGAGTGAGCAGGGGAGGGACAGAGACAGAAGGGGACAGAGAATCCCAAGCGGGCCCTGTGCTGACAGCAGAAAGCCCAATGCGGGGCTTGAACTCACCAACTGTGAGATCATGACCTGAGCCAAAATCAGATGTCCAATAGACTCAGCCACCCAGGTGCCCCTCCAGCTTCATCTTTAATGCTTCCTGCAGCCTCAGTGGTTCCAACCTTTAGAAGTCCTCCTGGGGGAAAAAAAGAAAGTCCTACTGGCATGATATTTACCAGGGTTATTAACCATAAGAGTTTCCAATATAGGAAAACACATCTGTGTTTTATTTTATTTATTTTTTACATGCTTATATTTTAATGTTATATGAAAAGAGCAGGATGTGATACTTTATATGCTACATGCTCATAATTTTGTGTAAAATACATTGAGGAAAAAATAGGAAGAAATACCAAAAAGTGTTACCAGTGGGTATCTTACTTCTTGTTACTTTCTTATATATTTCCACTTTACTATGTGTATAGTTTTTAAAGTGGGAAAAAAAATGAAAGAAAGAAAAAGAAAGGGGGAAATGCTTTATGGCTTGCCTCTTTCTATAAGGGATTTGGGCACTTTACCCCCCAAAAAGTACAAATATTATAAGATTGTACAAATAGAACATCAGAGGCATGGAAAGGTAGGAGGAGCTAATGTGTCATGACCAATCATTAAGTCCACCTTTTTGGGAAGCCAGGGGAAAGGGGGGACATGACAATTCTTGTTATCAGAAAGGAAGACACATAGCAATTCCCCAAGAGAGACAGAGATTCCCCTGTCACTAAATTCTTTTCTTCTCCCAATTGAAAAGACAGGCTGACAGCGAGCAAAAGTTCTTGAAAAAACAAAACATTTGCAATCCCATTGCCCTTGTACAATTTTCATCTTTGCCTGTCAGCTTTTGGTCCTCATCCACAGACACAAATAATTTTACATGGCTGCAATTAGAGTCTACCATTTTGTGTTGGTTTTTTTTTTCAATGAACATATCGTAAACATGCTTTCATATTTAGTCTTCCAGAATTATAATTTTCAACAGCTACATAATGGTTCACTGCTGGCACTAAATTCCATAAGAAATTTCTCATATGGGATTAACGTAAAGGACAATGTCCTCAATAACAGTTTCATAACACACAGAGAAGAGATTTTCATACTACTTGCTGGTAACTACCCTGGCTAAAAGCCAAGGGTGTACAATTAAAGCATTTCTGCAGGGACTGAGCTAATACGGTTCAGGCATGTAACCTTCTGGTGCTTTAACTTGATCTGAGGGCACAATTTAAAATGCCACCTAAAGGAGTGGATGGATAGAATGTCCCTTACAGTATATTCCATAAATATCTCTTCCCACAGCCAGGCTTTTGACAGAACCTCAGAGGCTGACTACACTTCTCTGGTGAAGGCCAGAAGTGTTGGTATGCTCTGTTGTCGACTGAGGCAGGATCCATATGTTTTGGAAGCTAGATGAACAGGTGGTTGGGTGACAGGGCTTACATTCTGGCTTGAAAGTTGAGAAGCCTGGCCAGCGTTGTCGTCTTCCATGGAAGTTTACTTCACTTCCCTGTGGAGATAGGGTGCAGGTGAAAACCGTATTTTTTCTAGGAAGCAGCTTTTGGATCTGAGTTCCACAGAACAGAAGAGGGATTTTTGATTTGAGCAATTTTCAAAGCCCATAACCAGTCAAGTGGCCTGGGTATAAGAAGGGAAGTCTCATAAATAGTCTAATGGAACCTCTGGTTTTACGAACTGTAGGGTCCCAGTGTGCCTGCCGGTATGAATTAGCTGCAGAGTGGGGTTTTATTTTGACCAATTGAATTTTGGAGACTGCCACCAAGGACAATTAACTGTTTTTTTTTTCGTTTGTTTGTTTTACAAAAATGATGTTGAACTGTTATTTCTGGCACTAATTATGTACCAGAGTCAATTGCCTCTTAAGAGCTATGCCTGATATGTGATAATACTACGTCTGCAGCAGAAAGGTGGATTCATTTTTTATTAAAAATTTTTATTATATGAACATTACAACCACAAGACAAAAACTCTTTAAAAATAGAGAAATAGAAGAAAACAATTACACATAATCCCACCATCTCAACATGATCGGCATTAGAGTTTTGTGTATTTCCCTTATTTTTTCACGACCATATTTTCTCATGTTTATATTCATATTTTGTATATGCGTTTATGTCCTGTTTTAATAATTATAATTACACAAGTAATACCTGAATATGTTTTCTTTAAAAATTTAGAACATTACAGGGGCACCTGGCTTGCAACTATTGATCTCGGGGCTATAAGTTCAAGCCCTACACTGGGTGTAGAGATTACTTAAAAATAAAATCTTTCTAAAAATGTAGAACATTGTAGAAACAGTTAAATGTCCTTTTGGTCCCTTATCCCATTTACCTTTATCCCTCCATGAAGTTACCAGTGTCATGAGTTTGATATGTATTCTTCCAGATCTTAAAAAATACTCCTATGGAGGAAAAACGTAGTATTGTTTTGTGTACAAGAAATGATTGCATTCGGCAACTGGCTTTTTTCACACAAAAAGTTTTTAAGATTTATCCTTATTGATATATGTAGTTCATTCCCCATAACTGTTATCTAATATTTCATTTAATGACTACGCTACGTTTATTTAGCCATTCCCTAAAGGAGAATGTGTGTGTGTGTGTGTGTGTGTGTGTGTGTGTGTGTGTGTGTGTGTGTGTGAAGAGGACTAACAAGTCTGCCTAACTGCCTCAACTTTCCTAGTCACTCTGAGTATATCAATGCAAAGAGACAATCTGAAGAAAAAAATAAGTCACTTTACTTGCAGACACAGAGATGCTTGGTCCCCACGCATCACTATTCTGTGAGGCTATATTCACAATGCTATCCAGTAGAACTCTGTGATGTTGGAAATATTCTATATCTGCCCTGTCCGATACAGTAGCCACTAGCCACATGTGCCCTGTGAACATTTGAAATGTGGCCAGGAAACTGAGAAGCTGAGTTTTAATTTTATTTAACTTTAATTTAAACTTGGTCACATGTGGCTAGTGGATACAGTATTGGATGGTACAAGACTCTTGCACAGGATAATGGAAGCCACAGTTCTTTATACTACAAATTACATGATCAGGAGCTCTAGGACAATTGTGTCTACCCTCTAACAGTCAATGGATGATGCTAAGCTCTTGTATTGGGCCTTTTACATGTCCTTTTTTAAGGTTAAGTCTCCTTGTTGTAGTTCCCAGATGGGTTAAAAGACGGATTATCAGACGGAAAAAACAAAGTTGCCAGAAAGCCTGCCTTTCTGAGAATGACTACACTCAAACCAAACCATGTAGAAAATCATTTCTAATCCTAGCACCTTCAATTGACAGTTAATAAACTAAAATACCCCATCGGTCATCCCACTAGCCCAGGAAAATCTTCAAAAATGTCAGAAGTAGTATACAAAATCAGCAGAATAATACAGACATCTTACAAAACCAGTCTAAGGCTACGAGTCAGTGGTGTTCAGTTAGTTGAGTTGTGTGTCACAGATGGAGTTTAGAGCCAGATGGAACTGATGTACTTTCTTGTTTTCCACAAATTCCACTGGGACTCCCTGAATCCCCATCCAGATCTCCTTTATCAACCAGAAGGTTCCTGACTGTCCCATGTAACTTGCTAAATCTATAGCTCACACAGATAGGCACGTGGTTGTGCAATTTGCTCCCAGAGTAGGCTCCAGAATGTCCAGATCTAATGTCTAGCTGATCTCCCCTGGCAGCATCAGGCAGATATGACAGCACGTGTTGGCTGAAGAAATACACAGCCTGCCTCTAGAAGGAAGAGTGAGGCACAAAGCACCAATACACAAGCTTTTAATACAGACAATAAGAAAATAACATGAAAAATATGCTAGCTGTGCCTGTCATAAAAATCCATGACTAAGTCCTCTTTTTCATTCAGATGCCAACATATGAGAGTATACCTGTCTTCTTGTCTTGCCCTCCCCCTCCCGTTTCCTGTTCTTTTATGTTTACTTTCTCTGATCTCTTTGCTTAGTCTCTTTTTTCCTGCCTCTGGCAGTTTCCTCTGTTGAGCCCCTTTCTTCTTTTCCTGAGGCCAGTCTTCTAGCATCCTTCCAGAAGGTCATATACCCAGTTAATCCATAAATGGTATGAGGCCATTAAGATAGAAGTTAAAGAGAAAAAAGGCTTAATCACAGTCCTGTTTTCCTTGAGACTGTGGTCTGGTGTACCAGGGGACTTCTCCCTCCCCTGAGACTTTCTCCCCCCAGCTACCAGAGGAGTGATATGTGTTTATTACAGAAAAATTGTAAAATACGGACAAAAATATTTAATGTGCCCATAGTTCCATCACCCAATGAAAACTACAGTAACTTTCACTATATTTCTTTCCAGTGTTATTTTCTCCTTCTACATAGATATTTTTAAGTAAACTCCACCACCAATGCGGGCTTCAACTCACGACCCTAAGATCAAGAGTTGTTTGCTCTACTGACTGAGCCAGCCAGGCACCCCTGTTCTATGTAGAGTTTTAAAAAACATTGTTATAATCACACTATATGTATAATTTTGTATTTCAGGTTTTCCCACCCTCCCCACCTAACATATAAGGATGTTTTCAGATGATTACACAGTTGATAAATATAATGTTAGTATTGGCATAATAGTCTGTCAGTTGGATGTACCATAGTTGCCTCATTTCCATATTGCTAACCATTTTCTTGAAGTAGTGTTAAAATGAGGATTTTCAGAAGCAGTAATTGCCAAGGATCTCTGTTCAGTACATATAGATTGCCCCCAAACAGTAACTGCCCATGTAATTCATAGGGTAATGATAGTTCAATCAAAGCTGCAGTTTTTCAGAGAAAAGTATATTTCTCCATACAGTTTAAAAGAGTATAGTAATAGTGAATCTTATAGTAGTGTCAGGACCTTTCTCTCCATGATGACAGCCTGGTGTGGTAGAAAAAAAATACTTTGGAATCAGATCTTATTTTTCCTTTATTCAATAAATATTAACTGAGGGCCCATTGCATGCCTGGGACTATAAATACACCAATAAGAAAAACAAAATGCTTGCCCTCGTGCATCATATAGTCTAATGGAGTTCACAGGCAAGTAAACAAGCAATTACATACAGCAGGATAAATCCTAAGAACTGGGGAAATATGAGGACTATAGGTGTATAAAAGAGGGGCATCTGGGGTGCCTGGTGGCTCAGTTGGTTAAGTGTCCCACTCTTGATTTTGACTCAGGTCATGATCTCACGGTTGGTGAGATCAAGTCCTGCATCGGGCTCTGTGCTGACAGCGCAGAGCCTGCTTGGATTCTCTCTCCCTCTCTTTATCTCAAAATAAATAAATGAACATTTGAAAAAATAAAAGAAAGGCATCTAATTTGGCCTTGGGGGATCAGGATGGATTCTATGAGGCAAGCTGTAGATAGGGATGGGAGTGGGGCAGAGACTGTGTGTTCCAGACAGAGCAAACAGCAAGACTAAATAAAGACTTTAAAGCCTAAGAGAGACTCTCTTTTACCTGAAACTGTCTTTATTTTGCTTTTGTTCTTGAATAATATTTTTACTAAACATAGAATTCTGGTTGACAGTGATTCCCCCCTCTCTGCCCCCAGCAATTTACAGAGATTTTTCTACTGTCTCTAGCATCCATAGTTTCTGAAAAGCCCATTGCTATTTGGATCACTATATGTAATGCATTTTTTTTTCTCTCATTGCTTTCAAGATTTTCTCTTGATCTTTGGTTATCAAGAATTTGACTATGTTACACGTAGGTGTAGTTTTCTCCATATTTATCCTGTTTGGGCTTCGCTGAGCTTGAATCTGTAAATGTTGTTTTTTGCCAAATTTGGGAAGCATTCAATCATTATTTCTTCCAATAATGTTTCTGACCCCATTTTCTTTTCCCCCTTCTTCAGGGACTCCAGTAACACATATGTTAGACCTCTTGTGCTGTCCCACAGGTCTGCAAGACTCCGTGCACTTTTTTCAATCCTTTTGTCTTTTTTTTTTTAATGTTTTATTTATTTCTGAGAGAGAGAGAGAGAGAGAGTGAGCAGGGGAGGATCAGAGAGAGAGGGAGATACAGAATCTGAAACAAGCTCCAGGCTCTGAGCTAGCTGTCAGCACAGAGCCTGATGCGGGGCCCAAACCCACAAACCATGAGATCATGACCTGAGCCGAAGTTGGACGCTCAACCGACTGAGCCACCCAGGCGCCCCTCAATCCTTTAGTCTTTAGGTTACTCTCTATTACTATATCTTAAAGTACATTGATTCCTTCTTCTGTTACTTAACCCTGATTTTAAGTCCATCTAGTTAATTTTTTATTTCAGATATCGTGTTTTTCAATTCTAGAATTTCCTTTTAGTTCTTTTTTATATTTTCTATTTTTCTGCTGAAGTTTCCTACCTTTTTCATTCATTACTAGGGTGTTTTTCTCTCCTCTTCAAGCATTGTCATATCAGGGTTAGCTTCCATCAATTGTTTTTTCCTTTGAGAATGGGTCACATTTCCCTGATTTTTTATATATTGAATAATTTTAGACGGCTTCCAAAACTTTGTGAATGCTCTGTTGTAGAGACTCGATTTTGTTATATTCCTCTGAAGAGTGTGGATGTATTTGTTTCAGCGGGCAATTAGCTTGGTTAAATTCTAACTGAAAACTCTGCCTTCCTGTCATAGGTCCAGCTCAAATCTCAGTTCTGTTTGTCTTAGATGGAAGCTGCTTTGAGTCTGCCCTATCAATGCATGCATGGTTCAGGTTAAGTCTTGGGAAGATTTCATACAGATAATTTAAGGCTCCTTTTCTCAGAATCTCTTTCTGAAATAACCCCTCACTTTCTAGAAATTGTGGTTGCCCCAGGTCCTGTCCTCTTGTTCTTCAGGTTAGAAAGATGAGGGTTTCCTGATGTAGTTCTAGTGGTGTGGATGATGACTGCTGTCTGCCCTCAGGCTAAAGCTATAAAAATGGGAAACTTGTTCTATGCTGTTCCCTTCTTCCAAACTCTTCAATATCTGCCTGCTTTTGTTGACTGTTTGGAAGTTTCAGGTGTGTGTGTGTGTGTGTGTGTGTGTGTGTGTGTGTGTGTGTGTGTGTTATTCAGAGTTTATAGTTGCTACCTATTGAGAGTTTACTCAATCAAACTGAGAATGGAATCTGAGAGATTCTCAGATGAGCTTACTTCCTATTTTGGGGGGAAATCATAGCCCTCAACTTCTCTCTTTTTCACCTTAACATTTCTCTAAATTATCACTCATATTCTCTTCTTCAGAGGAAAAAGGGGTAACTTGTTTACTTTTTCTCATCACCTCCTGTTTTGGACAGGAACTACAATTCATCCGTCTATTCATTCAGCTATTCAACAAATATGCATTAAACCAGGCATTGTGCCAGGCATTAGGGGTTAACAAGAGTAAGTAAAAGTAGAGCCTACTTCACTGAGAGTGCTCTCTTTAAGGTTGTCAAAGGTGTGTCTTCTTAATCACCAGATCAAATAAATTTATCTCAGTCTTATACCTCTGTAACTTCATTGCTCCATTCTCCATTGACTCTGGTGACCAGCCTCTCCTTACAACTCTCTCTTTTGTCTTCCAGATCTTCCACCTCATTGATTTCTCCTCTCATTTTCCAGGTAGAGGAATTTTCAGAGACTTTGTCCTTGGTGCCTTTTCTTTTCTTGTCCTTGGCAGTCTTACTCAATCTTAGTGTTTCAACTACAACGTACATGCATGCCAAGACTCCTAAATCTCTATCTTCAGCCCTGACCTCTCTCCTGAGATTGAGACTTGAATTTCAGCTGTTTGTCTCTACCTGGTTGCCTAACAATCACATTAAACTGCACGTAGTCAAAAATCCAACTCATTATCTAGCCCCTGAACCTACTCTTCCTCCTATGTTTCCTATTTTGGTTAATTCCTGATACTGGAAGGTATAATTAAATAAGAGCTGGATCAGGGCTGTTGCAAAAGGGACTCTTGTGCTGGGTGGGAAGTTTGATGATAGGGAAAGCTCTAATGTCCCTTCCAGTTTTACAATTCTATTATGTTCCCAGCACAGTGCTATACATTTCCTTCGAGGAGCTCACAATCAAACTGGAGGAGATAACAACTGAGTGATTGCTAGTCCTGACTTCAAATGCAGCAGGAATTCAAAGAAAGGAGATAGTAGTATGCATTGAGTTAGTAAGAGAACACTAATCTGAGCTCTTCAAAGGTAGAAGCTGTATTCTTCTATTTCATTTCTATCCTCACAGCACCATTCTCTACACACTGTAGAAACTCTATGAAGACTTTTTGAATGACTTGGTAATCATTATTAATGTTTCCTGAGTACACATTAAGTGCATAATTCTTTATTAAATGATGCACGGGTTAACCAAGATTTGATACACTGACATTTTTCAATCAACCAACCAACAAATATTTACTAAATGTCTATTATTTGCAAGACATTGTGCTAGGCATTATGGGGGACACAAGATGCAAGAGAAATAGAAGTTTTAGTCTCTTCCCTTGGAGAGTTTACAGTATGGTTGGTAAGATGAGACATAAAGGCACACATGGTTAATTAAGAATGCACGTCTGGGGCGCCTGGATGGCTCAGTCGGTTAAGCTTCTGACTCTTGATTTTGGCTTTATTCAAGATCTCATGGGTTCCTTAGATCAAGCCCTGCATCTGGGTGGAGCCTGCTTGGGATTCTCTCTCTTCCTCTCTCTCTGCCCCTCCTGTGCTCACGCACGCATTTTCCCCCCTCTATCTCTCTCTAAGTAAATAAATTTGAAAAAAAAAAGAAGAAAAAGAAAAAAAGAAAGAATGCGAGTCAGATGGGCGCCTGGCTGGCTCAGCTGGTGGAGCATGAGACTCTTAATCTCAGGGTTGTGAGTTCAAGCCCCACATTGGGCATGGAGCCTACTTAAAAAAAGAAAGAAAGAAAGAATGCGAGCCAGAGCCAAATGAACATTACAGACAAGAAGTCTGTAAAAATTTTTAAATTTACTGTAGACTGGATAGATATGGAGGCTTTATGGAGGAGGTGGGATCAGCACTTGGCTTTGAAGGATAGGCAGAAATTAAATAGGCTTGAGGTTCCCATAGTTATTAAGAAAATAGAATTCAACACAAAAACGTTCAGGCAAAAGACCAAACAGATGAAAAACAACATCTAAGTAAGAGTAGGCAACTTATACCAGAATGTTACTAAGTAGTTGTTAGTAACATTTTACCCCTTCCCACCATATACACTTTTATTCATTCTCTCCTTTTCCCTTTTCTTTTTTGTTTAAAAAATTTTTTAACATTTATTTATTATTGAGAAACAGAGACAGAGCATGAACAGGGAAGGGGCAGAGAGAAGGGGAGACACAGAATCCGAAGCAGGCTCCAGGCTCTGAGCTGTCAGCACAGAGCCTGACGCGGGACTCGAACCCACAAACTGTGAGATCATGACCTGAGCTGAAGTCGGACACTTAACCGACTGAGCCACCCTGGCACCCCTCCTTTTCCCTTTTCTATTTTTTTTCATATTATTCCCTTTATGGTGTCATACAGCGGCTAATCTTCCTTGAGAGGCATTTTAAAAACCTGGGCTCCAAAACCAGACTGCCTGGATTCAAACCCTGACTTTAGCACTTATTAGCTGTGTGATTTTGGACAAGTTGCTTAATCTGTCCATGCATCACCAATAAAATGCAGATATAAAAACAGCCCATATGTCATATGCTTGTTTTGAGGATTAACAGAGTTTATATATATATATATATATATATATATATAAAGAGTGCTTGGCATATAGTAAGTATTCAATGTCAGCCACCCAGTGAGAGTGAGTCACCCAGGCGTCCCAATGTTAGTTTTTATTAAGGAAAGAAAGCTGACTAACTGAAACATTGTTATCTTTCCAGGTCTTAGTGTTGCTGTATAATTCATTATATAATTAGCAAACATCTATACAGAAGCCAGAGGACAGACTCATGTCAGCTAGAGAGTTAGGTCTTTGGCAACACACCCTTGTCAAACCTGCATAGATGCTCACACACTTAGGCCAAACTACTTTTTCCCAAATTGCTCTCAACCCTGGGCCATCCAGAGAGATTTTAGTAAAATAAATACAATCTCCAACTTAATTAGACAAGTTGGAAATTTAATGGACACTTCATCAACACAGAGTGGGAACTGACAACTTTCAGAAGGGATTTTAAGTAGACTTATCCCTAGGGAGGTGCCAGCCGAAATTAGGGTTAAATAAACTTCAGGAAGGGGAGAAGTCAATAATAGAAGTAGGCAGCTAGATAGGTGTGTGGGGAAAGAAAGCAGGGCTCTACAGAAAGGCAGCTAACTCTGGATCCACATTCCCTGGAATAGATATTGTATGTTATGAGTGCTGCTCTCTGGTTTTCCTCACTGACCTATATTTTTTACACTCAGACCTTCTCCCTACTCCCTGCTGGCAGTTCCAGATCTGTGCTCCCAAGAACACAAACACCCCAAATTACAGGGGCTTTTGATTTGCCATTTCCCCGGGACAGCCTGAATAAAGACTAGAAAGAACTTCTTGTCAGTATGATTGCATAACACTGAGTTGGAGATTGTGCAATCTCCTTTTGGAAAAATTTAAGAGCGGGAAGATGGATAGGTGTTTTTTTTTTTTAATGTATATTTATTTACATTGAGAGGGGGAGAGGGGGAGAGGAGGAGAGAGAGAGAGGAGAGAGAGAATCCCAAGCAGGCTCTGAGCTACCAGCACAGAGCCCGATGCAGGGATCAATCCCACGAACCATGAGATCATGGCCTGAGTCGAAACCAAGAGTTGGATGCTTAACCAACTGAGCCATCCAAGCACACTGATATGTGTTTGATAAAGGTGCAATATTCCTTATGGGCAGGAGGATGAGATTCCTTCAAATTTAAGGGTCCGACATCTCTATCGTTTGTGTTTTTTACCCCCACGCTGGACTCCTTCTAGCAAAGAACGAGTGTGGTCAAGGAAACCCAATGTGACCATGGAGTTTTGATGTCACCTGTTTGCCAAGAGATTTGACAGGGCTATTTTTCTTGGTGTGATAATTGAGGTACACAGTATAACTGTGCCTTGTTCAACATCACTTGGTAACTGTGAAGCTCTGTGCCTCTCATGAAAAACAAAAAATTGTGTGTGTGAGAGAGGGCCCTGGCGAGCCAGCTGGTAACAGCTGTTATCTGTTGTTACTGCAAAGGATTTAATTAGCCCAGTACCCTCTACTCTCCTCTCCCTCCCCATCAAATCTTTCTCTTGAAAAAAAAAAAAAAAGACCATGTATTTACACCTCATTATGAATTTAACTTGCACAATTCTTCTAGAGCTATTTTATTTTAAGCCTTGTCCCTTTACTTACCTGTATATTCAACTTCCCACTTCCAATGAAATCCCTCCCCTGGCTTTTAAACTTGGTCAGGTCTCTTCTCCCTTTAAACAAACAAACAAACAAGCAAACAGACAGACAAACAAACCCTTTTTTGACAATGCATTGCCCTCTACCTACTACATTTCTTTCTTAGGCAAGTTTATCAAAAGAACAGTCTCTACTAAATGTTTCCACTTCTCCAGCTCTGATTGCATTCTCAGTCCACTGCAATCTGGATTCTACCTCCCATGCTCCACTGAAACTGTTCTCATTTAAGCAATTGTGAAATTTAGTGGATAGCTCCCAGGCCTTACATTATTTGACGGTTGCACTGTGTTAAACACTGTTACTACCCACTTGTTCCTCTTGGAAAGTTTCTTATCCCTCCTGCTCAGATCACTATTGTCTCCTGGTTCTCTTTCTGCCTCTTGGATGACGTATTCCTTCCTCCTCTCCTTCACAAGCTTCTCTTCTCGTGCCTATCCGTTAATATTTTTCCCAAATGGAATTTGTTTCTGATTAAAAAAGAAATATGTTTATTAGGTAAAAATAAGACCCTTTAGAAAACTATAAATAAAGGGGCGCTTGAGTGGCTTAGTCGGTTAAGCACCGGACTTTGGCTTAGGTCATGAACTCATGACACACAAGCCACTCGTCGGGCTCTGTGCTGACAGAGTGGAGCCTAGAGCCTGCTTTGGATTCTGTGTCTCTGTCTCTCTCTCTGCCCCTTCCCTGCTTGCAGTCTGTCTCTGTCTCTCTCTCAAAAATAAGTAAATGTTGACCCTGTTAAGATGATTGAAGGGTAGGAGGCAAGATGGCGGAGAAGTAGGGAGCTCTGTGCGTTTTGCTCACCCCCATCTCTCAAACAGAGAAGGCCTGAAGTCGTAGGACACTGAGCCACAGGAGTTTGGGAAGAGAAAGAGACAGAGTACACTGGGAAGGCAACCTCATAAGTGGGTGAGCGCCAACTGGGGAAGATAAAAGCGGGCCGGGATTGGAGACACGGAGGGAAGGGAGGGAGCCCGCCTTGCCGGGAGCCACGATGAGTAGAGGGGAAAAGAAAGAGCAGCTGAAACGGCTCATAGAACTGTCCCTGGAGAAGAGAAAAACCTCGACCCGGATGGAAACTGTTCTTAGTTCTAGTTGGAGTGCTGACTTTGAACTGGGTACCCCCAGTCCCAGGCGGCACCAGGAGAAACTGCGCCACCTCCCCCCCCCACCTCCCCCCCTGGTGGCAGGGAAGCCTCGACCTGCGGGACTGTTTTGCTGTTTTGGGCAATAAAGCGCGCGGGCTGGGACCTACAAACAAGGTGAGGCTTGGGACACAGTACACAGCCCACCTTGGCTGCACCTGTGGCACAGGGAGATCGAACCCAAAAGAGTGAGTTGCAACACCTGGTTAGAGAAGGGACTGGGGCGCCACCATTTTTGTCCCCACAACCACAAGGCGGGGCCTCAGGGAGCAGCAGGTGGGACGCAGTGGAGACCAAGACCTGCCAAGAGAGCTGCTTTCCCTGCCTCCCCCCACCCCCACCCCAGAGCCTGGGGCAAGACCAACATGGATGCACTGCTGTGTTTGATTCTAGATCAATTCTTTCTATTCAGATATATTTTCCCTTGTCTCATTTGTTTCCCTCCCCTCTGCTGGACCGGGCAGTCTGGTCACTGGTTTGCGTAAACAGTCACATTTAATCCATTTTCTAGATGTATATTCTACACCTCCACCACTACCTTTCTATCTCTGTCTCTCTGGAGTAATCAGACTATATGGTTTCTCTGAGTAACATTATCTTCATTTCTTTCTCCTCGCCTCTAACCATATTCTCCTCTTTCTCTCTCTCAATTAAGCCTCTTAGTCTTTCCACATGGTCATTTCTCTTCCAATTTCCCTTCCTACACACCATGTCATTTCTCTTTGCATATGCTCTTCCATCAGCACTGCATACACCCGGCTCTTTATTTGTGGCTGGGAATTCTGGTATTATGCTTGTATTTATTTATTTTCAATGTTTTTTTTTTAAATTTCTGAGAGAGAGAGAGAGAGAGAGAGCGCACGCAGGGAAGGGTCAGAGAGAGAGGGAGACATAGAATCCGAAATGGGCTCCAGGCTCTGAGCTAGCTGTTAGCACAGAGCCCGATGCGGGTCTCGAACCCACGCGAGATCATGACCTGAGCTGAAGCCGGACACTTAACCTCTGAGCCATCCAGGCGCCCCTGGTTTTATGCTTTTAGACTGTCCTTTGTCTTTTGGGTTTTTTCTTTTGTTTTTCCTTCTTTTTTATTTTTATTTTTATTATTTGTTTTTCCTCCTTCCTCATTTTTTTCCCTTCCTTCTTTTTTTCCTTTCTTTTTCTTTTTCCCTTTCGGTTTGAGTGTTTGTTGGATTTGTCAGTGTGTTTGTGTGTCTTTGTTCCCTGTGTGTTTGTCGGTCTGTTTTCTTTTCCAGGGCTACCTCAAGAAACAAGCCAAAGTACACATGGTGGAGAGTCCCAAATGCCACTACGAGTAGGGAAATAAAGTAACCAAAGTCTCAACAAGAGAGACCAAGAGACACCCTTCAAAAAACACTTCCTGAATGGACAGGCCTTGGAAAGTCAAAGAGCCTTCTTTAATACAGCAGTACTCGTACGTGGAGAGTGCATAACAAGCTTTTAAAACTAACAAGAGACAGAAAGCTAGCCAAAATGATGAAATGGAAAAAAATCTCCTCTAAAGAAATTCCAGGAAGAAATGACAGCTAAAGAACTGCTCAAAACAGATATAAGCAATATAACTGAACAAGAATTGAGAACAATAGTCATAAAATTAATCACTGGGCTTGAAAAAGGCATGGAAAACATCAGAGAAACTAATGCTACAAAGACCATGGAGCTTAAAAATAGTTGTGATGAATTAAAAAATGCAGATTTTTAAATTTAAAAAATTAAATTTAAAAAATTAAAAAATGTGATGCATAATAAAATGGAGGTGTCCAATGCACGGACTGAAGAGGCAGAGAAGAGAATAGGTGAATTAGAAGAAACAATTCTAGAAAAAGAGGAAGCCAAGAAAAAGAGAGGCAAACTGATCCAAACAGGAAAGGAGAGTTCGAGAGCTGAGTGATACAATAAAATGGAACAATATCCATATCATAGGAATTCTAGAAGAGGAAGAAAGAGGGAAAGGCGCAGAAGGAGTCCTTGAACAAATTATAGCTGAGAACTTCCCCAATCTGAGGAAGGAAACAGACATTGAAATCCAAGAGGCACAGGGAACTCCTCTCAGATGTAACTTGAATCAATCTTCTGCACGACATTTCATAGTGAAACTGGCAAAATATAAGGACAAAGAGAGAATTCTGAAAGCAGCGAGGGATAAAAGGGACCTAACATACAAAGGGAAATCTATCAGAGCGGTGACAGACCTGTCAGGCCAGAAAGGAATGGCAGGAGATCTTCAATGTGATGAACAGAAAAAATATGCAGCCAAGAATCCTCTATCCAGCAAGCCTGTCATTCAGAATAGAAGGAGAGATAAAAGTCTTTCTAAATAAACAAAAATTGAAATAATTCGTCACTACTAAAGCAGCCCTACAAGAAATCCTGAGGGGGACTCTATGAGGGAAATGTTGTAAGGAACACAAGGTACCAGAAACACCACCACAAGCATGAATCCCACAAAGAACACAGTGACTCTAAACCCATATTTTTCAATAATAACACTGAATGTAAATGGACTAAATGCTCCAATCAAAAGACATAGGGTAGCAGAATGGATACAAAACCAAAATCTATCTATTTGCTGTCTATAAGAAACTCATTTTAGACCTGAGGACACCTTCAAATTGAAAGTAAGGGGATAGAGAAATATATATCATGCTACTGGAAGTCAAAAGAAAGCTGGATTAGCTATACTTATATCAGACAAGCTGGACTTAAAATAAAGGCAGTAACAAGGGATGAAGAAGGGCATTATATAATAATTACAGGGTCTATCCATCAGGAAGAGCTAACAATTATAGATGTCTACTCACTGAATACGGAGACACCCAAATACATGAAACAATTACAAACAGAAACAATCTGACAGATAAGAATGTGCTAATAGCAGGGGACTTTAATACTCCACTACCAGCAATGGACAGATCAACTACACAGAAAATCACTAAAGAAACAATGGACTTGAATGACATATTGGACCAGATGGACTTAACAGATATATTTAGAACTCTACATCCTGAGGCCATGGAATTCATTTTCTTCTCAAGTGCACATGGCACATTCTCCAAGATAGATCACATACCGGGACATAAAGCACCCTCAAAAAATATAAAGAATTGCAATCATACCATGTACATTTTCAGATCACAATGCTATGAAACTTGAAATTAACCACAGGAAGAAGTCTGGAAAACCTCCAAAAACATGGAGGTTAAAGAACACCCTACTAAAGAACGAATGTGCCAATCAGGCAATTAGAGAAGAAATTTAAAAAAAATATATGGAAACAAATGAAAATGAAAATACAACAATTCAAACTTTATGGGATGCGGCAAAGGCAGTCTTAAGAGGAAAGTACATTGCACTCCAGGCCTATTTTAAGAAATTAGAACAAGTGTAAGTACCAAATCTAACAGCACACCTAAAGGAACTAGAAGGAGAGCAACAAGAGCACCCCACACCCAGTAGGAGAAGAGAAATAATAAAAATCAGGGCAGAAATAAACAATATAGAATAAAAAAAAAAACACAGTTGAACAGATCAAGGAAAGCAAGAGTTGGTTTTTTGAACAAATAAACAAAATTGACAAACCTCTAGCCAGGCTTCGCAAAAAGAAATGAGAGCACCCAAATAGACAAAATCATGAATGAAACTGGACTTATTACAGCCAATCACTTGGAAAAACAAGGAATTATCAGGGAATACTATGAAAAAGTATATGCCAACAAACTGGACAACTTAGAAGAAATGAACAAATTCCTAAACACACACTCACTACCAAAATTCACACAGGAAGAGATAGAAAATCTGAACAGACCCATAACTAGTGAAGAAATCGAATCACTTATCAAAAATCTCCCAACAAATAAGATCCCTGGGCCAGATGGCTTCCCTGGGGAATTCTACCAGATATTTAAATCAGAGTTAATACCCATTCTTTCAAGCTATTCCAAAAAATAGAAATGGAAGGAAAATGTCAAGACTTATTCTATGAAGCCAGCATCACTTTGATTCCCAAGCCAGACAGAGACCCAGCAAAAAAGAAGAACTACAGGCCAATATCCTTGATGAATACGGATGCAAAAATCCTCAACAAGATACTTGCAAATCGAATTAAACAGCACATAGAAAGAATTATCCACCAAGATCAAGTGGGATTCATTCCTAGGTTGCAGGGCTGGTTCAACATTTCTCAAATCAATCAATGTGATCCATCACATCAACAAAAGAAAAGATAAAAACCATATGATCCTGTTGATAGATGCAGAAAAAGCATTTGACAAAATACTGCATCCCTTCTTAATAAAGACCCTCGAGAAAGTCAGGACAGAAGGAACCTACCTAAACATCATAAAAGCCATCTATGAGAAGCCCTTAGCTAACATCATCCTCAATGGGGAAAAACTGAGAGCTTTCCCCCTGAGATCAGGAACACGACAGGGATGTCCACTCTCACCACTGTTGTTTCACATAGTGCTGGAAGTCCTAGCATCAGCCATCAGACACCAAAAGGAAATCAAAGGCATCAGAATTGGCAAAGAAGAAGTCAAAATTTCACTCTTCGCAGATGACATGATACTCTACATCGAAAACCAGACAGACTCCACCAGAAGCCTACTAGAACTGATCCAAGAATTCAGCCAAGTTGCAGGGTACAAAATCAACGTACAGAAATCGGTTGCATTTTTATACACCAACAATGAAGCAACAGAAAGAGAAATCAAGAAACTGATCCCATTCACAATTGCACAAAAAACCATTAAATACCTAGGAATAAACCTAACCAAAGATATAAGACATCTGTATGATGAAAACTATAGAAAACTGATCAAGGAAATTGAAGAAGACAGAAAGAAATGGAAAAACATTCCATGCTCATGGATCAGAAGAGTAAATATTGTTAAAATGACAATACTACCCAAAGCAATCTACACATTCAATGCAATCCAATCAAAATTGCACCAGCATTCTTCTCAAAGCTAGAAAAAAATATCCTAAAATTTGTATGGAACCACAAAAGACCCCGAATAGCCAAAGTAATATTGAAGAAGAAAACCCAAACGGGAGGCATCACCATCCCAGACTTTAGCCTCTATTACAAAGCTGTCATCATCAAGACAGTACGGTATTGGCACAAAAACAGACACATAGCCCAATGGAATACAATAGAGAACTCAGAATTGGACCCACAAATGTACGGCCAACTAATCTTTGACAAAGCGGGAAAAGAGTATCCAATGGAAAAAAGACAGCCTCTTTAACAGATGGTGCTGGGAGAACTGGACAGCAACATGCAGAAGAATGAAACTAGATCATTTTCTCACACCATACACAAAAATAAACTCAAAATGGGGGCGCTTGGATGGCTCACTCGGTTAAGCGTCCAACTTCGGCTCAGGTCACGATCTCGTGGTTTGTGGGTTCAAGCCCTGCATCGGGTTCTGTGCTGGCAGCTCAGAGCCTGGAGCCTGTTTCAGATGCTGTGTCTCCCTCTCTCTCTGCCCCTCCCCTGCTCCCTCATGCTCTGTCTCTCTCTGTCTCAAAAATAAATAAAAACTATAAAAAAATAATTTTTTTAAATGTTTTATTTATTTCTAGGAGAGAGAGAGACAGAGAGACAGCGTGAGCAGGGGAGGGTCAGAGAGAGAGGGAGACACAGCATCTGAAACAGGCTCCAGGCTCTGAGCTGGCAGTCAGCACAGAGCCCGATGCGGGGCTCGAACCCACGAACCGCAAGATCATGACCTAAGCGAAAGTCGGACGCTTAACCGACTAAGTCACCCAGGCGCCCCTATAAAAAAAATAATTTAAAACCCCTCAAAATGGATAAAGGACCTAAATGTGAGACAGGAAACCATCAAATCCCTAGAGGAGAAAGCAGGAAACAACCTCCTTGACCTCAACCGCAGCAATTTCTTACTTGACACATCCCGAAATACAAGGGAATCAAGAGCAAAAATGAACTATTGGGACCTCATCAAGATAAAAAGCTTCTGCACGGCAAGGAAACAATCCATAAAACTAATTGGTAACTGATGGAATGAGAAAAGATATTTGCAAATGACATATCAGATAAAGGGCTAGTATCCAAAATCTATAAGGAACTCACCAAACTCCATACCCAAAAAACAAATAATCCAGTGAAGAAATGGGCAGATGTGAGCAGACACTTCTCCAAAGAGGACATCCAGATGGCCAGCAGACACATGAAACGATGCTCAGCGTCCCACATCATCAGGGAAATACAAATCATTCTTTTTTTTTAATGTTTTATTTATTTCTAGGAGAGAGAGAGAGAGAGAGAGAGACAGCGTGAGCAGGGGAGGGTCAGAGAGAGAGGGAGTCACAGACTGAAACAGGCTCCAGGCTCTGAGCTGGCAGCGAGCACAGAGCCCGACGCGGGGCTCGAACCCACGAACCACGAGATCATGACCTAAGCGAAAGTCAGACGCTTAACCGACTAAGCCACCCAGGCGCCCCTGGGGAAATACAAATCAAAGCCACACTGAGATACCACCTCACGCTAGTCAGATTGGCTTAAATGAGCAAATCAGAGGACTCTAGATGCTGGCGAGGATGTGGAGAAACGGGCACCCTCCTACCCTGTTGGTGGGAATGTAAACTGGTGCAGCCCCTCTGGAAACAGTGTGGAGGTTCCTCAAAAAATTAACAATAGAACTCCCCTGTGACCCTATGCTAGGAATTTACCCAAGGGATACAGGAGTGCTGATGCATAGGGGTACATATACCCCAATGTTCATAGCAGCACTCTCAACAATAGCCAAAACATGGAAAGAGCCTAAGTGTCCATCCACGGACGAATGGATCAAGAAGATGTGGTTTCTCTATACCATGGAATACTACATGGCAATGAGAAAGAATGAAATCTGGCCATGTGTCGCAACATGGACCTTGAGGGTGTTATGCTGAGGCGAAATAAGTCAGGCAGAGAAGAACATATACCATATGTTTGCACGTATAGGTGGATTAGGAGGAATTTAACAGAGGACAATGGGGGAGAAGAAGGGGAAAAATAGTTGGGGAGAGGGAGGGATGCAAACCATGAGAGACTCTTGAATGCTGAGAACAAACTGAAGGCAGATGGGGTTGGGGGAGAGGGGAAGGGGGTTGATGGGCACAGAGGAGGGCACTTGTTGGGCTGAGCACTTGGTGTTATATGGAAACCAACTTGACAATATACTGTTATAAAAAAAAGAAAGAAAAAAATGTTAAAAAATTTAAAAAGAAATTATAAATAAAAACTTATATTCCAATGGAAACTGCACCACACAGAAGTAATCACTATTAAGGTTTTGATTTATATCCTTCCAGTTGTTAAAAATTAGTATATATATCTCCAATCCACTAATACAAATGGCATCACATTGTGATATGATCTACCAGGTTTTTTCTTCTTTGTTTTTTCGTGGGCATCATTCCATCTCAGTGATTATAGAACATTGTTTTAAGTGGATACAAAAGAGGGGAGCCTGACTGGGTCAGTCCGAAGAGCATGCAACTCTTGATCTTAGGGCCATGAGTTCGAGCCCCACGCTGGGTGTAGAGATTACTTAAATAAATAAAGAAAAAACTTAAAGAAGAGAAATTATAAGTGGACATAAAAAACACTGAATTTGGCCATTTACACAAAAGACTGTGTTTTTTCATGGAAGTGACTGAGATATGAAGTCTGTAAATTATCGGACCCACTACTATTTGAGACTTGCCATATAAACAAATTTTCAAGTTAGAAAAAAATGGCTACAAAAACATTTCATTGCATAAAATGAATAATTATTTACTCTTAAAGACAAGCTCCGTGCGCTGATATCTTTATGTGACTGATTATTTTCTCAGGATAAATTATTGGAAGTGAAATTTCTGAGTCAACAATTTCAGTAAATAACATTAAAACTTCAAAAAAATTTTAAGTTTACTTATTCATTTTGAGAGAGAGACAGCAAAAGCAGGGGAGGGGCAGAAAGAAGGAGAGACAGTATCCCAAGCAGGCTGCATGCCATCAGTGCAGAACCTGATGTGCGTCTCGAAATCACGAACTGTGAGATCATAACCCAGCTGAGATCAGGAGTCGGACGCTTAACTGACTGCGCCACCCGGGCATCCCCCCAATTTTTTTTTTTTAATACAGGGATGCCTGGGTAGCTCAGTCAGTTAAGCGTCTGACTCTAGGTTTTGGCTTGGGTCATGATCTCATGACTTCACGGGTTTGAGCCCCACATCAGGCTTTGTGCTGGCAGCTTGTAGCCTGCTTGAGATTCTGTCTCTCCCTCTCTCTCTCTCTGCCCATCCCCCACTCATGCTGTCTCTCTCTCAAAATAAAACTTTAAAAAAGTTTTTTAATACAAAAGTACTTAAAACATAAATGCAATGAAAATGAAAAACCAAGTCTCCCTGCCATCCCTGATTCCTATTCTCCAGAGACAAACCAGTATTACAAGTTTATTGAGGTCAAAGTTTTTTTTAATAAATAGTGCCAATTTACCTCCCAGAAAAAATTGCAAGGATTTATACTCTCATCAACATTGCCTGCTTTCACCAATTTTTAAACTTCCCGTCCTTGCCTCTTCACATTTTTCTTTCTGCACTGTATGCTAATATCTCGCAAATCTCTATCTCTAACCCTGATCACACCCTCGAGTTTAGGCCAGTATTTCTAGCTGGACATCTCCACCTGGATGTTCAGTAGACATCCCAGATTTCCTAGTCTGAATTTATGTTCTTCCCTCCCAAACTTACTCTTCTTTCTCTAATCCCAATTTTGATGTGGTGCCAACATCCATCTCGTTACCTAAATCGGAGTTATTTTCAATTTATTCCCTCTCCCTGTGAATAGTAATAATAGCTAATAGTTACTGAATACTTACTATTCACACATATTTTGTTTCATTTAATTCTCCTGAAAGCCCCGGAGGTGGCTTTTAGTCTTATAATTTCCATTCACAGGTGAGGAAAACTGGATAACTTCCTCAAGGCTATACAGCTATGAATCAGGGATTTAAACCCAGGCAGTTTAAAGTCCATAGCTCACACACTTAACCCCTATACTATACTACCACCATATTTCATCAGGTACACGTTTTACCTATTTCCTCAATCTCAGTCCTATCTCTTTCCCTTTCTCCGTTCCCACCATCACCACCTGGTTCCAAGTCTAATTGTCAATACTCTCATCATCGGTCTCATTGAATTCAAATACATCTTCCATGTTGCCTAAAAAATAATCCTTCTTAAACCACAAATATAATCGTGTCTTTTTTTCCTGTTGAAAATTCTTCAGTGGCTCCCTATCACTTACTTTGTAAAGCGAGAGATCCTTTGCTTCATGAAGGATCACCCTCATTGCCCGTCCCCAGCCAGCCTACCTCTCTAAGCACTTCCTTTATGGGATCTGAATTGGTGACAATTGCCTAAAAATATGCTGTTTCTTATCCGGATGACTTTGCATATGCTATTCCCTCTGCAAGAAATTGCCTTTCCCCACTTCCATTCCTATTTGTCTTTATGTCTTTTCATGTCTGTCAAACTCAGATGTTTCCTCCTCCAGGAGGCCTTCCCTAATTCCTCCATTTATTCACGTCCCATGTGCTGCTTTGAACATTCACTTATTTTGTATTCGTCATTACTTTTATTTTCTTGTCTCCCTTTCTAGAATGTTAACTCTTTGAGGGCAGGGGCTCTCTTATTCAACTCTAGGTCTTTAATGTTTAGCATGGTGCCTGACACATAAGTAGTTACTTAGTAGATGCCGGTTAAATTGAATTAAAGAACTTAACTGTGAAAGGATTTCAGGCATCAGTGGTATGGGAAAGGGCAGAAGAGGCAGGTGCAGGGAGGAGAAAGGATGACCTAAAATCACCACTCTTAATGTGGGGCACCACCCCTTCATGTGCACCATCTATAAATTAGTCGTATGAATATCAATGTCTAAAAATATCAACATGTCTATAGATATTTTCTCATCTAGACACGTATTCATTCTCCATTATGGGCTGCAAGCAACCTCGGAGCAGTCCCAAGTATGGAGTTGTGCAGAGTAGAGACAGAACGTATGAAATAAGTGCCTTCAATTTGCTGAGAAACATACTGAGTACACCTGGGCTTAGCTTTCTGTGGTAACACGTGGAGGATGAAGCTATGCCCCGATTTTCCTGGACAGTGAGAATGAGCAATCATGTTTACCCCATCCCCGCTGCTGCCCTGGCACCATTCTGCCGAGTGCTCCACTGCAGCTGGAATGAATCGAAACCGTCAGTGGCACAAGTGGCAGGGCTGTGTTTTAAGTTCTTAGTATTATTGTTGGAACCCCACCCTCTGGAGAACACCCTTCTACTTTCGCGCAAAACCCTGACCTATTCAGGTCACAGGGCTTTGGCCTATCACTGCAAGGTCCCAGTTTGCGATGCAGTGCGCGCTGCCCGATAGACACTGGGTAGAAGACAATTTCTTGGGTTGAGGAGCAGCGATTGGCGGATCCCGCCTGTAATGCTTCCCAGGATATCGGGCGCTGCGTGTCCGAGATGCCGGTTCCGGGGCGGCCACAAACACCGCCCGGAAGCCTGAATGAGGCCTCCAAAGCACGGGGCTCACAGCCCTCAGCACGGCCAGTATTCAGGGTGCCGGGCCCGGGGCCAAGGCAACGTGCGCGTGCGTGCGTGCGTGCGTGGGCGCGCGTGCGCGGCGCCGCTGTCTGTGGGTTGGCTGGTTATTTTGCAAGCGGGAGGGGCTGTGCGCGTTCCTGCCTCCCGCCTCTGTCCCCCACCCCCTTACCCGGTCCCGGTCTCTCCTTCGGAAACATGTCGGACACGGCAGTGGCTGACACTCGGCGCCTTAACTCGAAGCCGCAGGACCTGACCGACGCTTACGGGCCGCCAAGTAACTTCCTGGAGATCGACATCTTTAATCCACAGACGGTGGGCGTGGGCCGCGCGCGCTTCACCACCTATGAGGTTCGCATGCGGGTGAGTCACAGGGTGAGGGAGACAGCTGAGGGAGGACCGGGCGGCTGGGCGGGGTGGGCGGGTGGGGCTGCCAGAAGGCGCCGAAAGGGGTCATTTGGAGGTTGGGGGTTTCATGGGTCTGGAGAGAGGTCTCCAGACTCGGTCATGGCCCTAGGATACAGAAAAGTCCAGAGGGGGACATCGGACTTGGGTGAGGGAAAATAAGTACCTATGAGCAAGAAGTGAAGCCTGGCTAGATAGGGTGGGGAGGATGGAGAAGATTAGAGTGAGGAATTCAAGGGAATACGAACCCCGAGTGTAGCGACAGAAGAAGGGAAGGAAGAGTGGCAGAGGGCTGGGGGATGGAAAGCCAAGGTGATATATCGCTGGGTCCCATAAGTAAACTAGGTTGTGGGAAGTCAATCCGAGGAGGGAGGGCAGGAAACCCCGATCTCTTCCTCAAGAAGTCTCCCTGGGATGATAGAGTTAAGCAAAGCCTGCTTTAAAAGGAAGGTAGACCCCAGGAAAGGGAGACAGTGGGCTTGGTAGAGCAGAAGTAATTGACTCCGTGTGCTTCCCAGACTTGTATAGAATTAGCATCTGAAGGAGAGAAATGTTTTCTGTTTGAGTTTTTTCAGCTACCAAATGCTGTGTCTCATGGTGAAACCTGGCCTTGCACTGGGATTGGTGGATTGTCAATCGGTACTCAAGCATTCTGTGCTGATCCTTTAGATTTGAAGTATTGGCTCCCATTTGGGCTCTCTGTATACAAATGACCATTTGCCCTTTCTGTTCTAGATTAACTTTTTGGATTAAGTAACTGTTGTCTGCAGTTACTTTAATGTATGATATTTCAGGACTGCCCCAGGAGTGGCTTCTTCCAATGTGCACTACAGAGGACTTTATTCTCTAGTTCTTAGTCCACATTGCAAGGATGGAATGTGCAGATAAAGTAGTGGTTTGCAGGTTCTTTAGCCCAGCTGAAGTGGTTACAGGCAGAAAAGTTAGGGAACCATTTTCTAATTTTCCTTATGTTTTTTTTTTCTCAGACTAGAGGGCCAGAATATTCTCTATGGACAGCATGGTGCTCAAACAGCATCTGAAGACCTATAAAAGAGTGTATGTGCTTTCATTTTTGACTGAATGAATGAATTGAATGAGAGAGAGTGTCTCCTACCTGGGCTTTGAAATTTAGTTGAGAAATGGCGATCTCCACATTCCAAGTTTGGCAAAGTCCAAACTGAAGAAAGAAAATCGAAGCAAATATTGAGAAAACCTCGTTTATATAAGAAACACCTTTTTGGGGAGGAATGGAAGTTAGATCCCTCAAAATATGATATAAAGTTGGGAACTGTTAGTGATAAAGAGCTTAATTACCTGAAGAAGCCAGCCTGGGCATAACTTGTTCAGTGTGAGGATTCTCTGCTGTGGGGTTTTGGAGACAACGTTTCTATCCATTACCCAAGAGCCTTAGGGATTATGAATGAAACAGCTCTCTTTTTAAGGCATTCTAATAACAACAGAGACTGTTCATTTAGTGCCTACTATGTGCCAGGCACTGAATTAGGGTTTAGTTTCTAAATCCTTACAACAACAACATTATACAGATAGGAAGCTGAGGAGAAATGCAATTTAAGTAACTTGCCCAAGTACACATAGCTAATAAGTGGCAAGGCTGATATTTGAACCCAGATCTGTCTGACTCCAAAGCTCATCATACTCTTTGCATTACCCTTCAGCCTCTTTGGGAATGCTTAGTTGCAAAACTGTAGTGCACAAATTTTTTTTTACCCACCAAGCTTTTCATCTGACCTTTTCACAATTTCTAATTGTACAGTGATGATAGGTTTGATGGCAGTTCCTAGTTGTGTGGATTTTGAGTTAATTTGTATTGTTTATGTTAATTTGTATGGCTATCTAGACTTTTAATATTTTAATTCACCTCTGTAGGGGAGAAGTTGGTAAAATCATTTAGTTTTTAAATGCTATGTTAGGTGATTGATCATGGTAGGAATTTTAGGGAGTATGAGACTCAGAGACTGTGCTTTGGTAATTGAACATTGTGTATGGTGGAAGCAGATGGCACTGACTTTCTTCTTTATATAATAGCTAAATATTTCTGAAGCTGTTCTCTTATTTTGCTCAGGAAAGAATTTCCCCCTCCCACCCTTCCAAGAAATCAGGAGTCTGGAGAGAGGTGTCCTGGTGACTTCACATAATGTGTATGGAACTTTTCAAATGTCAGTTGTCCTGTGGACTTGAACTTTGTTTCTTTCTCTCCTTTCCCGTGACTTTGTGTCGATCAGAGCCAAAGACTCTGTATATCCTGTACTACACAATCCTGTCTTCTTCAAATGATCTGTAGATTGGAGCTGGGAGACCGTCTTAGTACATACTAGCCCCTTCCTTACATGGCTAGGTGCGAAGATGAAAGGTCATTATTGTCACCATCCTGTGGGGGGAGGGGAAGAATAGGAGTTTTGTGAGTCAAAAGAGGAAGTCCACAAAATGGCAGTGGATGGTTTCACTATGCTTTGGAAGAATCTACTCAGCATTCCACCCCCCCTGCTTTGGTCTCTCTGTTACCTTCTGTAAAAGCCTACTTGTTAAGGTTCTTCTCTTTCGGGATCACACAGTATGTGTAATGAATTCTGGTGGAGACCTAGAACTGCGTGATACCAAAGTACTTCTTTTTTTCTTGCAGGATTATTTTTCTCCCCATCTTTGTTGAGATGTTATTGACATATGATATTGTGTAAGTTTAAGGTATACAATGTGATGATTTGATGCCCATACATAGTTCTTGCAGGATTCTGAGTATTTTCTTTATAATGGTTTCTTTGGAATGGTTAAAATGTGCACATGGTACAAAATTCAAAAGATACGAAAAAAGATGTACTGTAAAAACGAAGTCTTCCACCCTTTGCCCTCTAGAAGTTACCTTTTCCAAAGAAACCATTGTTTCCAGTTTTTTAATTTATTCTCCTTAAGAATAGGTTGTAATAAAACATGACCTGTATCTCACTCTCCTTCAACTCACTGACAGTCCTTGGACCTCGATCGTAGGTAGAATTGTGACTATTGTAAGTTGGTTAGTTATTTAGCTTTTGATGACCTATACTTAGAACTGGATCCTGGAAAGACAGTTTCCAGACATGAGGACTACAAAGCATGATGTAGTCTCATCATGTAGACTGTGTGAAGTTCTAGCATAGCTCGGAGATGTTCTTTTCCTGCCCTGAGGCAGTTGTGGAGCTTCAGGTCATAGTTCAGGAGAGAAACTAGTTCCTTTTATTTCTATCTGCTGATACAAGTTGGCTGGTAGGAAATATAGTCAGCATTAATACATGTGGTTGGCCATTTCTATTTTTCTATTTAGAACTTGTAGACAGGAGTGAGGATCAGAGCTTTTTGTTTGTTGGTAGTTCATATTACCATTAAAGCCTTGGGAAAATTACCAATGATTAAGATGTGGGAATAAGCTGATCTATATGAAGGAGCAAGCTATGGTAAGCCAACTTAATGTGATTGCTATTTCTGCTGTACTTTCTAGACAAGGAGAGGGTAAACAGACACATAGGGCCTCTATTAATCAAGTGAGTATTTACTGAGTAACTTGCATAGTCTGCATTTAGGGAGATGCAGAAGTAGTCACAGCTCCTGATTTCAATTAAATTATAGTTTAGTTAAGTAGGAAGACTAACATGATGCATAAAACAATAGTGTGTCAGGCACCACTAAAGTATAAATGTCATAGGAGTTCAGAGGAGATGGAGACCAGTAGATTAAGCTGGTGTGCTCAGGAAAGATTTCCTGGATGAAATGGGACTTGAGCTTGGAATTGTAGAATGGAGACGATTTGAATAGTAGAAGCTGAGGAAATCATACCTTGGAGGTGTTTTTCTCTTATTATCTTATCAGGGAACTTAAATTCACTTTTCGGGGCACCTGGGTGGCTCGGTTGGTTAGGTGTTCGACTCTTGATTTCAGCCCAGGTCATGATCTCACTCACGGTTCATGGGTTGAGTCCCGTGTCAGGCTCTGTACTGACAGCATGGAGCCTGCTTGGGATTCTCTCTTACCCTCCCTCTCTGCTCCTCCCCCTCCCCTGCTCACTCTCTCTGAAAAGAAATAAACAGTAAAAAAAATCACTTTTCTATTGAAAATGTAATACATGCATGTGACAAATTCAAATTGTTCAGAGAAAAATGTGACCCTCCCACCCATTCCAGTTGTTTAGTCTTATACTCCAAGGTCAATCACTGTTTTGAATAAATGTCTTATTCATAAATACAAATACATACACATACACATATCCCTTTTTAAATTGAAGTATAGTTGACACACATGGTACATTAGTTTTAGGTGTTCAACAGTGATTTCACAAGTTTATACATTATGCTATGCTTACCACAAGTATATGTGGTATGTATATTATATGTATATGACTATATTCCCTGTGCTCTTATCCCCATGACTTACTCATTCCATAACTGGAAGCCTGTATCTCCCACTCCCGGTCACCCATTTGGCCCATACACCTAGCCCCCTCTCCTCTGGCAACCAACAGTTTATTCTGTTCATTTATGGGTCTGCTTCTACTTTTGTTTGTTTATTTGTCATATTTTTTAGATTTTATATATATAGGTGAAATCATAATGGTATTTGTCTTTCTCTGTCTGACTCATTTCACTTAGCATAATGCCCTTTAGGTCTGCCCATGTTGTTGCACATGGTAAGATCTCATCTTTTTTTTTTTAATGTTTTATTTATTTCTGAGAGAGAGAGAGAGAGAGAGAGAGATAGCATGAGCAGGGGAGGGTCAGAGAGAGAGGGAGACACAGAATCCGAAACAGGCTCCAGGCTCTGAGCTAGCCGTCAGCACAGAGCCTGACACGGGGCTTGAACCCACGAACCGCGAGATCATGATGTGAGCCAAAGCCAGATGCTTTACCAACTGAGCCACCCAGGGGCCCCATCTCATCTTTTTTTCTAGCTGAGTAATACTCCACTCTGTGTGTGTGTGTGTGTGTGTGTGTGTGTGTGTGTATAGCACATCTTTATCCATTCATATTTTATTTTATTTTGCTTTATTAAAGTTTACTTATTTTGAGAGAGAGAGAGAGAGAGTGTGAACAGGGGAAGGGTGTGTGTGTGGGGGGGAGGGAATCACAAGCAGTGCTGCCAGTGCAGAGCACAGTGCAGGGCTTGAACCTGCGAACCATGAGATCACGACCCCAGCTGAAACCAAAAGTCCAATGCTTAACTGACTGAGCCACCCAGGCGCCCCCATCTTTTCTTTTTAAAGTTTATTTCCTTTGAGAGAGCATGCATGAGTGGAGGAGGGGCAGAGAGAGAGGGAGAGAAAAGAGAATCCTAAGCAGACTCCACACTGTTTGTGTGGAGCGCAACACAAGGCCCAAACTCAAAAACCATGAGATCACGACCTGAGTGGAAATCAAGAGTCAGATGCTTAAATGACTGAGCCACCCAGGCACCCCTTATCTTTTTTTTTTTTCTTTTCTGTTTGTTTATTTTTGAGAGAGAGAGCAATGGGGGAGGAGCAGAGAGAGGGATACAGAGAATCCTAAGCAGGCTCCACGCTGTCAGCACAGAGACCAGCACAGGGCTCAAATCCAGAAACCATGAGATCACAACCTGAGCTGAAATCAGGAGTCACGCTCAACCAACTGAGCCACCCAGACACCCCACATCCATTCATCTTTTGATGGACACTTGGGTTGCTTCCATATTGGGTTGCTTGGCTATTGTAAATGATGCTGCAGTAAACAAAGGGGTTCATATATCTTTTTGAATTAGGATTTTCATTTTCTTGGGTAAATATACACAGTCCTTTTTTAAACCAAATAGAGGTAAGCTATATGTACTGTTCTGTAACTTGATTTTGATACTTAATATATTTTCATACTGGCACATATATATTTCACATTCTTCTCATAGCTGTATCGAAATTCTACTGTATAGGCATAACATAATTTAACAAATTACCTATTGATGGACATGTATAATTATTACAAATAAAGTACAGTGAAAACCCTTTGTACCTACATATTTGCATACAACTTCAAGTCCATTTATAGGATAAATTCTAAGCAGCAAGTGATTTCTAGTTACCATCTGTGACGAGGCTGGATGTGGTAAGGATTGGTATTTACCTGGTGGTATTTTATTTTATTTTTGATTTTTTTAAATAGTTTATTGTCAAGTTGGTTTCCATATAACACCCAGCGCTCATCCCAACAAGTGCCCTCCTCCATGCCCATCACCTTCTCCCCTGCCCCCATCAGCCCTCAGTTTGTTCTCAGCATTCAAGAGTCTCTCATGGTTTGCCTCCCTCCCACTCCCCAACTATTTTTCTCCTTAATTTAAGGCCCTCTGTTAAATTCCTCCTAATCCTCCTATACATGCAAACATATGGCATCTGTCCTTCTCTGCCTGACTTATTTCGCTCAGCATAACACCCTCAAGTTCCATGCGTGTTGCGACACATGGCCGCATTTCATCCTTTCTCATTGCCTTGTAGTATTCCATGGTATAGATAAACCACATCTTGATCCATTCGTCAGTTGATGGACACGTAGGCTCTTTCCATGTTTTGGCTATTGTTGAGAGTGCAGCTATGAACATTGGGGTACGTGTGCCCCTATGCATCAGCACTCCTGTATCCCTTGGGTAAATTCCTAGCAGTGCTATTGCTGGGTCATAGGGGGGTTCTATTGTTAATTCTTTGAGGAACCTCCACACTGTTTTCCAGAGGGGCTGCATACCTGGTGGTATTTTAAGGGAGTTATAGGAGCATGGTCCACAGGAGTTGTTTCTTCATTGGGACCTAAGTGATTCTGACAGGCGGCCCCTACAGACTGAACATTAGTTACCATCTCTCTTCTCTCATTTTTCCTTCCTTGTAGACAAACCTACCTATCTTCAAGCTGAAGGAGTCCTGTGTACGGCGGCGCTACAGTGACTTTGAGTGGCTAAAAAATGAGCTGGAGCGAGATAGTAAGGTATGACCCCATTCCCTGTGTGGGATCTTTGGAGGAAGAGATCTACATAGGCTGAGAGGGCATAAGATCCTAGTGTATAAAATTTTTTAAAAATTTAATGTTTATTTCTTTTTGAGAGAGTGCGCGTATGCGCTCGCACGAGCAAGTAGGGGAGGGACAGAGAGAAAAGGAGACAGAATCCGAAGCAGCCTCTAGGCTCCAAGCTGTCAGCACAGAGCCTGACACAGGGCTCAAAATTGGAATGGTGAGATCATGACCTGAGCGAAAGTTGGATGCTTAACCGACTGAGCCATGCAGGTGCCCCTGGGTTCGTTTTTGACCTGAGCCATCTTTACTGTTCTTATGACCTCTCTTCTTGCAAGTTGCTGGCTGCAGGATAAGATAGACCCTGGCTAATAGTTTAATAAGAAATGAGGTGTATAGCACTTCACCATCTCGTTCCCTCTTCATCCTCTCCCATGTGGCTGATATTTTGTGTCTGCCTGCAGATTGTAGTACCACCACTGCCTGGGAAAGCCTTGAAGCGTCAGCTCCCTTTTCGAGGAGATGAAGGGATCTTTGAGGAGTCCTTCATTGAAGAAAGGAGGCAGGGCCTCGAACAGTTTATTAACAAGTAAGCCAAGTTCCCGGGGACTCCTCTTTCTCCTTTTGCCATCATGGTCTTTCTGTGTTTTGTCTGTCTCCTCTTTTGTGATGGGTAATAAGATGTGATGCTGGTTCTGTGGTAAGCTGACTGACAGTAGAACTCCATTGCTTTGAGTAGAATCCTGATCCTGTACCTCGGGGCCTGAGAAAGCACTGCATGTTAGATGTGTTTGGGGATAGTCCCCTGCCTCACCTGTCTATCCCCCTTCTCCTGTACAACATCAGGGTTGGAGTGGTACCCCGTTGCTGTCCTCTACTTGCTTGTACCTCTGGAAGAGCTGATCTTGCCCTTCCTCCCCTGTCCACACCCCCGTTGCTCTGCGAATTCTCTCTGATCCCAGATACTACTGATAACTATCTTGGTCTCTTTATAGAATTGCTGGGCACCCACTGGCTCAGAACGAACGCTGCCTACACATGTTCCTGCAGGAGGAGGCAATTGACAGGAACTACGTCCCCGGGAAGGTGCGCCAGTAGGAGCCCCTCTCACCACTTGCCCTCTACTTTCCTGCTGAAATGACATTGATTTTTACACTAAGCCTCTCTCTCTCTCTTTGATCTGAAGTTGGCTGCCCATCCCCTGGCCTGATAGACTTTCTGGCATTGTGTTTCTTGGTACCTGACTACACCTTGGGCACTCTGCTAGGATCCTCTTCTCTGAGGAGAGGTGGGAGACCACAGGCAGATGCCTTTTACTTGGGGTACGGGTGGGGAGATTGGACTGGAAGGCAATTCCTTGGGCATTTACCCATGCCAGAAGGCTAATCTTATGGGGGGGGCGGGTCTTGTGCTGGTGGGGCACTCGGATACATACTGATGCTGCAAGTCCAGGGGATTTTCTTACTCTTAGGTTTAACCAGGAACGCTGAGCAGGGAAAAACCCTGCCTTTCCTACCTGCATGAACCTTTTTCTTTTGGGGGAGGTGGTGGAGACCCAGAAGTTCTTGTTTTCTCTAGGCCTGCTCCCAGTTTTCTCAATGGTTTCTTTTGTTACTCTCTCTCTCCCTTATTGCTTTTCATGGCAGTAAATCCTCCTAGAGTCTAAGCAGTCGGTTGTGTGGAGCAAGGTGTGTGGGTTGTCTGGGTCCCTCATCATGGCTGCTTCAGAGTCAGAAGAAAGCCATAGGGCAGTAGGGGAACTTTTGTTGTCTACCCCGTCTCCTTTGTGGATCCCCACTCTGGCTGCCTGTTCTCAGTCATCAGCAGGTGAGTCAGTACAGGCCAGCAGTTTTCCCTCCCCAAGCCCTTGCTACTTTATAGGTTTCCTTTGCGGGTTTGATGGCTTGAGGGGTGGGGACAACTCACCACTGCCAGGTAACTCCCTAAAGGGTGGGAGTGGATCATTTTCTAGATACCTCCCAGTGGTAGGGAAGGCCATCACCACCCTCTTCCTTCCATTCTCCCTCCCAACCCCCCTCCCCCAGCATCCTATTTAGTGCTGCAACAAGGCAGAAGCACATGAACAAACCACACAGTTTCTGACTTCTCCTAAGCACTTTGAGCTGTTGAGTGGGGCTCAGGGGCAAGAGTTGTCGCTGCCCTCCCCAGCTTGGTCACAGGGTTATTGAACTGCCTGCACTTGTTTCCCATGGAACTCCAGCAGTCTTTCCAGAATTTGAGCTAGAGATAGCAGCTGGGTATGGATGTCCCAAATCTTAAGAGTCTGAAGCGGCTTTCCTGGGCTTCTATTTGGGTGGTAGTGGTTTGTTTGCTGGGGCCTGATATCTCTCTCCAGTGGTGGGATGGGAGCAAGTTAAATGGTGTCATGTCAAAAGTGGGGACTCTTTGCTTAGACTCCTTTATCATGGAAGGATTGGAATTTTCCACATAGGGTCTTGGGGAAAAGGATTATGGAGTTTTACAAGACCCTGATCAGAGAGTTTAGGATTGGATTTTGACATGGGATTTGGAGTCCTTCTCAATGTTGAAGTTCCCTGAGACAGATCAGCTCTCCAGCTGCTGAGCCTGTACCAGGGGCTGAGCAGCCCCTAGAAAGAGGCTCTGCTCCCTTTCCCACCTCCCCAATGTTGGTGTTATTGCTGCCTTTTTGATTTGTATCCTCTGTTATTGACTTTTTTTTTTAAGAGTTCTTCTTTCATTGTGCACAAGTGCTGAAAGCCTGAGGCCCCATTTCTGCTATGTATATATCCTGACTCGGGGCTTTTATTCAGCAAACTGTTCATTCTTCTGTCAGACAATGTCATATTCAACTCTGTTCTTATTAAACCACTGTGAAGCAAGCCTCTGTTTTCCTGCTTAAGTTGTAAATATAGTATTTTTTAGTGTGTAGGATATTCTTGGTATTGTGCAGAAATCATACAACATGGTCGGTATCCTGCAGTGATAAGTTAAGTTTGGCATTTAAATTAAAAAAACAACGACAACAACCAACCAGAATCCTAGCTGCCTGTAGTGATATTTACCTATCCTTGCAACTCCCAATTGTCTCTGTCACTGAGGTAATGCATCTTCTTGCAGGAAGTAGCCATAGGGCTTAATACCTGTGGTTTGGGTCAGATTTAGCAGATTTGGTTTTCAAGCTTGTGGGTTTCTGCTTATTTGGGCAGAATATATTTATAGTGTGTGTGTGTGTGTACATATATATACATATGCTATATGTGTACATAAACGTGTGTGCAAGTGCTCATCATCCAACATACCAACTACAAACACTATTTCTTTCATAGTTTTTTTTTTTTTAACCTCAGTTGAGACTTTTTTCTTTCAAATAGATTGGATGCAGGCAGAAAGGTGAGTGAACTTTGAGAACTTTTTTTTTTTTAACCCTGAGAACTTTAAAAAAATTTAAGCTTTTTATATATAAATACAAGTTTATCTCTTGAGAGAGACAGAGACAGTGTGAGTTGGGGAGGGGCAGAGACAAAGGGGGAGAGAGAGAATCCCAAGCAGGCTCCACACTGCCAGTGCAGAGCCCGATGTAGGGCTCGAACCCATGAAACTGCAAGATCATGACCTGAGCCAAAACCAAGAGTCAGATGCTCAACCGACTGAGCCACCCAGGTACCCCTCTGAGAACTTTTGATGGGTGGATATTTTCATCTGACCGATGTGTCCTGAAACGACTTCCTATACAGAGCAGGTTTTAGTGAAGTTTGGAATGAGAAGAGTTAGGAGTCTTGTCATTGGGAAGTCAAAGCTAGTTTTAATCATGTAATTGAGCATGGAAAGAAGGTATAGAAAGGGATGTGGTCAAAACATTATGAATGAAAGTGACATAACAATGTTTGGGTGTAAGTAGAAGAGTGGGAGCTGAGTTGAAGTTCAGAGGTTTTGGTAGTTCAGGAATTAGATGACTAAAGTTATCTGACGGAATAGGGAAGAATAGAAGTTTCTGTGAGATAAGAGAAAGGAAGAATAATGAGAGAAATGCAATCTTCATAGGCAGCAGTGTTAGAGAATGAATTAGAGAGTAACTAGAAAAGGCAACAGAATATAAAGTTTCAAAATTTTGGACAAATGACATTCATTTAACAAGTACCAATTCCTAGTCTTCTGTGTGCCCAGTCTTATGCTAAAAGCTGGATGGCGCAGGATGGTTGTGGTACAAATAAAAGAGGATTACATTTTCTTTTCTTCATAGACTTTATTTTATAGACTTTATTCCCTCTTTGGAGTCAAATGGGTCATGTTAGCATAGTAACTGAGTCCTGAAAGAGCCCCAAAACCAAGCCCTTGTACCCATAAACACTGAGGAGAAGCTTTCTTTCGTAAGGAAATCATGTTTGTGCATGTACCTAGGTATTTATCACTAATTAATCCCTTTTATCCATAGCACTGAAGAAGCTCAACCTTATACTTGAACCTGGGGGACAGAGGCTAACCAAAAATTTTAAACATAGTAGCTAGACCCAAGAGAAGTCTAAATCTTCACATTCTGGAGATGACTTATCTACCCTTTGACCCATTCTTTGAGATGAGGAGTTGACTAGTAAAGAGTGGAAGAGGTAAGCAGTCCTCAGACTACTCTGGAGTTTGTGTTTGATGAGACATCCTAGGCGAGACAGTTCTATCTTCAAATATATGCTGTCATAATTTAAGTAAAATTGCTTTTTACTGTGGAAATGTAGACCAACTGCTCACTGAAGTGGATATTTCTTCATATCCTGAAGACTTTTGAGTCACCTCTGGTCTTCTCTTCTTAGGCACAATAACAGTTCTAATTTTTCCTCACTTGGCTCGTTTTTTACCCTTTTAACTTTATTATTCTGAAATCTCTCCAAAGCCCTTATATGTCCCTAAGTCATAGAGTCTAAAACTGGACACCACTTTAATTATAGCCTGAAGGTTAGGTGGTTGTTAGTCCATTTATACATTGCAGTATTCAAGTTTACTTTTTTTTTTTTTAAATGTTTTATTTATTTCTAGGAGAGAGAGAGAGAGAGAGAGAGACAGCATGAGCAGGGGGAGGGTCAGAGAGAGAGGGAGTCACAGACTCTGAAACAGGCTCTAGGCTCTGAGCTGGCAGTCAGCACAGAGCCCGACGCAGGGCTCGAACCCACGAACCGCGAGATCATGACCCAAGCGAAAGTCGGACGCTCAACCGACTAAGCCACCCAGGCGCCCCTCAAGTTTACTTTTAAAATATAAACACTTTGTGACTAATTTAGCTTGTGGTTTTCTGCCACTCCCTTCCCGACCACCCACCACCCTTCATTCCTCTTATCTTTTGTTTTGCTTTGCTTTTACAAAAAAAAATAATAATTGTTCTTATTCTACTTTTATTTTCTCTCTCCTGCCTATCTCTCTGTCTGTCTGTCTGTCTGTCTATCTATCATCTATCCATCTATCTATGCATCTATACTTTTGAGAACAGAAAGCTCATTCCTTACAAAACAAATTGGGGCAGTTACACAGAATAAAGGATTTTTTAAATCACAGCAGGTTTTCGTTAAAGAGGTGTTTCCTGCAGTGGGTTTAAGTGTTTGTATACAGATCATCAACTACTTGATATAGAGAAGCTGAAGGTACAGGATTAAGAGGTACTGCCAATTGAAGAGCAATCAGAAATTAGATAAAACAGTAGTTCTTAAGTGAACAGTAAAATACATTTAGAATCACAGAAATGTATACATTACTTTTCAAGAAAAATGTTATTTTACCCATAATGTTCTTTTGTCCAAATGCAGCCAACTTTTGATCATCTGTCAATAGAGAGCTTTTTATTTTTGTTAGGCATTTATATTCTAAAATTTAAATATATGGGAGTCTAGTATTCATAAGACTTTAAAATATTTCCTAAACTGTCATCAGAATGAAGACTCAGGAAGATCTGAGAAGTAGAAAGGAAAAGTAGGCCTGGAATAGAAACTTGGGTCCTGGAGCCAGCTATGCTAGTTAGCTGGCGATATAGCACCTACAGGCAGATTGCTTCACCAATCTGGACCTGTTTTCCTAACTGTAAACTGAGGGGATTTGACTGAATGATATCTGAGGTATCTTAAATCTCGGTTTTTTATGATTTCCAACTCTTGGCCCTAAGGAGTTGAGTAAACCCTGGAGGTGATGCTACGAAACAGGCGAAAGCAAAGTTTTTCCCATTTGGTGGAGTTTGCTGGAGTGTAGCTTTCTCTTCCAGAAATGAAGGACTCTTCACTTACCCTGATTAGAGTTTGCCCACATCCTGTAGTATCATGTCATGAGTAGTACCAAATTGAAACTCCGTGTTGAATTGATGTACAGTTGCCCTAATTTTATCCTAGGTCTTCTAGTTGAGATTTTTATTTATTTATTTTTAAAAGATTTTATTTTTAAGTAATTTCTACACCCAGTGTGGGGCTTGAACAACCTGGGCTTTACAACCCAGAGATCAGGAGTTGCATGCTTTACCGACTGAGCAGCCAGGCACCTCTAAGTTGAAATTTTTAAATGAAATAGTCACCTCATTCCTGTGTGGAATTATTCTTATTTAAAATGTAGAAATTGTCGTTTTGTTCATTGTTCTTATTACAAAAGTGTCTGTTTTGTTAAAATGTTTTATTGTGATAAAAATTCAGAAGTAATTAATGCTAGTTGACAAAATTGAAACAAAACATAAATATGTAAAAAGGTGAAAGATTTCTCTTTATTCCCCTCCCTAAACCCATTCTCCAAGAATAACTTAATTTGGTATATGTCTTCCTGGACCTTTTTCTATGCACAGATATATGTATGTGAATATATACATATATGTATGTATGTATGAATATATACATATTCATATACACATGTACATGTATAAATACCCACACACTTGTATGTAGTGTTTTTTTTTTAACAAAAAGGGAGGCTGTATGTATTACCTTGCAACTTAATTTTTTCACTTTACAGTGTGTTGTGGACTTCCTTTCACATTAGTATATGGAAATTTACCTCGTTTTTTTTTTAAATGGCAGCACAACATTTCATGGTATGGTTGTAAAACAATGCAGTTACTGTTGGAAATTTGTCTCCAATCATTCACTATTACAAGGAATGCTACATATAACTTTGCTCATGTGTTTAAGTATTTCTGTGGGATAGATTTTGAGAGAAGTAAATGCTGGGGTCAAAGGATGTGTGTTGCATTAGGCTCCCGCTTACAGCAAATGAAAATGTCTGTTTTCTAACCAAAAGTGGAGAAATTGCCATGCACCGCCCCCCCCCAAAAAGCTGCTTTACCCAAATGGCGCAATATTAAACAATTGATAATTATACAAACTGTTTGGTGAAACTGATATTTTATTAGTTTTAATTAGCATTTTATGATACTTTTAGTTGTAATGATACCACTATCAGGTTTTTAAAATTTTCCCCGCACACACACACAAAATAATAAAAATTTCCCTGCACATTTCATTTTAGTCGTTCTGGAAGCAGTATTTATTGCTACTAATTGAGTATCCCTAACACTCCTCACTGTAGATAAACCAACACTTCATTAAAGGCCTCGATGTTCCCACCTGACTTTGGGGGGGAAGTGAAGCAGTAAGCCTGGTGGCAAAGCAACATTATCTCTCGTGACCGGTAATTTTCTCAGATCGGCACTACTTGAGGCCAACCCCAGAGCAGCACTGAGCGCTCAACTACAAACTCTTTGACCTCGGAACCAACCTGTTTGGAAATTCTGGGAATTGTTGCTTTGCCTCTTGAGCCACTATCTAAACAGCTTGGACCGCCTCTTTGGTTATTTCCCTCAGGTCCAAACCTGATTCCAGGCAGGGACGGGCCAAGGACAGGGACCTAGATCGAGATGGGGGACTGAAACAGGCTCAAGCTCTTCTGGTTGGCTGTCCACACGTCAGTCAGAAGTGAGCAAGCTTTTAGTTGGTCCTACGCAATGGGAAACACAAAACCCTCTTCTGATTGGCCTTTTAATCGGGGGCGGGCCATAAGGGAGCTGCTGGTTGGGCTGGAAAGGAAGACCAATGGGAACGCTGTGGCGCTGCTTTCGAAAGCGAAGCCTATCCGAGGGTACCTGGGAGTCAGCGAGTGGCCTCGGAGTTCCGGTGGCTTATCTGGTAACCGCGTCCTCCTGCAGAGTAGCTGCTAGCTACCCTCCGCCGCCTGTCCCTCGGTCACTCTTCCGGTGTTTCAGTGTTTCCCAGTGTGCCGCGGCGATTCAGTGCCGTGGTCTCCTTAGCCCGCAGGTCTCCTTTCACCACCGCCTGCCGAGAGCGCTTTCTCCCATGTGGCCGCTGAGGTCCTAGATCAGGGCCGAGGGAGTGGGGATCGGAGACCGGGAGTAGGATAAGAGTTACCGGGCCTCAGGACGAGATTCATGATGGAGGAAGCGGGAGAGGTTGACCTCTATGGCCATGAAGGTCTTCCTTGTATTAAGTCCCGGGAAGGAAGTGGGAGGTGTCTGGCCCAGAAAGTTCCGCCATCCAGGTGGCCCTTACCATTTCAGCCAACCATACCCTCCATCGCCCGATTTTACCCCTCGTGGCTCCTTCCTAGACTTCTCAGCCGCAGAACAGCTGCAGCAAAAACACTGGACATCTCAGCCTGGGCTCAAAGCGAGACTTCTTCCGAGTCTGTGCTTGTTCTTGTTGGGAAAAACCCGTCACAAAGATTGCACAGAGATGGGGCTAAAGTATACTTTGGCCATTACCCACACTCCTAGTCCTTTCCCTTCCCAGAGGTAACCGCTCCTTAGAGTTTGCTGTGTATCCTGGTAGCCTTCCACGTCTTGCTTGTTGGTTTGTTAAGAAAACACATTGTGTTGTGTTTTTATTTCTACGAAAACTATACCATACTGTACATATCCTGCAGTTTTTTTAATTAAGTGTTTTGGAAATATTTTTATTTCTCTACATTTAAATGTTTTCATTTTCAACTGGCATCATATGCCATAGTATGGCTATCAAATGGCATATTTAACCATTCCTTATTGATAGACTACTAGATATTTCAATTTTTTGCTTTCCTAAGTAGTACTGCTATGAACATTCCTGCTCACAACTCCTTGTCAGAGTTTCTTTAGGGTAGTGGTTCTCAAACTTTTTGATCTCAGCTCAGGACCCCTTACACGCCTAAGAGAAAATGTTTATGTAGGTTTATATCTATCAATCACTATTCAGTGTGTTAGAAATTAAAAGGAAAATGGGGCGCCTGGGTGGCTTAGTCGGTTAAGCGTCTGACTTTCGCGTAGGTCATGGTCTCGCGGTTCGTGGGTTCGAGCCTCGCGTCGGGCTCTGTGCTGACTGTCAGCTCAGAGCCTGGAGCCTATTTCAGAGTCTGTGATTCCCTCTCTCTCTGACCCTCCCCTGCTCACACACTCTCTCTCTCCTAGAAATAAATAAAACATTTAAAAAAATTCTTAAAAAAAAAGAAATTAAAAGGAAAAGTTTAGCTGTTTATTCATTGAAATTAACAGCAATAAGCCCATTGCATGTTAACAAAAATAATATTTTTAAATGAAAAATAACTTGTCCAAAGCAAAAGATATTGGTGAGAACCGTAAAATTGTACTGCACTTTTTTTTATATATATATATATTTTTATTTCTAGGAGAGAGAGAGAGAGAGAGATCATGACCTAAGCGAAAGTCGGACGCTTAACCGACTAAGCCACCCAGGCGCCCCTGTACTGCACTTTCTGAAAGTCTCTTTAATCGGCTTAATAGAAGACATCTGGGTTCTCATGTCTGCTTCTGCATTTGTTTATGATGTTTTGGTTGAAGTATATATCACACATATGTAATTAGAAAAACAAGGAGTAGTTTAATAGCCTTTTAAGATAATTGTGGATATTGTTTAATACTACATCAATCTTTAACAAGTGGTAGTTTCTTAAAGATTACTTTTAATGTGAAATTTGAAACCATATAAGTCATACAAAAAAACTTGTCATATTTGGTTACGTTACAATCAAATAGTTTGCCTTGAACTTTAATATGTTTTTTACCAATGCATGACTTTTAAACATAATGCATTGACAATTTGGAAGATACTGATTCACTGAGTTGTGCAGAACTTTCAAATGTTGACATAGTTCATTATACGGTGTCAAAAATCGCATTCATTAGTATCACCACTGCTCTCACCAGAGAAGACTTAAAAGTATTGGAAAGCTGCCAAGCCTATGGTAGAGGTACAAGTTTTCCAAAGTTCTAATTTTCGCTTGAAAACTCAAATTTTACCATTAGCCCCAGATGCTAAGTTGTTTTTCTTGAAGTGACAGGCTTACTTTCTTTATTTCTGAGAAAATGCCTGCCAAATACCCAAGTCTGAATAGCCACAGTTTATCTGTCAGTCATTATTTCAAGAAAAAATGGTGTTCCGTGAGAAAAGTGACTTCATCTCACAGCTCAGTCTGACAAGTGCTTTTCCTTGGGACAAACCTTGTACTTGAGTATGCAACAGAAATGCTTTATCTGTACTTCTGATTTGTAATACAGAATATTAGAAACCATGCATTTAGACATGGATATTTTAATAACTTTTAGTGCTTTATCAAGGACATCCCTAAGTGTATGATGATGAAAAATACAATGATATAGGACAGTTTGGTGCCACCACTGTCTTTGATGAGCTTTAAGGCACCGGCAGTTTTATATATCTTTGCTTTTTTTTCCTCCCACTTTTCCTTTTGCATCATCAATGCTGATGTCAACACAATAAAAAAGGCAAACATCTTAATACTATTATGAAAATAGGGGCTCCTGGGTGGCTCAGTCGGTTAAGCGTCCAACTTTGGCTCAGGCCATGGTCTCATGGTTTGTGAGTTCAAGCCCTACATAGGGCCCTGTGCTGACAGCTCAGAACCTGTAACCAGCTTCACATTCTGTGTCTCCCTCTCTCTCTCTGCCCCTCCCCCACTTATGCTCTGTCTCTCTCTTGCTCAAAAATAAATATAAAAAAAAAATTAAAGGGGCACCTGGGTGGCTCAGCTGCTTGGGCATCCGACTTCGGCTCAGGTCATGATCTCACAGCTGATGAGTTCAAGCCCCACATCGGGCTCTGTGCTGACTGCTCAGAGCCTGGAGCCTGCCTTGGATTCTCTGTCTCCCTTTCTCTCTGTCCCTCTCCCACTCATGCTCTGTCTCTCTCTCTCTCTTTCTCAAAAATAAAAACATTAAAAAATTTTTTTAAGTTTAAAAATACTATTATGAAAATAGTTTTGAATCTCATAGATCCCCTGAAAGAGTCTTGGGAACCACCAGGGAACCATGGACCACGTTTTGAGAGCATCTGAACAACTTGTCTAGGACATATACCTAGGAGTGGTATCGTAAACTATGTGCAGTTATCATCTTAGCAGATACTGCTCAGTGCCCCTCCAGCATGGCTGTGCTAGTGTATGTTCTTCCTAGCAGGTTGTAGGGACTCATTTCTCCTTATTCTTCCCAACACAGAATATTACCAAACTTGAAATTTTGCAAATATGATAGGTAGAAAATAGAATCTCATTGTTTTATTTTTAGTACTCTAATAGGGATGTTGAGCATCCATTCCTATGTTTACTGGCCATTTGTGTTTTTTTTTTTTTTTTCTGTGATATGCTTGCTCATATCCTTGACCTGTTTTTCTGTATTGGTTATCTCTTAGCCAGGATAATTAAAGAAAAAGATTAGTCTTTTGTTATATATATTGCAGATATTTTCTCCCAGTCTGTCTCTGCCCTTTTAATTGTGTTTATGGTATCCTTTGTTGAACAGAAGTTTTAAGTTTTGAGGTCAGATTTATCAGTCTTTTCCTTTCTGGCTTTTGATTTTTGTGTTTTCTTTAATAAGGTCTTCCATATGCCGAGGTCACAAACCTCCTTCTGTGCTTTCTAATACTTGTATAGTGGTTTCTGTGTGTTTGCTTACATTTTTAATCCAGCTAGAATTTATTTTCATGGATGGTGTGAGTGATCTATTTTTTCTTTGTTCCAAGGACTATCTGCCTTGGAACACAGCAGAGAATAGAGGATCTTAGGGTAGTGAATCTACAGGGCTCCTCAATTGAAGTCTTGTCCATGATGTTTTCTGATGTTTAGTAGTTGGCTGCATTCAGTGGGACACACTTGATGAGGAGAGCATTCCCTGTAAAAGAAGATCCCAGGGGCGCCTGGATGGCTCAGTCAGTTAAGCTTCTGTCTTTGGCTCAGGTCATGATCTCACAGTCCATGAGGTCGAGCCCTGCGTTGGGCTCTGTGCTGACAGCTCAGAGCCTGGAGCCTGTTTCAGATTCTATGTCTTCCTCTCTCTCTGCCCCTCTCCTGCTCATGTTCTGTCTCTCTTTAAAAAAAAAAAAAAAAAAAAAGACCCCAATCAGAGCCCAGCATCCCCACTCCCAGCTCTCATCTACCAATCAGTAAGAACTTCCTATATAACATGCTCTTTCCTGACCTCCACCCTCATGTGGGGAAGAGGTGACCTATAGGTGAGCTTAACATCTTCCTAAAGAAATCCTCCACTGGGTTGATCAAGGGGAAGGGAAGAAGCCAACCAAGTTATCTTCTGGAGGACGGGAGTGGGAGAATCCCCTCGCCCATGCAGACAAACAGCCCTTAAGGCAAAAGAGCAGAAAAATCACTAGGCGGTTTCCCTAAACTTACTCTGGAGAAGAGGTTCCTTAAGCTTTCTCTTGTTATGATGGGGAGTCCTAAGAGTTTTCCTGGGACCAACCATCTTTTCCTTAAGATTCAGTTTGTTTCTTGGGGTGCCTGGGTGGCTCAGTCGGTTAAGTGCCCATCTCTTGGTTTCAGCTCAGGTCATGGTTTGTGGGTTTGAGCCTTGTGCTGGGCTCTCTACTGACAGTGCAGAGCCTGCTTGAGACCCTCTCTCTCCCTTCCTCCCTCCCCCCCCCCCGTCTCCTCCCCCCTTGCCCCTCCCCTGCTCGAGTGCATGCTCTCTCTGAAAATAAATAAACTTAAAAATAAAAACAAGAAGAAAAGATTGTTTCTCCATTTATTTTCCTTTTAAAGTGGGTGTATTAGGTTTCTGCTGCTGCTGTAACAAATTACAACAAATTTAGTGGCTTAAAACAACACAGATGTATTATCTTATAGCTCTGGAGGTCAGAAGTCTAAAATAGGCCTTATGAGCTAAAGTCAGCTTGTTGGCAGGGCTGTGTTCCTTTTGGAGGCTGTAGCGGAGAATCTTCCTTGTCTTTTCCAGCTTCTGAAGGCTGCCTGCATTCCTTAGCTCACAGTTCCCTTCCACCTTAAAGCCAGCAATCTCTGCTCTAATCTGCTTTTTTCTTCACATCTCCTCTGACTCTCCTGCCTCTCTCCTTCACTTAAGGACCCTTGTGCTTATGTTGAGGCCACTAGGATAGTCTCCCTATCTTAAGATCTTTACCTTGATCATCTCTTCAAAGCCTCTTATTTTTCTTCTACAAAGTCTCTTTTGCCATGCAAAGTAAGATATTCACAGGATCTGGGGGGATTCAGACTTGGACATCTTTTACTATTTGGCCTGCCACAGTGGGTTACTTCAGAAGGCTATGCTTATTCATTTGATACTGATTCACAGTGGAGAGAGAAGTATCTTTGTTTTAGGTTTGCAGGATTATTTGCAATAGAATCTGTAACTTTTCCATAATAATTTTCTAATATTCTCTGCCTTTGGTTGGATTATAAGAGGAAGCAAGAGGTAAAAGAGCAGAAGTTCACAAAGGAAGCTGAGGAATGGGAAGAGATGGAGGAGGAAAAGCAGGAGAATGAGATATCCTGAAAGCCAAGGGAACAGTATGAACAGAAGGAAGGGAGGAGTACATTTAATACTGTATTAAATGCTTGTGAGACATCAAAGTAAGATGAGGCCTGAAAGGCATCTGTTAGATTTAGTGACCTTTGCAATAGCTATTTTCATAGAGTGATGGGAAGTGGGAAGAACACTAAGTACACAGCTCAAACAAGAATATTCTTAAAAAAAAAAAAAAAAAAAGAAAAGAATATTCTAGGGGTGGCTGGCTGGTTCAGTCAGTAGAGGTGTGAATCTTGAGTTCAAGCCCTAAGCCCCACATTGGGCCTAGAGCTAATGTTGAAAAAAAAAAAGGAAGAAAAAGAAAAGAATATTCTAAAATTTTCTATGAAGGAGTAGAGAATGGCAGAATGGATTTGAGAACGGACTCTTTCTCCCATAATGTTGCGAGATACTTGAGCCAGTGGAGAGGATAAGGTTTATGATATGGAAGAGACTTTGAATTCTCATGGTTTCAGTAACCTGATTTCCAAATGTGTGGTTCTAATCAGACATCTCTCTCAAGTTCCAGACCTGTATAATCCAACTCCCTATTGAACATGTCCACTCAGAAATCCTTCTCAAATTTAAAACATCCAGTATTAACCTTCTCTTGTTCCTTGCCTCCCCTCCTTTATCGACTTCCACCCCCCTTCATCATTTCTCTTCTGGTTTACTAAAGTAGTTTTCAAAGTACCCTTTTTGTGTCTATACCTGCTATCTAATTCATTTAATGTACAGCAGCTAGAGTGATCTTTCTAAAACATATAGGCAGGGGTGCCTGGCTGGCTCAGTCACAAGAACATGTGACTCTTGATCACAGGGTTGTGCGTTTGAGCCCCACATGGGGTGTAGAGATCACTTACATAAAAAAACCTAAAAAAAAAAAAATAAAACATACAGGCAGATGACTCCTATCAGCTTAAAACATTTCCTGTTTTTTTCAGTGTAAAAGCCAGATTCTGTACTTATCTACAAGATTATATTCTTTAAGCCTGGTGGACTATTTCCAGTTCTTAGAGGAAGCTATGTTCTTTTGTACCTCCATGTGTTCGTACATACCATTCCTTCTGCCTATAATACCCTCTCCATCTATTTGTTCCCACTCACATTTTATTTTTTTGACTAATTTCTGCTCATCTTTCAAAACTCAGTTGAGGCTTTCCTTTCTACTTCCTCTGAGAAGCCTCCTTATTTTTCTCAGGCTGGGTTGGATACCTCTCTGTATGCTTATAGCACATGTACTCTCTTGTATACCATATCCCCACAGGACCCGTGCCTTCTTTAGTTACCATAGTACGTATTTTCTGTGGTTGATCCACTCTTGTAATTTTTTTATAAAAAGCATTTTAATTCTCTAAGCAATACATGAATATATTTTTTTGTTGTTTAAGACAAACATAGTTCTCCTTTCCAACCCCCTGATGCAGGTCCCTATCCCAGGGGAAACCAATGTTATCAGATTGGTATTTGTTATTCCAGATCATTTTCTTTGTATTTAAAGATAGAAATATAGGGGCGTCTGGGTGGCTCAGTCGGTTAAGCGTCTGACTCTTGATTTCAGCTCAGGTCATGATCTCATGGTTCCGTGAATTCAAGTCCTGCGCTGTTAGTACAGAATTCTCTCCCTCTCTCTCTGCCCCTCCCCTGCTCATGTGCATGCGCTGTCTCTCAAAGTAAGTAAACTAAAAAATCCCCACACATATATGCTTATTATTTGATTTTTTAATGTTTCTTTATTTTTGGGGGAGAGAGAGACAGAGCACAAGTGGGGAATGGGCAGAGAGAGAGAGACGAAGAGAGAGAATCCTAAGCAGGCTCCATGTTCTACATGACACAGGGCTAGATCTCACAACCAGGAGATTACAAACTGAGCTGATATAAAGAGTGGGACACCTAACTGACTGTGCCGCCCAGGTGCCCCCATTTTAAGAACTTTAAAGCCTGCAGTTCAGTGTCATTAAATACATCCACACTGTGGTGCAGTCATCACCACCATCCATCTGCAGAACTTTTGTTCATCTTCCCAAACTGAAATTCCATACCTGTTGAACAATAACGCCTACTACCTCCTCTCCCCAGCCACTGGCAACCACCTTTCTACTTTCTGCCTCTGTAAATTTGACTATTTTAAGCACCTCTAGTGGAATCATTTTTAAAGTTGAGTGATATTCCATTGTATGTATATGCCCCGTTTTGTTTATCTCACCAGCCATCAATGAGCACTTGGGTTGCTGCTACCTTTTGGCTGTTGTGAACGTGGGTATACAGTATCTTTTCAAGTCCTTGCTTCTGATTCTTTTGGACATATATCCAGAAGTGAAATTGCTGGGTCAGATGGCAATTCCTTTTTCCCTTTTGATGGGCATTTAGATCAGTGCCACTCAAACTGTATTCCAGGGACTGGTGCCGGGCATGACCAATGAGTTAAGTATAGTAGTTGAGAGTAAGCATTTCAAACATTTGTAGTAGGGCACCTGGGTGACTCTTGATTTTGGCTCAGGTCCTGATCACAGGGTAATGGGATTGAGCCCCACGTTGGGCTCTGTGCTGAGCGTGGAGCATGCTTGAGATGCTCTCTCTCTCCCTCTGCCCCTCTCCCCTGCTTTCACTCTCTCCATCTTTCTCTCTAAA
>JAESUZ010001429.1:0-55977 GCA_017311185.1 Proteles cristata cristata | reverse complement strand
AGATCTTTGGTTTTGGAATCAAGGTAATCCTGGCCTCATAGAATGAGTTTGGAAGTTTTTCTTCCTTTTCTATTTTTTGGAACAGCTTCAAAAGATTAGGTATTAACTCTTCTTTAAATGCTTGGTAGAATTCTCCTGGGAAACCATCAGACCCTGGACTCTAGTTCCGGGAGATTTTTGAGAACTGATTCAATTTATTTCTTCTTCCTGTTTCAGTTTTGGTAGTCTATATATTTCGAGGAATTTATCTATTTCTTCCATGTTGCCCAATTCATTGTCATATAATTTCTCAAAATCTCTTAAAATCATTTGTATTTCCGTTGTGTTGTTTGTGAACTCTCCTCTTTCATTCATGTTTTTATTTATTTGGTTCCTTTCCTTTATCTTTTAAAAAAAATCTGGCTAAGGATTTATCAGTTTTGTTAATTCTTTGAAAGAACAAGCTCCTAGTTTCGTTGATCTGATCTACTCTTTTAAAAATTTTGGTATCGTTGATTTCTGCTCTAATCTTTAGTATTTTCCCTTCTTATGCTGGTTTGGGGCTTTATTCGCTGCTCTTTTTCCAGTTCCTTTAAATGAAAGTTTAGGCTATGTTTGTGATACATTTCTTTCTTCTTTAGGAAGGCCTGGATTGCTATATACTTCTCTTTTATGACTGTCTTTGCTGCATCCCAAGATTTCGGACTGTCATATTTTCATTTTCATTGGCTTCCATGTACTTTTTAACTTCCTCCTTAATTTTTTGGTTAACCTATTCATCCTTTAGTAGCATGTTCTTTAACCTCCAAGTATTTGCAATCTTTCTAAATTTTGGTGTGGTTGATTTCAAATTTCTTAGCATTGTGGTCTGAAAATACACACGGTATTACCTCAATCTTTTTGTACATGTTGAGGTCTGATTTGTGGCCTGATATGTAATCACATCTGAAGAATATTCCATGTGCACACAAGAAGAATGTGCATTCTGCTGCTTTAGGATGAAATGTTTTGAATATATCTGTTAAGTCCATCTGGCCCAGTGTATCATTCAAAGCCATTGTTTACTTGTTGATTTTCTGTGTCTGTATTGATTAAATCCCTGGCAGACATTTGTTCCTGTTGTTATTATTATTATATTATTATTATTAGAGAGAATTCCTTGTTTTGTAATTTTTGAGTTAGAAAAAATTAATAAAATAAAAATTAAAAATAAAACAAAATTATCAAGTAACGGAAACTAGATCCTAGGTGTATTTTGGTCAGCTTCTTGAGAGAAGCTGCCAAGTTCTCTGGCACAAATTATGCAGATTATTGTGCTAACCTCAGATCAATTTCCTAGTGTTTAAAATTGTTTGATGCTAATCTAGCCATGTTTCAGGGACTAGATAAGCTCAGGGTACCCATTGTACTCTGCCATCTTTTTTTTTTTTTTAACATTCTTTTTATTTTTTATTTATTTATTTATTTTTATTTTTATTTTTTACCATTTGGTAGCTTTTTATTTTATTTTATTTATTTTATTTTATTTTTTACAAATAGTCTATTGTCAAATTAGTTTCCACATAACACCCAGTGCTCATCCCCACAAGTGTCCTCCTCCATGCCCGTCCCTCCCTCCCCCACATCCATCAGTCCTCAGTTTTTGTCAGCTTCAAGAGTCTCTCATGGTTTGCCTCTCTCCTTTTCCCCCACCAATTCCGCCCTTCTTATCCCCCTTGGTCCTCTGTTAAGTTCCTCCTAATCCTCCTATACGTGCACACATATGATATTTGTCCTTCTCTGCGTGACTTATTTCACTCAGCATAACGTCCTCAAGGTCCATCCATGTTGCTACACATGGCCAGATTTCATTGTTTCTCATTGCCATGTAGTATTCCATGGTATAGATAAACCACATCTTCTTGATCCATTCATCTGTTGATGGACACTTAGGCTCTTTCCATGTTTTAGCTATTGTGGAGAGTGCTGCTATGAACATTGGGGTACATGTGCTCCTATGCCTCAGCATTTCTGTATCCCTTGGGTAAATTCCTAGCAGTGCTATTGCTGGGTCATAGGGGAGTTCTATTGTTAGTTTCCTGAGGAACCTCCACACTGTTTTCCAGAGGGGCTTCACCAGTTTACATTCCCACCAACAGTGTAGGAGGGTGCCCGTTTCTCCACATCCTCGCCAGCATCTAGAGTTCTCTGATTGGCTCATTTTAGCCACTCTGACTGGCGTGAGGTGGTATCTCAGTGTGGTTTTGATTTGTATTTCCCTGATGAGGAGGGATGCTGAGCATCGTTTCATGTGTCTGTTGGCCATCTGGATGTCCTCTTTGGAGAAGTGTCTGTTCATATCTTCTGCCCATTTCTTCACTGGGTTGTTTGTTTTTCGGGCGTGAAGTTTGGTGAGTTCCTTGTAGATTCTAGATATCAACCCTTTATCTGATATGTCATTTGCAACTATCTTTTCCCATTCCGTTGGTTGCCTATTAGTTTTCTGGGTTGTTTCCTTGGCTGTGCAGAAGCTTTTAATCTTGAGGAGGTCCCAACAGTTTATTTTTGCTCTTAATTCCCTTGCTTTTGGGGATGTGTCAAGTAAGAAGTTGCTGCAGTGGAGGTCAAGGAGGTTGTTTCCTGCTTTCTCCTCTAGGGTGTTGATAGTTTCCTGTCTCACATTCAGGTCCTTAAACCATTTTGAGTTTATTTTTGTGCATGGTGTGAGAAAATGATCTAGTTTCATTCTTCTCCATGTTGCTGTCCAGTTCTCACCACACCATCTGTTAAAAAGGCTGTCTTTTTTCCATTGGATATTCTTCCCTGCTTTGTCAAAGATTAGTTGGCTGTATACTTTTGGGTCCACTTCTGAGTTCTCAATTCTGTTCCATTGGTCTATGTGTCTGTTTTTGTGCCAATACCATACTGTCTTGATGAGGACAGCTTTGTGGTAGAGGCTAAAGTCTGGGATGGTGATCCCTCCCGTTTTGGTTTTATTTTTCAGGATTACTTTGGCTATTCGGGGTCTTTTGTGGTTCCATACAAATTTTTGGATAGTTTGTTCTAGTTTTGAGAAGTATGCTGGTGCAATTTTGATTGGAATTGCATTGAATGTGTAGAGTGCCTTAGGTAGTAATGACATCTTAACTATATTTATTCTTCCTATCCATGAGCATGGAATGTTTTTCCATTTCTTTCTGTCTTCTTCAATTTCCTTCATAAGTTTTCTATAGTTTTCATCATACAGATCTCTTGTATCCTTGGTTAGGTTTATTCCGAGGTATTTTATGGTTTTTTGTGCAATTGTGAATGGGATCAGTTTCTTGATTTCTCTTTCTGGTGTTTCATTGTTGGTGTATAAAAATGCAACCGATTTCTGTATGTTGATTTTGTACCCTGCAACTTGGCTGAATTCTTGGATCAGTTCTAGTAGGCTTCTGGTGGAGTCTGTCGGGTTTTCTATGTAGAGTATCATGTCATCTGCAAAGAGTGAAAGTTTGACTTCCTCTTTGCCAATTCTGATGCCTTTGATTTCCTTTTGGTGTCTGATGGCTGATGCTAGGACTTCCAGCACTATGTTAAACAGCAGTGGTGAGAGTGGGCATCCCTGTCGTGTTCCTGATCTCAGTGGGAAAGCTCTGAGTTTTTCCCCGTTGAGGATGATGTTAGCTGAAGGCTTCTCATAGATGGCTTTGATGATGTTTAAGTAGGTTCCTTCTATCCCAACTTTCTCGAGAGTCTTTATTAAGAAGGGATGTTGTATTTTGTCAAATGCTTTTTCTGCATCTATTGACAGGATCATATGGTTTTTATCTTTTCTTTTATTGATATGATGTATCACATTGATTGATTTGCGAATGTTGAACCAGCCCTGTCACCCAGGAATGAATCCCACTTGATCTTGGGGGATGATTCTTTCGATATGCTGCTGGATTCGATTTGCAAGGATCTTGTTAAGAATTTTTGCATCCGTATTCATCAAGGATATTGGCCTGTAGTTCTCTTTTTTTGCTGGATCTCTGTCTGGCTTGGGAATTAGTGTGATGCTGGCTTCATAAAATGAGTCCGGGAGTTTTCCTTCGATTTCTATTTTTTGGAATAGCTTGAGAAGAATTGGGATTAATTCTGTGTTAAATGTTTGGTAGAATTCCCCAGGGAAGCCATTAGGTCCAGGGCTCTTATTTGTTGGGAGATTTTTGATCACTGATTCAGTTTCTTCACTCGTTATGGGTCTGTTCTGGTTTTCTATTTCCTCCCGTGTGAATTTTGGTAGTGAGTGTGTGTTTAGGAATTTGTCCACTTCTTCTAAGTTGTCCAATTTGTTGGCATATAATTTTTCATAGTATTCCCTGATAATTGCTTGTATTTCTGAGGGGTTGGTTATAATCAGTCCATTTTCATTCATAATTTTGTCTATTTGGGTGCTCTCTCTTTTCTTTTGGATAAGTCTGGCTAGAGGTTTGTCAATTTTGTTTACTTTTTCAAAAAACCAACTCTTGGTTTCACTGATCTGTTCAATTGTTTCCTTGGTCTCTATGTTGTTTATTTCTGCTCTAATTTTTACTATTTCTCTTCTTCTACTGGGTTTAGGGCATTCTTGTTGCTCTGACTCTAGTTCCTTTAGGTGAGCTATTAGATTTTGGACTTGCGCTTTTTCTAATCTCTTGAAATAGGCCTGGAGAGCAATGTACTTTCCTCTTAGGACTGCCTTTGCCACATCCCATAGGTTTTGAATTGTTGTGTTTTCATTTTCATTTGTTTCCATATATTTTTTAATTTCATCTCTAGTTGCCTGATTGGCCCATTCATTCTTTAGAAGGGTGTTCTTTAACCTCCACGTTTTTGGAAGTTTTCCAGACTTCTTCCTGTAATTGATTTCAAGTTTCAAAACATTGTGATCTGACAGTGTACATGGTATGATCTCTATTCTTTTATATTTATTGAGGGCTGCTTTATGTCCCAGTATGTAATCTATCTTGGAGAATGAGCAATGCGCACTTGAGAAGAAAGTAAATTCCCTGGCCTCAGGATGTAAAGTTCTAAATATATCCGTCAGGTCCATCTGGTCCAATGTATCTTTCAAGTCCATTATTTCTTTAGTAATTTTCTGTCTGGTTGACCTATCCATTGCTGTAAGTGGAGTATTAAAGTCCCCTGCTATGAGCACATTCTTATCTATAAGCTTGTTTCTGTTTGTGATTAATTGTTTTAGATATTTAGGTGCTCCCATATTCGGTGCGTAGACATTTATGATTGTTAGTTCTTCCTGATGGATGGACCCTGTAATTATTTTGTAGTGCCCTTCTTCATCTTTTGTGATTGTCTTTATTTTAAAGTCCAGTTTGTCTGATATAAATATCACTACTCCGGCTTTCTTTTGATTTCCTGTAGCATGATATATATTTCTCCATCCCCTTACTTTTAATCTGACGGTATCTTCCCGTCTAAAATGAGTTTCTTGTAGACAGCCTATAGATGGATTTTGTTTTTTAATCCATTCTGCTACCGTATGTCTTTTGATTGGAGCATTCAGCCCATTTACATTCAGTGTTATTATTGAAATATGTGGGTTTAGAGTCTTTGTATCTTTTGTAGGGTTCATGGTTGTGGTGGTGTCTCTGGAATCTTTGTTCCTTGCAACCTTTCCTTCAGAGGATCCCCCTCAGGATTTCTTGTAGGGCTGGCTTCGTGGTGGCAAATTCTTTCAATTTCTGTTTATTTGGAAAGGTTTTTATCTCTCCTTCTATTTTGAATGGCAGGCTTGCTGGAGAGAGGATTCTTGGCTGCATATTTTTACTGTTCATCACATTGAAGATCTCTTGCCATTCCTTTCTGTCCTGCCACGTTTCAGTAGATAGGTCTGTCACCACTCTGATGGGTTTCCCTTTGTATGTGAGGGCCCTTTTCTCCCTAGCTGCTTTCAAAATTCTCTCTTTGTCCTTGTATTTTGCCATTTTTACGATGATATGTCATGCAGAAGATCGATTCAAGTTACGTCTGAGGGGAGTCCTCTGAGCCTCTTGTATTTCCACATTTAATTCCTTCCCCAGGTCAGGGAAGTTCTCTGCTATAGTTTGTTCCAGGACTCCTTCAGCACCTTTCCCTCTGTCTTCCTCTTCTGGGATTCCTATGATACAGATATTGTTGCGTTTAACTGTGTCACTGAGCTCTCGAATTCTTCTTTCCTGTTTCTGAATCAGTTTGTCTCTTTTTTTGTCAGCTTCTTGTTTTTCTATAATGGTGTCTTCTAAATCACTTATTCTCCTTTCTCCCTCTTCTTTCCGTGCATTGGAGGCCTCTAATTTATTATGTATTTCATTTATCGCTTTTTTTAATTCTTCATGCCTATTTTTATTTTCCATTCTGTCTGTAGCCATAGTTTCTTTGATGTCCCCTATGTTTTTTTTCAAGCCCTACTATTAATTTTACCATTATTATTCTAAAATCTTGTTCACTTATGCTGCTGATATCTGTTTTGAGCAGTTCATTAGCTGTCATTTCTTCTTGGAGTTTCTTTGGAGGAGAGCTCTTTCGTTTCGTCATTTTAGTTAGCTTTCTAGCTCTTGTTGGTTTTAAAGACCTGTTATGCTCTCTGTTTCTATGAGCGCTGCTATATCCAAGAAGACTCTTTGACTTTCCAGGGCCTATCCTTTCAGAGATTGTTTTTTGAATGGTATCCCTCGGTCACTCTTGTTGAGACCTTAGTTATTTTATTTTCCTATTCGTAGTGATACTTGGGACTCTTCACCTTGTGTACTCTAGCTTGTTTCTTGAGGTAGCCCTGGAAAAGAAAACAGACAGACACACAGAGGGAGCAGGAGTACACAAACGCACAGGCTGATTCAACTAACATGCAAAGCGAGAGGGAAAACGAAAAAGTTAATAGAAAAGACGGAGGAGGGAGGGCGAATAATAGGGAGCATAAAATACGTAAAAGGGTCAAAAAGGGGAAAAGAAAAGGAAAAAAGAAGAAAACCGATGGACAAAGAACGGTTTAAAGCATATACCTGGATTTCCCAGCTACAGTTAAATAGCCGTGTGTATGCAGTGCTGGTTGAAGAGCATAGAGAAAAAGAGAGAAGGCAGGGCGAGACAAGGCAGATTTGGAAATAGAATGAACAGGCAGAAGGGATAAGAAGCTTTTTTCAAAGAGGTAAAGGGTAGAATATGGTTGGATAGGTGAGTGAAGGATGCTGGAATTATCCAGAGAAACTATATAGTCTAATTACTCCTGAGAGAAATAGCTGAAAAAGTCGGTAGGTGTAGAATTTACATTTACAGAATGGACTTGTTGTGATTGTTTAAGCAAGCTGGCGACCAGAGTTAATCAGGTCAGTGTTTTGGGGAAAAAAGCGAGAAAAGAGAAAGAAGAAGAAAAAAAGAGAAAAGAAAGGGGGGGGAAAAAAGAAAGAAGAAAAAAAAGGAAAAAAACAAAAAAAACAAAAAAAGGAAAAAAGAAAGAAAAAAAAAGGGAGGAGGGCACCTCTCAGGCAGGGATGGGCGTGGCGTGATCCGATGCCTCAGGCAGGGGTTCTGCCTTGGCGATTGTGGGGAGGAGAGTGACGGTGCTCCAGTCCCTTCTTGAACCCCGCGCTGCAGCTCGCTTTTTTTGGCGTGTCAACTCCCCGTTCCGGGGACGCAGCCGAAGTTGGTTGCACTCTTCAACCCAGGCCAGTTCCAATCTCCAAATCCCAGTCCGCGCGCCCGGCTGAAGTTGCCTTAGACACAGCGTCCCAGACAACCCCCTCGGGCTATTCCAGGCTCCCTGCTGAGCTCTGGGGGCGGAGTCAGAATCACTGCTTCCTTCTCTGGGTCGGGCTGGCGCGCATGCGCAGGGGCTTGCCTGCTGAGTCCGCGTAGCCTGAGCTCGCTGGATTGAGGAAAACCGGGTCTTTCTATGGCTCGTCACCCAAAACACGAACTCACAGGCAAATTTCCCAGTTTTTAGCTCTTTGCCTTCCCTCTCGAGTTCCAGCCAGCCAGGAGCGCGGACGCCCGGTGTCTGCGCGTCTCCTTCAGGGGTCCCAGCCGCCCTGGAGCTACAATGGCGGCAGGCGCGCCGCCGCTCCGAAATCGAACCTCCAGAAGCGGCACAAAGAAGCAGTTTGTGTGCTCAGCCTCCCCCAGGACCAGTTGGCACGAAGGGACGTGGTGTGCAGGTATTTGGCAAGTACGGTCTTTCTATGCACTGAGTGGAGGTTTTTCTGTTTCGGACTCTCTCTTTTTCCCCTCTCACTCCCCGTAGAGGGTAGAGGGGGATCGCCTACCACCCTGGAGTCTCCGATCCCGGCCCAATTTTACCTTCCCCGGTTCGCACTCACGTTAGAAGGCTTCCTCAGTGTATTCTGCGTCCTTTTTCTCCCAGTCTCTCGGTTTTGTAAGGTTTCCAATGGCTTCAGATCTTTTCTGTGTGATGTATGGGCGCGAGTGCAGGTACGGAGCTCCTTACTTTTCTGCCATCTTGCCCCCTTCCTGATTTATTATTATTAGATTACAGCACTCTTTGTGCTATAAAATTATATGGACTAATCAAATGCAAACTGTTGTGTATCCATAACATTACAGTGTTATATGCCCTTCAAGAAAAAAAAAAAAAGAAAGAAAAAAGTGTACTCTGCCATCTTAACCCCCCTCCACCATCCATTCTCCATTCTCTAGTCTTTTTGATTTCTTTTTCAAGTGAACATGTGTCTCACCAACATCTTGCTTCCAGTCAAATTATAGTCTAAAGAATAGTAAAATCATCATGACTTTCTTTTTTTTTTTTAATTTGATAAGTGTTTTTTATTATATTTTTTAAATTTTCAAAACAACAGTAGTGTATGTATGTGTGTGTGTTTGAGACATTTCATGCCATGTTGAAATTGCTACAAATATTCCTGAAGACAGCTCTGTTGATATTTACCATATTCTTAAGAAAATATTCTGTAAAATTTAATCCAAAGAATTAGAAAAGAGAAAATTAAATATACAAAATATCTGTTAGAGGAAACAAAGAAAATGGTAAATTAAGTTCAAGTAAATACTTTTGAAAAAAATAACATAATGTCATTAATTAATGTTATTCTTTTCATTAACTGATAGGAAATTCCAACACACATTTTGAAATTAACTGGATGTTTTTAAAGGTGGCAAATGGTACCTGGGTGGCTCAGTCGGTAAAGTGTCTGACTCTTTTTTACCTTTTTTTTTTTTTTTTTTTTACAAATAGTTTATTGTCAAATTAGTTTCCACATAACACCCAGTGCTCATCCCCACAAGTGTCCTCCTCCATGCCCATCCCTCCTCCCCCCACATCCATCAGTCCTCAGTTTTTGTCAGCATTCAAGAGTCTCTCATGGTTTGCCTCTCTCCCTTTCCCCCACCATTTCCGCCCTTCTTCTCCCCCTTGGTCCTCTGTTAAGCTCCTCCTAATCCTCCTATACGTGCACACATATGATATTTGTCCTTCTCTGCCTGACTTATTTCGCTCAGCATAACACCCTCAAGGTCCATCCATGTTGCTACACATGGCCAGATTTCATTGTTTCTCATTGCCATGTAGTATTCCATGGTATAGATAAACCACATCTTCTTGATCCATTCATCTGTTGATGGACACTTAGGCTCTTTCCAGGTTTTAGCTATTGTGGAGAGTGCTGCTATGAACATTGGGGTACATGTGCTCCTATGCATCAACATTTCTGTATCCCTTGGGTAAATTCCTAGCAGTGCTATTGCTGGGTCATAGGGGAGTTCTATTGTTAGTTTCCTTAGGAACCTCCACACTGTTTTCCAGAGGGGCTGTACCAGTTTACATTCCCACCAACAGTGTAGGAGGGTGCCCGTTTCTCCACATCCTCGCCAGCATCTAGAGTTCTCTGATTGGCTCATTTTAGCCACTCTGACTGGCGTGAGGTGGTATCTCAGTATGGTTTTGATTTGTATTTCCCTGATGAGGAGCGAAAAATCATCATGACTTTCACACATTTCTCTTCACATTTGAAATGTAATTGTTAGGAAATGTTTATAGTTTTTAAAATTAATTAAAATGATACAATTCTTCTAAAAATAGGAAAATATATTTAAAATGTAAAAATTTGGGGCTCTGGAGTGGTTCGCTTTGCTCTGCATCTGACTTGATTTTGGCTCGGGTCATGATATTACAGTTGGTGGGTTTGAGTCCTGCATCAAGCTCAATGCTGACACTGCAGAGCCTGTTTGGGATTCTCTCTATACCTCCCTCTCTCTGTCCCTCCCTTACTTGCACTCTTTCTCTCAAAATAAATAAATATACATTAAAAAATAAAAATAAGAATTTAAAAATTCACACATGAAGTAATATTCCAAATATATCCTTTATCAATAAAGAACAAAAAGGAAAATCCGACTGCTATAATTCCATACTTTAACAATGCTCCAGTCTCTATAGAATGGAGGCAGCATACTGTTTAAACAATATCTTTTGATTAAACATACAACCAAATAGCTCTATATTAAACTTGGTACTTTGCAGATCTTCTTTTTGTTTGTTTGTTTGTTTGTTTTTCTAAGGAAGTGATGTTTTTTTCCCCTTGGCATGCTAATCAATGTGATTACAGGCCAAATCTAGTGATTTACAGGCCAAATCTAGAGGGACAGATACTAAAACATGTTAGCTTAATTTAGAATACATGAATTTAGCAAAGTTTCAGGATATAAAATCAATATACAGAAATCTGTTGCATTTCTAAACACCAATAATGAAGCAACAGAAAAAACAATCAAGGAACCAAATCCACTTATTGTAAACAAAACTCTAAGATACCTAAGAATTCACCTATTCCAAAAGGTAAAAGATCTGTAGACTGAAAACTATAGAAAAGTTATGAAGGAAATTGAAGAAGACTCAAAGAAATGGAAAAGAATTCCATTATTATGTATTGGAAGAACAAACATTGTGAAAATATCTATACTACCCAAAGCAATCTACATTTTAATACAATTTTTATAAAAATATCAAGAGCATTTTTCATAGAGCTAGAACAATTCTAAAATTTATATGGAACCACAAAACACCATGGACAGAAAAGCAATGTTGAAAAAGAAAAGTAACGCTACAGGGATCATGATTCCAAACTTTACATGGTATTACAAAGCTGTAGTAATCAAGACAGTATGATACTGGCACAATCAGACACATAGATCAATGTAACAGAATAGAGAACCCCAAAAATGGACCTACAAATGTATGGACAACTATTCTTAGACAATTAGGAAAGAACGTCCAATGGAAAAAAGACAGTCTCTTCAATAAATGATGTTGGGAAAACTGGACAGCAACATATAGAATAGTGAAACTGGAGCACTTTCTTACACTATACACAATCATAAATTCCAAATGGATGAAAGACCTAAATGTGAGACAAGAAATCATCAAAATCCTAGAGGAGAATAAAGGCAGAAACTTCTTTGGCCTCAGCAGTAACAACTTCTTATTAGACATGTCTCTAGAGGCAAGGGAAACAAAAGCAAAAATGAACTGTCAAGACTTCATCAAGATAAAAATCTACTGCACAGAGATGGAAACATAAACAAAAGTAAAAGGCAAACTTCAGAATGGGAGAAGATATTTGTAACTGACATATTTGATAAAGGTTAGTATTGAAAACGTATAAAGAACTTATAGAATCAACACTAAAAAAGGCAAACAATCCAGTAATGAAATAGGCATAAGTTATGAATAGACATTTTTCCAAAGGAGACATTCAGATGGCCAACAAACATATGAAAAAAAAATCAACATTACTCATCTTTGGGGATACACAAATCAAAAGTGCAATGAGATGGGGTGCCTGGGTGGCTTAGTCGGTTAAGCGTCCGACTTTCGCTTAGGTCATGATCTCGCGGTTCGCGGTTCGAGCCCCGCGTCGGGCTCTGTGCTGACTGCCAGCTCAGAGCCTGGAGCCTGTTTCAGTCTGTGACTCCCTCTCTCTCTGACCCTCCCCTGCTCACGCGCTCTCTCTCTCTCTCCTAGAAATAAATAAAAATATTAAAAAAAAAAAAAGTGTAATGAGATACCACCTCACACCTGTCAGAATGGCTAAAATTAACAATACAAGAAACAGCAAGTATTGGAGAGGATGCAGATAAAGGGGAACATTCTTGCACTGTTGATGGAAATACACCAGTATTTCCAGAGTGGCTGCACCACTCTGGATAAAAGTATGGAGGTTCCTCAAAAAATTAAAAATAGAACTACTTTATGATCCAGCAATTGCACTATTAGGCATGTAACCAAAGTATACAAAAATACAGAATCGAAGGTGTATATGCACTCCAAAACTTACAGCAGCATTATCAACACTAGCAAAAATATGGAAATAGTCCAAATGTTCATCAGCTGATGAACAAATAAAGAAGTGGTGTATGTGTGTGTGGATGGATAGATAGATATTGATAGATAGGTAGATAGATAGATAGATAGATGATAGATAGATAGATAGATAGATAGATAGATAGAAAGAATATTCCTAAGCCATCCAAAACAATAAAATATTGTCATTTGCAATGACATTAATGGTGGTAGAGTATATTATGGTAAGCGAAATAAATCAGTCAAAGAAAGAAAAATAAGATATGATTTCACTCATGTGTGGTGTTTAAGAAACAAAATAGATGAACATGTGAGAAGGAAAAGAAAAAGAAAAAGGGGAACAATCAATAAGAGATTCTTTTTTAATGTTTATTTATTTATTGGGGGGAAGATAAAGAGCACTAGCAAAGAGGGACAGAGAGAGGCAGAGAGAGAATCCCAAGCCCCAAGGAGGAGCAAACTCAGAAACCGTGAAACTGTGACTTGCGCTGAAATCAAGAGTCTGACGCTTAACCAACTGAGCCACCCAGGTCCCCCGAACCATGAGACTCTTAATGATAGAGGACAAACTTAGGGTTGATGGATGAATGTGGATGGGGGATGGATCAGATGGGTGATAGTTATTAAGGAGGCACTTGGGATGAGCACTGGGTGTTGCATATAAGTGATGAGTCACTGAATTCTACTCATGAAACCAATACTGCACTGTATGTGAACTAAGTATAGAAATTAAATAAAATTTTTAAAAGAGGAGCACCTGGGTGGCTCAGTCTGTTAAGTCTCTGACTTTGGCTCAGGTCATGATCTCACAATTCATGAGTTTGAGCCCCAAATCAGACTCTGTGCTGACAGCTCAGAGCCTGGAGCCTGCTTTGGGTTCTGTGTCTCCTTCTCCTCTCCTGCTCATGTGCATTCTCTCTCTCTCTCTCTCTCTCTCTCAAAAATAAATAAATATTTTTTTAAATTTGAAAAGAATAAAATAAATAAATAAAACATGTTAGTTTAGATTTGGATAGAAAAGCAACAATGATGGCATTGTGTTTTAACAGGGTTGATTTCTGGCTTAGTTGCTTACTCACTACTAGACTAGGAATCAAAATGTATGACTATTAGATAGACAAACAGAATTATAAATTCAATTTAACTTCAGCACTTTATCATAGCTCTTTTTTTTAATGTTTTCTTTCTTTTTTTTTTTTACAAATAGTTTATTGACAAGTTGGTTTCTACATAACACCCAGTGCTCATCCCCACAAGTAGTTCTTAAAGAAGTCCTGAATTTAGAACTCTAGTACACAGAAATCAAGTGAGCCAATTTCCCAACCAGACATAAATAGTATGCCTTTCTTTATGAATGAAGAAATCCAAAAGTCTTCTAGTTCAGAGTTCCTCAAAAAACTAGTTCTGAAGAACTGGTCATGCCCAAATTCTTTTTCTATGAGCATTTCCTTCCTAAGCCCCTCATTTTAGTGTTCCCTTTCTAAGCTTTCGTTTGGTCCTCTCTTTCCACTTTCTTCCATTCAGTTATTTGTCCAGAATAATCACTCTATTTTTTTCAGATACATCCAGAATTTCAGTAGGATACAGTGCACTGGACATGTCCCTAAATTTATGCCTCACAAAGATGTGTGTGTTATAATCAATTGAATTGGCAATATTCAACAAAAATTCACTATCAATGTTTTTTAAGTTTATGTACTAGACACTGGAAATATAGAGGATAACAAAACAGTGTTCATTGAAGAAACTCAGTATAGCAGAGAGACTAAAAATAGCCAGTTATCATCGAATATAACAGCTGTTATAGCTGAACTATTACAAGAATAGAAGAGGAAACAACTAAGTTTAGCTAGCAGATTGGAAAAGTCATCAGAGAAAATTTTGCATTTGAAGAAAGTTTTTGGGGCTAACAGGCATTTATTTAGCAAAGAAAGAGGTAAATTGATATTCCTGGCAGGGGAAATAGTGTGTGTGTAACCTCGAAGATATGGAAGAAAAATACGTTTTGGAGGAATGACAAATAGCTTGACCTAGAACATATGGATTGAACAACAGGAGTTGTGGCTTGAGAGGTAGATTCATATCAGGTTACAAAGGTCTGTGAAGTCACATCAAAGTGGTTTTTACTTATCTGTGGAGAATGGGGGATAATTATATCGCACTATGTAACGTGTCATGCTCAACTTTGTGGTGAGGGATAATCGGTAGGATTTTCATAGCATAAACTAATGAATACCTTTAGAACGGTTCCATAATTCACATAGAAATTCTTCCTCCTATATCTAGTTCAAAAGTGCATACATCTAGAAGTTTTTCAAGAGGTAAACACAATGATAAAAATCCTATGCATTGAAGCAATCCAGATGAGGAAGTATTTAAAGGCAGATGTTTGATTTACCAATATCAGTATAAACAGGACAAAGGTGAATACCCCAGTAGCTATTGCATGGGGACAACTCTCTGAAGCATCCTGCTTTTTGTTTGTTTTTCTTGGTTGTTTTTAAGAGTAAAAAATCATGGATTCTCTAGGGTGAAGGAATATATTAGAGATCATGTGGTTCGATCTTCTCCAAATACACGAATTTCTATAGAGCTGTCTACTGTGAGGGAATTACATCTCTGGTTAAACAGATTCAGCAATGTACAGTCAATACCTTCCTCAGAATTGTCTGGCAATTCATGCCACTGAAAGCATTTTCCTTAAAAAAGTAAATATTTTTTCTGTCTTATCTATGACCAACTGCTTCTAATTCTGCCATTGAGAAAATGTTAAAATAGTCTAATTCTGTTTTACCAAACAATTTTTAAATACGTGAGGGCAACTACCATATCTCTCTTTCATTAATGCCCTACTGTTTTTAATCACATACATCCTACTTCAAATTGTTAGAATTAGTACGTCAGAGTTGGATTATTTGCTGTATTTTTCTAGCCCCAGAAGCTAATGTTTCCTTGATGAAGGCTTATTTATCTACATAGTACAGCAAGAAATGAGTGAGCATTTTTATTAGTACATTTAAATATGACTTTTTTCCCTTTCTCCAGAAAAATCCGAGAAACATATGGCATTTGATATTCTTGAGTTTCCTGTCTTCCTAGAGTAGATAACTAGGAACCAATTGTGTAATATGAGCCATCTTATGCACAAATCTGAAACGTAACATCAGCAGGGTAAAGGGAAAACACATTTTTCAGTTGTTCATGTTTGATGTCCCATGCAGAGCAGGATATACGAATGATACTATATCGGCAGGGGTTTGATTATTCTTCTGAATAAATTAATTTCCATTTAAATTTTATACAAATAAGATATGAGACATGTTTTGTTCATGCTTTCAAGACAATTACACTAAGACACTTAAGCAAGATGACATCATGTGATGTTTCTAAATATTTAAATTGGAAATCTACAGATGACAAAACTAGTAAATAGAATTAAACTCTTGTAAAGGAAATGATCCAGATGGACCATTAAGCCATTAGGAAGCTATAGAAGAATGAAAGTGAGGTGGGAAATGCAGTAGAACAACCTTTCTCCATAATGCAACAAATTAAAATGCTAATAACTGTTCAGGCATCATTTAACTGGTCAAACGCTCTTAAATTGCTTGCAATTTCATACATTTGTGCTAGATACATAGACTCATCTCAAAAGGAATCATAGAAAAGGTAAGAGAAGATCTAGTTGAAGTTAACTCAACTACATTAATTATAAATCCAAAAACTGAATAATGAACTAATTGCATTATAAATGTTAGAATAAATTGGTATGATCAGTGTTCCATATTATTTTATCACCTCAGCTTCTATTAACATAAATACAGCCTACTTTTCATATACTATCTAAGGAGGATGGAGAACCCTGAGAGAATCAAATATAAATCAAACAAATGCTAACTCTATTATTACCTGAATTGTTTCTCTTTTCTCACACCAACATACAGGCTCAGTATTTCTCTCAGACTCTCTGGTTGATCTCTGTGGGTAATTACAAAAATCAAACCACTATTAATCCCTGTATCTGTAATTAGACACCGACAAACAGAGTTTTAAAAAGTATTTAATGTTGGGGCGCCTGGGTGGCTTAGTCGGTTAAGCATCCGACTTTCGCTTAGGTCATGATCTCGTGGTTCGTGGGTTTGGGCCCCGAGTTGGGCTCTGTGCTGTCAGCTGTGCTGTCAGCTCAGAGCCTGGAGCCTGTTTCAGTCTGTGACTCCCTCTCTCTCTGACCCTCCCCTGCTCACGCTGTCTCTCTCTCTCTCTCCTAGAAATAAATAAAACATTTTTTAAAAAAGTATTTAATGTTTATTTTTAAAAAAAGTTTTTTTTAAGAGAGAGCAAGAGTGCAAGTGGGGGAAAGGCAGAGAGAAGGAGACACAGAATCTCTGAGACCATGACCTGACCTGAAGTCAAGGCACTTAACTGACAGAGCCACCCAGAAGGCACTTAACTGACAGAGCCACCCAGGTGCCCCTGGAGACACAGAATCTGAAGCAGGCTCCAGGCTCTGATCTGTTAGCACAGGGCCTGTCACAGACATTGAACTCATGAACTGCAAGATCGTGACCTGAGCTGAACTTGGACACTTAACCGATTTAGCCACTCAGGTGCCCCCCAAAATGTAAAGCCAAGCCCCAGCTATTGGTTTAGCTCTTCTCCTGAACAAGTTGCTATCATTGACCTCTGGCTCCATCAATTGGATCTGTTCTGGATAACAAACTTGATAATGAAAATTATAAGAATAGCAGTTTTCACACAATTCAGAGAACATCATTTATGTGTATTCCAATAACTTCCCTGGAGTATGTATGAAATATAAGTAAAGAAAGACAGAGAGCTTCATAGAGGACAAATATACAAAACAAAATTCATTTAAGTGTACAAAGAGAATTATATTCTCACAATATTTTGTTCAATCAATATTTGCTAAATCATTCTATTATACTTAGATTTTAAATAATCAAAATTTTGCAGAACTTTAGATTTTACAATGCAATATTTGTTAAAGATAAATGTCACTGGCAAAGCTACTGTCCAAGCTATGTATAACCTCAGAGTACCGTCAGGACTGTTCAAATAAAAGACAATTATTAGGTACAGTTGATGACACTGGGAAAGGCTATTCAGGTGTATTTTCCTTTCAATAGAAAAAAAATTATATCAAATGACTACAAAAGGAGAAAGATGAAAGGGAAATCAACAGTATTGAAAGAAATACTATAGTTCATAAAATGGTCTTTTATTGCATATATGAAATAAAAACACAGAATAAAGTTTGTTTCCTTCTAATAAAAAAAGCCCAAGTTTAAGAGCTTTCAATATTTTTGTTTAAAATTTTTTTTCAGAAAAGCAAGTCATAGCCTATATTCAGGAAAAAGCAAATTTAATACACTCAAAAATATTTTTCATAATATAATCTCTTAAAACTGTTTTTATGTATTCTCTACCCTATCCAAAATTTTTAAAAGAGAAACTGTACTATATTTAATTTTTCTTGAAAGTATTTTTGTCTTGTGTTTCCATTTTATCACTCAAAATCAGAATAAAATTGATTCATTAAAATAACTGAGCCACAAAACATAACTTATAAAGTATCCAATGTAAAAAACTTAAATTGAATTTAATCAAAACTTTAAAACTAACTTTTACTTAAGAGGAAATGGATGAAATAGAGGAGCAACTTAAATGTACCACAAACGAAAAGAGAAATCTAGAATGTGTGACAATATATAGGGGAACTTCTCTGGTTTCTTCATAAGTTTATTGTCATGAAAATATTGAGCAGCTATTTTAGACTGTAAGAAATTAAGGAGACATAATATAGCCAAATGGAATATGTGAATCTTGCTTGGATGCTGGTTTTTAAAAAATGGAAATATTTCATGGCCAACTGGGAAATATTGAATATAGACTGGATAGTAGATAATACTAACGAATTATTGTTATTTTCTTAGAGGAAATGAAATTATCGCTAGTAAGAAGATGCATGTGAAAGTAATTAGGGAAGAACTATTAAGATATAGGCAGCTTATACTCAAATGGTTCAGTAACATAGGCAGATGGAAAAGTATGTAAAGCAACTACAGGAAAATGTTGACAATTGTTGAATTTAGATGGTAAGTTAAAGGGTGTTCACTGTACTATTCTGTGTTTGAAAATTTTCATAGTAATAAAAGGTTGAGAAATATAAACAACCTTTTTGATTAGGAAAATATAGAGAAATGTTGCTATGTACAGTTATACACGTGTATATGCATACATTTTATATGCCTATTTTGTGCCAGATACTGATCTAGATACCAGGGATGTCCTCAAGAACAAGATATTTACAGTCCCTCTCCTTGAGTGTGTTCCTTTAGAAGTGGTATCAAAGACCAGAAGTTAGTGGAAGATAAATAGATAAGTAAATAAAATTTATTTAAAAATTTGTTTTTATTTATTTTTGATATAGAGAGAGACAGAGCATGAGCAGGGGTGGGCCTGAGAGAGAGGAAGACACAGAATCTGAAGCAGGCTCCAGGCTCCGAGCTGTCAGCACAGAGCCCAATGCGGGGCTCAAACCCACAAACCATGAGATCATGACCTGAGCTGAAGTCGGATGCTTAACTGACTGAGCCACCCAGGTGCCCTAATAAAATTAATTTATTAACATAAGTTGAATTCCATGAAATTCACATGTTTTAAAAGTACAATTTAATGTTTTGGTGAATTTACAGGGTTGTAAATTTTAGAACATTTCCATCATGTATAATTCCTTCTGCCAAGATACAGTTGATCCCTACTCCTACTCCCAGACGCAGACAATATTAATGCATTTTCTATCTCTATAAATTTGCCTTTTCTGGACATTTCAAACAAATGCAATCATATTTGTGTCTGGCTTCTCAGCATATTTTTGAGGTCCATCCATGTAGTATGAATCAGTACTTCATTTCTTCTTATGGCTCAATAATATTCCATTGTATGGATATACAGTATTTTGTTTATCCATTCACTAATTAGTGGACATTTGGGTTCATTGCACTTTGGGTATATGGTGAATAGTGCTTCTGTGAACATTCTTCTGCATATCTTTATACATATACATTTTCTTTTCCTTTCTTTTCTTTTTGAGGGGGGATAGATACATAAGGGTGGATTGCTCAGTTATATGATAACTGTGTTTAACCCCTTGGGGAAGTGTCAAACTATCTTTGAACTTTTTTAATGGTTTATTTATTTCTGAGAGACAGCATGAGAGGGGAGGGTCAAAGAGAGAGGGAGGAACAGAATCTGAAGCAGGCTCTAGGCTCTGAGCTAGCTGTCAGCACAGAGCCCGACGTGGGGCTCAAACCCACGAACCGTGAGGTCATGACCTGAGCTGAAGTTGGACGCTTAACCCACTGAACCACCCAGGTACCCGAGTGCCAAACTATCTATGAAGGTGACTGTATCATTTTACCTTCCTATGGGCAATGTGTGAGTGTGCTAATTTCTCCACATCTCCACCAACACTTGTTATTACCCATCGTTTTGATTATAGCAGTTTTAGTGGTATTATCTAATTTTGATGTTGTTTTATATTTTCTTAATAACTAATGATGATGAGTGTATTTACATGTGCTTATTGGCCAATCATATATTTTTTTGGAAAAATGTGTATTCAGATTTTTTGTCCATCTTATGTTGCAGTTATTTGACTTTTTATCATTGAGTTGAAAATTTCTTTATATGTTATGGGTATGACATTTTTTAGATATATGTAAACAAATATTTTCTTCTGTTTTGTGTATAATTTGATATTTTTGTTTTCTTAATGGTATCATTAAAAGTGCTTAAGTTTTAATTTTGATTAAATGAAGTTTATACATTTTCTTTTTTATTTACTGAACTTAGTAAATGTTTAACAGAAAATATTTTCAGTAAAAGCTATTACACATGACTATGCTATAACTAGTGGTAATCAGAAAAAATATCATAAATTTCTAAATTTCTAGCTAGATTGATGCCCCACAGTTAGCATTAAATGTACCAAAAATTTGAAACCAATATTGCACTGTATGTTGGTTAACTAAAATTTAAATTAAAAAATAATAAAACACTCTCTAGTTCTACAGTGTATTATGCTAAGTTAAATTAAGTCTGTCAAAGAAAGACAGATATCATATGATTTCACTCATGTGTGGAATTTAAGAAACAAAACAGATGAACACAAGGGAAGGGAAACAAAAATAAGATAAAAACAGAGAAGGAGGCAAACCATGAAAGAATCTTAAATGTAGAGATCAAACAGAGGGTTGCTGGAGGGGTAGTGGGTGGGTGGATGGGTTAAATAGGTGATGAACATTAAGCAGGACAATTTTTGGGATATACACTGGTGTCATATCACTGGGTTCTATTCCTGAAGCCAAGACTACACTGCTTGTTAAGTAACTTGAATTTAAATTAAAGAAATAACAAACAAACAAAGAAAATAAAACAAATGTATCAAAAATTCAACATTTGGCACTACATGCATTACTATCCAAAGAGCAACTTGTAATATACAAAGAAACCATATTTATTTTCCTTTTTAAACAATGGGATTTTGATATGTATTTCAAAATGTGTTTCAAAACCTGAATCATAAATATGCATTTCAATTAATGGTTACTCTCTGGAAGGTAGTATAGAATATAATTTAAGAGCAAGATCTTTGGAGTCATGCCTGCTGAGTTTTTTTTTTTTTAATGTTTTATTTATTTCTAGGAGAGAGAGAGAGACAGCGTGAGCAGGGGAGGGTCAGAGAGAGAGGGAGTCACAGACTGAAACAGGCTCCAGGCTCTGAGCTGGCAGTCAGCACAGAGCCCGACACGGGGCTCGAACCCACGAACCGCGAGATCATGACCTAAGCGAAAGTCGGACGCTTAACCGACTAAGCCACCCAGGCGCCCCATGCTGAGTTTAAATTCAGATGCTTTTACATTTTAGCTGTGTGACCTTGGACAATTTACTTTATTGTCTTGTGACACTTCTCTAATTTGTAATATTTGCATAATATAAGGGGCAACTTGGTGTCTCAGTCAGCTGAGTGTCCAACTCTTGATTTTGGCTCACGTCATGATCCCAGGGTCATGGGATCAAGCCCCACATTGGGCTCTATGATGGGAGTGGAGCCTGCTTAAGATTCCCTCTCTCTTCCTGGGCCCCTCTACCTCTCATGCTCTCTCTTTCTGTCTCTCTCTGTCTCTGTCTCTTTGTCTCTCTCTGTCTCAAAAATACAAATTGAAATATTAGAGAATATAATAATAATTGTGAATCGTTGAGAATAGATCAAGTGCTCAGTAAAATAAGTTGTCATTATTAGTAGTATTTATCATTCTTATTTCCTTTTTTCTCTTTTTATCAAAGGAGATACTATATGGATCTTTTGAATAGACTTCTCAAGAGAATATACTGGCTCCCTCCCAATTTTAGGATAACCAACTTCCTGCCTTCTAAATCTGACCTGAAATCCAAACCCGAAACAATCTACCAAAAAGAAGTCATTTTCCTCCCAAAACTCAATCACCAATTTCTACAATAAGGTGCCACATCTATGTGACTATCACAACAGTAGATGTTCCTTCACATGCCCTTTTACTGAAATGAGAATGAAAGAGAACAGAAAAGGGAAAAAAAAAATCTCCCCAGACCACACCCCAAAATTCAATGCCAAAACGAAAACAAACCAAATGACAGCCTGGATATTTCCTTCAGGTCTGACATTGAATAAAAGGAAATTGGTCTTAGATAAAGAACTCTGAGCTAAGTGGCTATAAGTTATACTTTGTATTATGTGATCTTGGAAAGGTTTCCTTTACTACATCTGAGTAATATTTTCCTTCCTATAGTGAAAGGCAACCATTCCCCCCAATTCCTAATTTGTATAACCTCCATTTAATAATCATCAGAGACATAGTTTGAATTTATTGAAACAATATTTTTTCTTGTCACTGCTGTTGTACAGTATTTTGTTGAGTACAAATGTTTATCATGTATCCTTAACACAGATATTAGACTTTGTTTTTCTTTAGGTATATATGTTTTAAGTATTGATGCAATTTCATTCCATTTGATAAGCAGTATTCCTCTCTAAGCTCTAAAGACAAACAAAACAAACAAAAGACCAACTTGTACTGTACTTAAACTTTATATGTACTGGATGTATTTATTTTTGTTTTGGTCCTGAAATCCTCTTGAACACATTTCTTAGACTCAGAGAAAATTAGTTTAAAGTGGGATTTTGCACTATGAAAGTTGCTTGGAAGCCTATAGGAGTCTCAACAGAAATCTTTGAGCTCTATCAGTAATTACACTCTATGTATACAAGTATATTTTGCTCTACTTCAATGTCCCCTTAGGTTATTAGTTTTTTCAAGGGTTAACGTTAAAGATAAAGAGAACAGTGAGATAATGAAGGCACACACTAGTATAACAGTGTAGGAAAGAAGATGAGGACTAAAAAATTTGAGACAAATGAACACTTTGTATAACCTTTTATGACTTCATGAGGAATAAGTAGGAGACAATGGACTTATAGTTTCGATATACATATAAATTAAAAAAATCCAAACTTCTAAAAATGTTAATTTATTTTGAGAGAGAGAGCAATCAGGGGAGGGGTAGAGAGAGGGATCCCAAGCAGGCTCTGCTCTGTCAACTCGGAGCCTAACACAGGGCTCAGTCTCACAAACAGTGAGATCATGACCCGGGACAAAATCAATACCTGGATGCTTAAACTGAATGAGCTACCCAGGCACCCACAAACATTATTTTATTGTTTGTTGGAATATTGTCAATTCATTATCAATAAAATAGCTAAAATTCAAGAGGAAAAAAGTATTAATTTAAACAATTTTTTTTCTAAAAAAACATATCCTTATGAAGAAAAGTAAAACTAAATGAAAAGAGTACCTAAATGAGGAGGGGGCAAGATGGCGGAGAAGTAATGAGCTCCGTACTTGCACTCGCGCCCATGCATCACACAGAAAAGATCTGAAGCCATGGGAAACCTTACAAAACCTGAGAGATTGGGAGAAAAAGGACGCAGAATCCACTGAGAAAGCCTTCTAATGTGAGTGCGAACCGGGGAAGATAAAATCGGGCCGGGATCGGAGACTCCAGGGTGGGAGGCGATCCCCCTCTACCCTCTACGGGGAGTGAGAGGGGAAAAGGAGAGAGTCCAAAACAGAAAAACCTCTGCTCGGGGGGAAAAACCTCCACTCGGTGCATAGAAAGACCGTACTTGCCAAATACCTGCACACCAGGTCCCCTCGCGCCAACTGGTCCCGGGGGTGCTGAGCACACAAACTGCTTCTTTGTGCTGGCTCCTGGTGGCTGGACTTCAGAGTGGCGGGGCGCCTGCCGCCATTAGTAGCTCCCGGGCGGCTGGGGCCCTGAAAGAGCGCGGACACCGGGCGTCCGCGCTCCTGGCTGGCTGGGACTCGAGAGGGAAGGCAAAGAGCTAAAAACTGGGAAATTTGCCTGTGAGTTCGTGTTTCGGGTGACGAGCCATAGAGGGACCTGGTTTTCCTCACTCCAGCGGGCTCGGGCTACGAGACCCGGCAGGCAAGCCCCCACGCATGCACGCCAGCCCGACCCAGAGAAGGAAGCAGCGATTCTGACTCCACCCCCAGAGCTCAGCAGGGGGCCTGGAATTGCCCGAGGGGGTTGCCTGGGAAGCTGTGTCTAAGGCAATTTCAGCGGGGCACAGACTGGGATTTGGAGATTGGAACGGGCCTGGGTTGAAGAGTGCAACCAACTTTGGCTGCGTCCCCGGAACGGGGAGTTTACACGCCCAAAAAAGCGAGGTGCAGCACTTGGTTCAAGAAGGGATTGGAGCACCGTCACTCTCCTCCCCACAACCGCCAAGGCAGAGCTCCCGCCTGAGGCATTGGATCACGCCACGCCCATCCCTGCCTGAGAGGTGCCCTCCTCCCTTTTTTTCCCTTTTTTTTCCTTTTTTTCTTTCTTTTTTTCCCCTTTTTTTCTCTTTCTTTTTTTCTTCTTCTTTCTCTTTTCTCTCTTTTTTCCCCAGAACACTGACCTGATTAACTCTGGTCGCCAGCTTGCTTAAACAATCACAACGAGTCCATTCTGTAAATGTAAATTCTACACCTACCGACATTTTCATCTCTTTCTCTCAGGAGTAATTAGACTATATAGTTTCTCTGGATAATTCCAGCACCCTTCTCTCACCTATCCAACCATATTCTACCCTTTACCTCTTTGAAAAAAGCTTCTTATCCCTTCTGTCTGTTCATTCTATTTCCAATTCTGCCTCGTCTCGCCCTGCCTTCTCTCTTTTTCTCTATGCTCTTCAACCAGCACTGCATACACACGGCTATTTAACTGTAGCTGGGAAATCCAGTTATATGCTTAAACCGTTCTTTGTCCATCGGTTTTCTTCTTTTTTCCTTTTCTTTTCCCCTTTTTGACCCTTCTATGTATTTTATACTCCCTATTATTCGCCCTCCCTTCTCCGTCTTTTCTCTTAACTTTTTCATTTTCGTTCTGGCTTTGCATGTTAGTTGAATTAGCCTGTGCGCTTGTGTGCTCCTGCTCCCAGTGTGTTTGTCTATCTGTTTTCTTTTCCAGGGCTACCTCAAGAAACAAGCTAGAGTACACAAGGTGAAGAGTCCCAAATATCACTATGAATAGGAAAATAAAATAACCAAGGTCCCAATGAGAGAGACCAAGAGATACCATTCAAACAATACTCCCTGAAAGGATAGGCCCTGGAAAATCAAAGACTCTTCTTGGATACAGCAGCGCTCATAGAAACAGAGAGCATAACAGGTCTTTAAAACCAGCAAGAGCTGGAAAGCTAACTAAAATGATGAAACGAAAGAGCTCTCCTCCAAAGAAACTCCAAAAAGAAATGACAGCTAATGAACTTCTCAAAACAGATATCAGCAGCATAACTGAAAAAGATTTTAGAATAATAATGGTAAACTTAGTAGCTGGGCTTGAAAAATATAGGGGACATCAAAGAAACTATGGCTACAGACAGAATGGAAAATAAAAATAGGCATGAAGAATTTAAAAATGCAATAAATGAAATACATAATAAATTAGAGGCCTCCAATGCACGGATTGAAGAGGCGGAAAGGAGAATAAGTGATCTAGAAGACACCATAATAGAAAAACAAGAAGCTGAAAAAAAAAAGAGACAAACGGATCCAAGAACAGGAAAGAAAAATTCGAGAGCTCAGCAATAAGGCCAAACGCAACAATATCCGTATCATGGGATCCCAAAAGAGGAAGAGAGAGGGAAAGTTGCTGAAGGAGTCCCGGAACAAATTATAGTAGAGAACTTCCCCGACCTTGGGAAGGAAATAAATGTGGAAATACAAGAGGCTCAGAGGACTCCCCTCAGACGTAACTTGAATCGATCTTCTGCACTACATATCATCATAAAAATGGCAAAATACAAGGACAAAGAGAGAATTTTGAAAGCAGCTAGGGAGAAAAGGGCCCTCACATACAAAGGGAAACCCATCAGAGTGGTGACAGACCTATCTACTGAAACGTGGCAGGACAGAAAGGAATGGCAAGAGATCTTCAAGGTGATGAACAGTAAAAATATGTAGCCAAGAATCCTCTATCCAGCAAGCCTGTCATTCAAAATAGAAGGAGAGATAAAAACCTTTCCAAACAAACAGAAATTGAAAGAATTTGTCACCACGAAGCCAGCCCTACAAGAAATCCTGAGGGGGACGCTCTGAAGGAAAGGTTGCAAGGAACAAAGATTCCAGAGACACCACCACAAACATGAACCCTACAAAAGATACAAAGACTCTAAACCTACATATTTCAATAATAACATTGAATGTAAATGGGCTGAATGCTCCAATCAAAAGACATAGGGTAGCAGAATGGATAAAAAAACAAAATCCATCTATAGGCTGTCTACAAGAAGCTCATTTTAGACTGGAAGATACCGTCAGATTAAAAGTAAGGGGATGGAGAAATATAGAACATGCTACAGGAAATCAAAAGAAAGCCGGAGTAGTGATACTTATATCAGACAAACTGGACTTTAAAATAAAGACAATCACAAAAGATGAAGAAGGGCACTACATAATAATTACAGGGTCCATCCATCAGGAAGAACTAACAATCATAAGTCTATGCACCGAATATGGGAGCACTTAAATATCTAAAACAATTAATCACAAACAGAAACAAGCTTATAGATAAGAATGTGCTAATAGCAGGGGACTTTAATACTCCGCTTACAGCAATGGATAGGTCAACCAGACAGAAAATCACTAAAGAAATAATGGACTTGAAAGACACATTGGACCAGATGGAGCTGACGGATATATTTAGAACTTTACATCCTGAGGCCAGGGAATTTACTTTCTTCTCAAGTGCGCATTGCTCATTCTCCAAGATAGATCACATACTGGGACATAAAGCAGCCCTCAATAAATATAAAATAATAGAGATCCTACCATGCACTCTGTCAGATCATAATGCTTTGAAACTTGAAATCAATTACAGGAAGAAGTCTGGGAAACCTCCAAAAACATGGAGGTTAAAGAACACCCTACTAAAGAATGAATGGGCCAATCAGGCAATTAGAGATAAATTAAAAACATATGGAAACATATAAAAATGAAAACACAACAATTCAAAATCTATGGGATTTGGCAAAGGCAGTCCTAAGAGGAAAGTACATGGCACTCCAGGCCTATTTCAAGAGATTAGAAAAAGTGCAAGTCCAAAATCTAGCAGCTCACCTAAAGGAACTAGAGGCAGAGCAACATGAACTCCCTAAACCCAGTAGAAGAAGAGAAATAGTAAAAATCATAGCAGAAATAAACAACACAGAGACAAAAGAAACAATTGAACAGATCAATGAAACCAAGAGTTGGTTTTTTGTAAAAGTAAACAAAATTGACAAACCTGTAGCCAGACTTATCAAAGAGAAAAGAGAGAGCACCCAAATAGACAAAATTATGAATGAAAATGGACTTATTACAAGCAACTGCTTAGAAATGTAAGCAATTATCAGGGAACACTATGAAAAATTATATGCCAACAAATTGGACAATTTAGAAGAAATGGACAAATTCCTAAACACACACTCACTACCAAAATTCACACGGGAGGAAATAGAAAACCTGTACAGACCCATAAGGAGTGAAGAAATCGAATCAGTGATCAAAAATCTCCCAACAAATAAGAGCCCTGGACCTGATGGTTTCCCTGGGGAATTCTACCAGACATTTAAAACAGAATTAATCCCAATTCTTCTCAAGGTATTCCAAAAAATAGAAATCGAAGAAAAACTACCGGACTCATTTTATGAAGCCAGCATCACTCTGATTCCCAAGCCAGACAGAGATCCAGCAAAAAAAGAGAACTACAGGCCAATATCCTTGATGAATACGGATACAAAAATTCTCAACAAGATCCTTGCAAATCGAATCCAGCAGCATATAAAAAGAATCATCCACCAAGATCAAGTGGGATTCATTCCTGGGTTACAGGGCTGGTTCAACATTCGCAAAACAATCAATGTGATGCATCATATCAATAAAAGAAAAGATAAAAACCATATGATCCTGTCAATAGATGCAGAAAAAGCATTTGACAAAATACAGCATACCTTCTCAATAAAGACTCTAGAGAAAGTTGGGATAGAAGGAACCTACTTAAACATCAGAAAAGGCATCTATGAGAAGCCTTCAGCTAACATCATCCTCAACGGAGAAAAACTGAGAGCTTTCCCCCTGAGATCAGGAACACGACAGGGATTTCCACTCTCACCACTGTTGTTTAACATAGTGTGGAAGTCCTAGCATCAGCCATCAGACAACAAAAGGAAATTAAAGGCATCAGAATTGGCAAAGAGGAAGTCAAACTTTCACTCTTCGCAGATGACATGATACTCTACATTGAAAACCCGACACACTCCACCAGAAGCCTACTAGAACTGATCCAAGAATTCAGCCAAGTTGCAGGGTACAAAATCAACATACAGAAATTGGTTGCATTTTTATACACCAACAATGAAGCACCAGAAAGAGAAATCAAGAAACTGATCCCATTCACAACTGCACACAAAAAAACCATAAAATACCTAGGAATAAACCTAACCAAAGGTATCAGAGATCTGCATGATGAAAACTATAGAAAACTTATGAAGGAAATTGAAGAAGACAGAAAGAAATGGAAAATCATTCCATGCTCATGGATAGGAAGAATAAATATAGTTAAGGTGTCATTACTACCTAAAGCACTCTACACATTCAATGCAATTCCAATCAAAATTGTACCGGCATACTTCTCAAAACTAGAACAAACTATCCAAAAATTTGTATGGAACCACAAAAGACTCCGAATAGCCAAAGTAATCCTGAAAAATAAAACCAAAACGGGAGGGATCACCATCCCAAACTTTAGCCTCTACTACAAAGCTGTCCTCATCAAGACAGTATGGTATTGGCACAAAAACAGACACATAGACCAATGGAACAGAATTGAGAACTCAGAAGTGGACCCAAAGGTATACATCCAACTGATCTTTGACAAAGCAGGAAAGAATATCCAATGGAAAAAAGACAGCCTTTTTAACAGATGGTGCTGGGAGAATTGGACAGTAACATGCAGAAGAATGAAACTAGATCATTTTCTCACACCATGCACAAAAATAAACTCAAAATGGATAAAGGACCTGAACGTGAGACAGAAAACTATCAACACCCTAGAGGAGAAAGCAGGAAACAACCTCCTTGACCTCCACCGCAGCAACTTCTTACTTGACACATCCCCAAAAGCAAAAGAATGAAGAGCAAAAATAAATGATTGGGACCTCATCAAGATTAAAAGCTTCTGCACGGCCAAGGAAACAACCCAGAAAACTAATAGGCAACCAACGGAATGGGAAAAGATAGTTGCAAATGACATATCAGATAAAGGGTTAATATCCAGAATCTATAAGGAACTCACCAAACTACACGCCCGAAAAACAAACAACCCAGTGAAGTAATGGGCAGAAGATATGAACAGACACTTCTCCAAAGAGGACATCCAGATGGCCAACAGACACAGGAAACGATGTTCAGCATCGCTCCTCATCAGGGAAATACCAATCAAAACGACACTGTGATACCACCTCACGCCAGTCAGAGTTGCTAAAATGAGCAAACCAGAGAACTCTAGATGCTGGCGAGGATGTGGAGACACGGGCACCCTCCTACACTGTTGGTGGGAATGTAAACTGGTACAGCCCCTCTGGAAAACAGTGTGGAGGTTCCTCAGGAAACTAACAATAGAACTCCCCTATGACCCAGCAATAGCACTGCTAGGAATTTACCCAAGGGATACAGAAATGCTGATGCATAGGAGCCCATGTACCCCAACGTTCATAGCAGCACTCTCCACAATAGCTAAAACATGGAAAGAGCCTAAGTGTCCTTCAACAGATGAATGGATCAAGAAGATGTGGTTTATCTATACCATGGAATACTACATGGCAATGAGAAACAATGAAATCTGGCCATGTGTAGCAACATGAATGGACCTTGAGGGTGTTATGCTGAGCGAAATAAGTCAGGCAAAGAAGGACAAATATCATATGTTTGCACGTATAGGAGGATTAGGAGGAACCTGACGGAGGAACAAGGGGGAGAAGAAGGGCGGAAATGGTGGGGGAAAGGGAGAGAGGCAAACCATGAGAGACTCTTGAATGCTGACAAAAACTGAGGACTGATGGATGTGGGGGGGAGGGGAGATGGGCATGGAGGAGGACACTTGTGGGGATGAGCACTGAGTGTTATGTGGAAACTAAAATGACAATACACTATTTGTAAAAAAAAAAAAAAAAAGAGTACCTAAGTACCTTAAATGTAGTCTGAAATTAATTACAAATTAATCTGAAATGAATTATAAAAAAATGATAGAAATAAAAATACACTACTTCTTTAAGTTAATATAGAAAGAAATTTGTATTTGGTATAGGGATAAGTTTATAAAAGAAACAAATATTCTGAATGAAAGAAAATAAATCAGTAAATTGAGATTGAGGGGACCTTGGGTGGCTCACTTGGTTAAGCATCCTAGTCTTGATTTCAGCTCAGGTCATGTTCTTAATCTCATGAGATTGAGTCTCCTGTCAGGCTCCGTGTAGAGCCTACTTAATATTCTCTCTCTCTCTCTCTGTCTCTCTCTCTCTCTGTCTCTCTCTCTCTCCCCATCTTCTCTGCTTGCACTCTCTTTGTCTAAAAAAATAATTAAAATTAAATTGAGATTTATACAAAAGTATTAATTTTGCATTTCAATGGACTTGTTAATGAAGTGAAAATGTAAGCCAGAGATGGAAAAAGCATTTGCTAACATATATCTCTGATAGATGAGTGATACACAGAAAATATCATTACACATTATAACAATAATGAGCCAGAAATGTTAATTTAACAAATGGACTCACTGTTTTCACTAAAGAACTTATTTCACTAAAGAATTCTGTATAGAATTCTTAAATCTATATTTTGTAGACCTCAAACTAATGCAGTTTTAATTTAATTTTACTTCAATAAAAATTGTATTCACATGAAATTATATTAAATTAAAAAATTAAATATTTATTTGTGTTTGAGAGAGAGAGAGAGAGAGAAACAGAATGCATGCAGAAAAGGGGCAGAAAAAGAAGGAGACACAGAATCTGAAACAGCTCCAGGCTTTGAGCTGTCAGCACAGAGCCTGATGCGGGGCTCCAATTCATGAACTGGGAGATCATGACTTGTCCCAAAGTCAGTGGCTTAACCAACTGAGCCACCCAGGCGCCCCTATACTTAACACGTGTGTGTGTGTGTGTGTGTGTGTGTGTGTGTGTGTGTGTGTGTGTGTGGTAAGAATGCTTAACGTTTACTCTTAGCAACTTTCAAATCTATGATACCGTATTATTAACTACAGTCAGCATCCTATACATTAAATGTCTAATACTAATCCTTTTTATAACTGAAAGCTTGTACCTTTTGACCGACAACTTCTAGCTCCCCCTCTTCAAGATCCTGACAAGATCCTATTGTGTCTATTTCTATGAATTTTTTCTTTTTTTCCCTCTTTTTAGATTCCACATATAATTGATACCAGGCATTATTTGTCTTTCTCTGGGTTATTTTATTGACATAATGTTCTCCAGTTTCTAAACTAAAAGTTTGGGCTTTAAATTGAATTATTTATTTACTTACTGTGAGTGTACAACAGTGAAAATAAAAATGATTATTACAATGACAGTTTGGTAAGCTTGACTTGATTTGTGTGAAGATCTCTTCAGTTTTACTCATGATTACTTTTTTAAAAAATTTTTTAATGTTTATTTATCCTTGAAAGAGTGAGAGAGACAGTGAATGAGCAGGGGAGGAGCAGAGCGAGAGAGGGACACAGAATCTGAAACAGGCTCCAGGCTCTGAGCTGTCAGCACAGAGCCCGACGCGGGGCTCGAACCCATGAACCGTGAGATCATGATCTGAGCCGAAGTCGGATGCTTAACCAACTGAGCCACGCAGGCACCCCAAAATGATTATTACAATGACAGTTTGGTAAGCTTGCCCTGATTTGTGTGAGGATCTCTTCAGTTTTACTCATGATTACTTTTTTGCCAATTTTTTTAATCGTGGTAAATATTTTTAAACTATAATATTCATAGGGTACCTGACTGGCTCACTAGGTAGAGCATGTGACTTTTCATCTCAGGATTTTCAGTTTAAGCCCCAGAGAGGGCATATATTACTTTACACACACATAAATGCATGCATGCATACATACATACTAAATCACTTCTTCATCCATTCATCAGTTGATGGCCATTTGGGCTCTTCCCATACTTTGGCTCTTGTTGATAATGCAGCTATAGACACTGGGATGTATGTACTACTTTGATTCTGTAGTTTTGTATGCTTTTGTTAAATACCTAGTAGTGCAATTGCTGACCTGCAGGGTGGTTCTATTTTAAACTTTTGAGGAACCTCCATGCTATTTTCCAGAGTGGCTGCACAAGTTTGCATTCCCACCAACAGTGCAAGTGTGTCCCCCTTTCTCAACATCCTTGGTTTTGATTTGTATTTCTCTACTTATGAGTGATGCTGATCATGTTTTCATGTGTCTGTTGGTCAGCTGAAAGTCTTCTTTGGAAAAGTGTTTAATCACATCTTCTGCCGACTGATTCACAGGATTATTTGTGGGTTTTTTTTTTTTGAGTGTTGAGTTTGCTAATTTCGTTATAAATTGTGGGTATTAACCCTTTATCAGATATGTCATTTGCAAATATATTTTCTCATTCTGAAAGATGTCTTTTATTTTTTTGATTGTTTCTTTCACTGTGCAGAAGCTTTTATTCTTTTTTATTCCAGAAGATTTTATTCTTGATGAAGTACCAACAGTTCATGTTTGCTTTTGTTTCACTTGCCTCTGATGACGTGTCTAGTAAGAAGTTGCTGCACTTGAGGTCAAAGAAGTTTCTGTCTGCATTATCCTCTTAAATTTTGATGGTTTCGTTCTTAAGTGTTCTATAGTTTTCAGTCTACAGGTCTTTTACCTCTTGGGTTAGGTTTATTCCTAGGTATATTATGGGTTTTGGTGCATTTGCAAGTGTGATCGATTCCTTGACTTCTTTTTTTGCTGCTTTATTGTTGGTGTATAAAATGCAAAGATTTCTGTACATTGATTTTATATCCTGCAATATTGCTGAAGTCATGTACTAGTTCTTGCAATCTTTTGGTGGAGTCATTTGGATTTTCTACATAGAGTATCTTATTGTTTGCAAATACTGAAAGTTTGACTTCTTCCTTGCCAAATTGGAGATCTTATTTTTTCTTTTTGTTCTCTGAGTACTGAGGCTAATACTTCCAGTACTATGTTTTATAGTAATGATGATAGTGGACATTCCTGTCTTGTCCTTGACTGTAGAGGAAAGCTCTCAGTTTTTCCCCATTAGAGATGATATTCACTGTCAGTCTTTCATACATGGATTTTATGATATTGAGGTATGTTCCCTGTACCCTTACTTTATTGAGGGATTTTATCAAGAAAGAATGCTGTGTTTTTCCAAAGGCTTTTTCTACATCTACTGACAGGATCATACTATTCTTATTCTTTCCTTTATTAATGTGGTGTGTCACATTGATTGATTTGTAAATTGAACCACCTCTGCATCCCAGGAATAAATCCCACTAGATCATGTTGAATAATTCTTTTGATGTACTGTTAGACTGTGTTTGCTAATAGGATTTTTGCATTGGTATTCTTCAGAAATGCTTGCCTGCAATTCTCCTTTTTAGTGGGGTGTTTGGTTTTGGAATCAAGGTATTGCTGGCATCTTAGAAGGAGTTTGAAGATTTTCCTTCCATTTCTATTTTTTTTTAACAGTTTTAAAAGAGTATGTATTAACTCTTCTTTAAATTTCAGGAAGAGGGGTGCCTGGGTGGCTCAGTCGGTTAAGTGCCCAACTTTGGCTCAAGTCAATGATCTCATGGTTCGTGGGTTCAAGCTCCGCATTGGGCTCTGTGCTGACAGACAGCTCAGCCTGGAGCCTGTTTTGGATTCTGTCTCCCCCTCTCTCTGAACCTCCCCTGCTCCCGCTGTCTCTCTCTCTTTCAGAAATAAATAAAACATTAAAAAAAAACAAAAACAAAAAAAAATAAGTGACTCCATTTATAAATAAATAAATAAATAAATAAGTAAATAAATGAATAAATGAATAAATTTCTGGGACAAATTCCCTGGGATCCCATATGGCCCTGGACTTCTGTTTGCTGGGAGATTTTTAATTTCCAAATAAATTTCTGTTCAATTTTTGGTCTGTTCAATTTCCTTTTTCTTTTTATTTCAGTTTTGTCAGTTTGTATGTTTCTAGCATTGTGTCCATTTCATCCAGATTGCCTAGTTTTTGCCTTCCAGATGCCCAGATTGCCATATAATATTTCATAATATTCTCTTGTAATTCTGTGGTTTTGGTTGAGGTCTCTCATTTTTATATGTTATTTTATTTATTTAGATCCTTTTTCTTTTCTTTTTGTTAAATCTGGCTAGGGATGTATCAAGTTTATTCTTTCAAAGAAGCAGCTGTTAGTTTCATTGATCTGTTTTGTTGGAGTTTTTTTGTTTCTGTATAATTTATTTCTGCTGTTATTTTTATTATTTCCCTTCTTCTGCTGGCTTTAACCTTTATTTGCTGTTCATTTTCTAGGTCTTTTATGTGCACAGTTGTGTATTTGAGACTTTTCTTGCTTCTTGTGTAGACCTGTATTGCTAGATACTTACCTCTTAGGATTGCCTTTGCTACATCTCAAGGGTTTTTCACAGTCGTTTTTAAATTTTCATTTCCTTCTATGTATTTTTTAAATTTTCTCTTTAATTTCTTGGGTAGCCCATTCATTTTTTAGTAGGATGTTCTTTAACCTCCATCTATTTGTGGTCTTTCCAAGCTTTTTCTTGTGATTGACTTCAATTTTCATAGCATTGTGGTCTAAAAATATGCATGGTATTATCTCAGTATTATTATACTTGTTTAGGACTGATTTGTGTTCCAGTATGTGATCTGTCCTGAGAATTTTCCATGTACACTTGAGAAGAATCTGTATTCTGCTGCTTTAGGATGAAATGTTATGAATATGTCTCTGAAGTCCATCTGGTCCTGTGTGTCATTCAAAACCATTGTTTCCTTGTTGATATTCTGCTCAAGTCCATTGCTGTCAGTGGTGTGTTAAAAACTCCTACTCTTATTGTATTATTATCAATGAGTTTTTATATGTTGGTTATTAATATTTATAGATTTGACATAAATATTTCTAATTATTAGATCTTCTTATTGGATAGACCCCTTAATTATGATGGAATTTCTTTATCTCAGTTACAGTTTTTGTTTGAAAATCTTGTTTCTCTGATATAACTATGACTACTCCATTTTTACTTTGACAGCCATTTGAATGATAGAGTTCTATCCATCCCTTCACAAACTGCAGGTGTCTTTAGGTCCAAGATGAGTCTCTTGTCAGCAGCATATAGATTTTTTGTTTGTTTGTTTTGTTTTATTTTTACCATTCTGATACCCTATGTCTTTTGATTGGAGCATTTACTCCATATAATGTTCAGAGCGATTTTTGATAGCTATGAAATAGACATTGTTGCTTTGGGCACAAAAGGGTCAAAGACTCTCATTTAATATATTTTGTAGGGTTGGTTTCGAGTAATGAACTCCGTTAGTTTTGTTTGTCTCTGAAACTATTTATCTCTCCTATTCCGAATATACCCTTGCTGGGTAAATATTCTTGGTTGCATACTTTTTCCATTCAGCATGTTGAATATATCACGCCACTCCCTTCGGCACTTGGCATTCTTTTGTAGACAGATGTGTTGCAATCCTGATCTGTCTTCCCTGTAGGTTAAGAACATTTTTTCCCCACTTGCTGCTTCCAGAATTCTTTCCTTGTCTGTGACTTCTGTGAATTTAACTATGATACGTCTTGGTGATGGCCAGCTTTTGATGAATTTAGTGGGAGTTTTATATGCTTCTTAGATTTTGATGTCTTTCCTTTTCCAGATTAGGAAAGTTTTCAGCCATAATTTGTTCAAATAGTCCTTCTGCCACTTTTTCTCTCTCTTCATCTTTTGGGACTCCCTGATAGGAATGTGTGTTTTTCTTAATAGGAATGTTAATGTGATTTAAGATGTCACCGAGTTCTCTAAGTCTTCATTCATGATCCAATACCTTGTTTTCCCTCTTCTTTTCATCTTTAATATTTTCTTTAATTATATCTTAGATATCACTGATTTGTTTCTCTGTTTCATCCATCCTCACTGTAATTGTATCATCTTTCGGGGTTTGAGCCTCAGTTCTATCATTTTTAATTTTGGCCTAATTTTTAGTTCTTTTATCTCTGCAGTAAAGAATTCCCTAGTGTATTATATGCTTTATTCAAGCCCAGCTATTATCCTTATAACTGTTGTTTTAAATTCTAATTTAGACATTTTATTTATGTCTGTAACAATTAAAACCCTAGCCATCACTTCTTCCTGTTCTTCCTTTTCAGAGAAATTCCTCCGTCGTGTCATTTTGGAGGTTAAAAAAAAAAGGAAGGTAGATTCTAGGTGTGTGTTTTGGTCTGCTTGTGAAGAGAAGGTTGATTAAAAATAAAAAATAGAAATAAGATTGAAATAAATAAAATTAAGCTTTTTTGTATCAAAAAAGCACAAAGGAAGCTAAATCCAGTTTCCTCTAGAACTGAAGGTTTGAAGCTCTCTCTGATCAGTAGCCTTGGTGTGTGCAAGGAGTTTGTACTGGTCTTCTGAGGGAGGGGTCTATTGCTCTGATTCTCAGGCCAACTTGTCCTAGTGAAGGGTGCAAGGGGGCGGGGATTGTTGTAAGTGGCTCCAGAATTCACTTGGTGGCGTTGTTTTTCTCATTTCCATCATCGGCGGTGTTGGGTAGGGTGTGATTATGGCTTTGTCCTGCTCTCTCATCTCCAGAGTGGGGAGCACACACCTGTCACTCCTCAGGAAGTCCTCACAGATTAGCAAACAATCACCTTTCCTGTGTTCTTGGCTTCCATCAGATCACTTCTTTCACCTCTGTCTGTATCCAAGTTTTCTGCCTGCCAGGCGGCACAGCACTCCTGTATTTTATCTCAAGCTCTGCAATGTTTCAAAACCCCAAACTTCAGAGACCCCCAGGACACAGACCTGCTCTGATTCTCTGGGGGAAGTTCTTTTAGTACTGTGGCTGATGTTGGTTTGTCCCAGAAAATGTTAGGGTGACTACACAGTGGTTTGGAATTTATGGTAAATCAAAGTCGACATCAAGGTTTGCTGCCCTCAACCGGCTTCTTTATTCCTATGCTTGTGATTGAGGCAGCTCAGTGCTGCCTTTAGAGTCTTTTGTCCCTGGAGGGGACATATCACCTTTATCAACTTCACTCCATGTAGGGAAACTGTTTCTCCCTGTGCAACCCAGGGGATTCTCAGACCATGTTGCCCACTCGTGAGTCTCTGCTCTTCTTCCCCACTAGAGCACCACTAACTGTTGCCAGGCACAATCCTGGCAATTGCACTGACCTCTGAAACCATATTCTATGCTCTGCTGTTTATAAAAAACAAACAAAAAAAAACTTGCAGTATTTAAACCCACTCCTCCTGCTCAAAGGTTTTAGGGAAGAGTTTTCTCGTGCAATTCCCTGCAGGTGTTTTCATTCTTTTTTCAGTCTTTATCTCTTTCTCTTTCTCTCTTGCTTCTATCTCTGCAACAGGGATCCCTCCGCTCCACAGCATCCATGGCTCTTTTCTCTCCTATATCAACTTTCTGCAGCTCCTATCTGCCATAGGGGGTCATTTTTTCCTGCTTGTAGATGTGCAGCTTTGTTCTCTCAGTCCTCAGATCAATTTCTTGGGTGTCAGAATGATTTGAAAACTCCCTAGCTGTTTTCTAGGGAGCTGTTTTCATACTTTATTTATTTATTTAAAAAATTCCATAACTTAAAAGAAACATGGTGTAAATTTCCTGGAATTATAAAATCATTTGGAATTTAGGATTTGGTAGTTGGTTCATATGTACATACATATAAACAGGCATGCAAAATATTTAGATTTTTTAAAGTTCATTCATTTATTTTGAGAGACAGAAACAGCATAAGCTGGGGAAGAGCGGAGAGAGAGGGAGAGAAAGAATCCCAAGCAGGTTCTCGATGTCAGTACAGAACCCAATGCAGGGCTCAAAATCATGAACTGTGAGATCATGACCTGAACTGAAACCAAGAGAGGGATGCTTATCCAACTGAGTTACCCAGGGACCCATCCCCAAAGTGTTTAGATTTTTTAGGATAATTGCATCCAACTGAAAAAAAAAAGAATCTCAGAAAAAAAAACACATGCAAATCTCATCTCTAAATAGCATAAATAAATAAATAAATAAATAAATAAATAAATAAATAAATATCAAAGTCCATACAATAAAACTTAGATAAAGATAACATATTCCCTGGAAATTGTCTTATAATCAAATGTACCATTTTGAGCTATACATAAAACTAACACACTTCTCTTTCTTTTCTCAACTTAACCATATTTAGAAGAGACACCTTGAACCTAGAAGCAGACACAATGAAAAAAATAGACCTATCTAACAGAAAACTACAAAGCAAAATCACTTATTAGAGTTGTATATACTAATTTAAGAAACCTAGCCAACAAAACTAGTTTAGGGACAAATGGTCCTAACTACCATAGGAGCTTCTGAAGTCATGATTTATACTACAGTCACAATCTTTATGGTTTATTATTAAAGATAAATCATGCCACAAACTATTGTAAATGGTAAAAAAAATCATATAACTGCATCTCTGTAAAGAAATATTTAAAACTATTTAAATAAGTACATTAAAGTTTTGGGTAAAATCATTTACAGAAAACATCTAATTCCCTAATACTGTCATATGTAGTAAATATATCTATTTGACAACTCCCCTTCTGCTCACCCACTCTACCAATTGGTACAGAAAAGCCATCATGATTTATGCAACTCAAAACATTGCCATCTTTGGCATCTCTTTCTCTTCATGAAGCTGTGTCCTCTTTAGCAAAATGTCAATAAGGCCAAGTCCAACCTGTGCCACTGCATTAGAAAAGATCATTTAATTTGTAAAAACCCATTGATTTGTTCCCAGTCAATAGGACAAACTGAGCTGACACAGCAGAATACACTCTAACCCCATCCCACTTTACTTCCCACTCAAAAACACAAGTTTTGGGATATATAACTGAGTTCAACATCAAGAGACGGAAATCTCAGAATACTAGAAATGAAAAAAGAAGTCAAGCCAGAAGAGGCAGAAGAATCTATAGCTAAAATTCAGATCAGAATCTTAAATAAATAGTAATGTTTGAGGTCCTGAGGATTTGTCACTCTCTCATGAGAGGACACTTAGGCTGTGGTACCCATGTCTACAGAGCTGGAACCAGGCTTCAGTGATAAAATAATTTTCTTGAGTTATTGGAACTCTGTATGTGCCATGCTTTGTGGTGATGTCTGACATCACACTACCTATAAGATGTGGGACCCTCAAACCCCAAAATTTTAAAGTGCTTTATAATCAGCAAAACCTCAAGGTAAATAGAACAGGTACATGAAATCATTTTGTGGGAACATGTAAAGAAGAGAACATTAAATGTTCACCAAAAAATCTTAAATGTGAGTGTATTTAATAAGCCAGCATTTCCACACCTAAGTATAATCTCTTGAAAAAGTTGCACATGTTTACCAAAAGACATAGATGAGAAAGTTTATAAAAATATTGTAAAAGTAAAAATATAAAACAATATAAATATTTATCATAGGAAGGAATAAATAAACAAGTTACAGTAAACTCAAACAATGGTATATCAAGAAGTCAATATGCATACTTATAATTTATACATAATTTTCCTATGTATACTTCAAGTAAAATTTAATAATAATATTGAGTAAACTAGATTTTACTATATTGGTATTGATACATCTTGAAAACAATGTAGAGTGAAAAAATTTCAATATAGTACAATAGATAAAATTTGTTAATTTCAACAAGTGACCCAAAGAGGGATAGTATAAACTGTTTATGTATGTACCTATATGTGTCTATATATATATGTATATATATATAAGTATGTGTATATACTTATGTATATATGTATATACTTATGTACATATGTATATGTATGTGTATATATATGTATATGTATAAGTATATATACATACATATTCTATATATTTAGACATATACATATATATCTAGAATATATATACAAAATATATATACAGTAAAACCTTGGATTGAGAGTAACTTGTTTTGTGAGTGTTCCATAAGATGAGCAAACATTTCTAATAAATTTCAACTTGATAAATGAGCAATGTCTTGTAATACAAGTAGTACATGATGCTGAATGTCACATGATCACAGTTGAGTCAATGGTTCTTCTCTCTCTCTCTCTCTCGCAGTGGGATTGTGGGTGATTGTCTCCTGTGCTCAGATGCTCAGTCTCGGGGCATGGTTATTAGCTGAAATCAGTGACTTTTCAGAATGTTAGAAGGTGCCCACAACTAGCACTAGTGTATTTTTTGTCACTTTATAGCAACTATGAACGTTCCTTTGCTTTTTCATACAAGAGTAAGCTTAGGAATGCTTTGTTTCATTTTGAGTCAGGCTGCCTGCAGATATAGACCATTTCCACAGCTGCTTTACTGCCAATTACATTAAATACAGTATATGACAAGAGTTTATTAATACTGTCCTGTAGTCAACATTTGTGTGAGTATATACAGTGGCCCCCATGCAGAAAAAGATTCCATTGAGCCAATAGATAGCAGTGATTCTGTTAGTGATTGTGAAAGCCATATACACAATAATCCTATCACTCTCTCTTTTTAAATGTTTTAATGTTTTTTATATTAAATTCCTCATATGACTGAAGTCTTAAGATACTTATTTTTTTCTGACTGATGAATTTTGCTTAGCATGATACCCTCTAGTTCCATCCATGTAGTTGCAAATGGCAAGATTTCATTCTTTTTGATTGCTGAGTAATACTCCATTGTATATGCATACCACTTCTTTTTTTTATGGAATGCTTCACAAATTTGTATGACATCCTTGCACAGGGAACTTACTAATCTTTTCTGTATTGTTCTAATTTTAGTATATATGCTGCCGAAGTGAACACTATACCACATCTTTATTCATTGATCCGTCGATAGACATTTGGGCTCTTTCCATACTTGGGCTATTGTTGATAGTGGTGCTATAAACATTGAGGTGCATGTACCCCTTTCAAAACAGCACACCTGTATCCTTTGGATAAATACCTAATCCTGCAAATGCTGGGTCATAGGGTAGCTCTATTTTCAATCTTTTGAGGAACCTCCATACTGCTTTCCAGAGTGGCTACACCACTTTGCATTCCCACCAGCAGTGCAAGAGATCCTCTTTCTTTGCATCCTTGCCAACAAATACTGTTGCTTGACTTGTTAATGTTAGCCATTCTGACTAGTGTGAGGTGGTATCTCATTGTGGTTTTGATTTGTATTTTCCTGATGATGGGTGATGTTGACCATTTTTTCATGTGTCAGTTGGGCATCTGGATGACTTCTTTGGAGAAGAATGCCTTTTGCCCATTTCTTCACTGGATTATTGTTTTGGGGTGTTGAGTTTAATAAGTTCTTTATAGATTTTAGATATTAACCCTTTATCTGATATGTAATTTGCAAATATCTTCTCCTATTCTCCTTTTTAGTGGAGTCTTTGTCTGGTTTTGGAATCAAGGTAATGCTGGCTTCATAGAAAGAGTTTGGAAGTTTTCCTCTCATTCCTTTTTTTGAAACAGCTTCAAGATAATAGATGTTAACCCTTCTTTAAATGTTTGGTAGAATTCCCCTGGAAAGCCATCTTATTTTAGGAAAGCCATCTTTTTAGGAATTACTAATTCTATTTCTTTATTGATTATGGGTCTGTTCAACTTTTCTATTTCTTCCTTTTTCAGTTTTGATAATTTAATTGTTTCTAGGAATTTGTCCATTTCTTCCAGATTGGCCATTTTGTTGGCATATAATTGCTCATAATATTGTCTTATTATTGTTTGAAGTTTTTCTGCTGTGTTGGTTGTGATTTCTCCACTTTCATTCTTTTATTGTTAAAAATATTTTTGTAAGTTTATTTATTTTTGAGAGAGACAGAGCATGAACTGGGGAGGGGCAGAGAGAGAGGGAGACAAAGAGGCCGACTCCAGGCTCTGAGCTACCAGCACAGAGCCTGACATGGAGCTTGAACCCACCAACCATGAGATCATGACCTGAGCAAAGTCGGATGCTCAACTGACTGAGCCACACAGGCATCCCTCCTCTTTCATTCTTGATGTTATTTATTTGGGTCCTTTCCTTTTTTGATCAAATTGGCTAAGGGTTTATCAATTTTGTTAATTCTTTCAAAGAACCAACTTCTGCTTTCATTGAAATGTTCTACTGGGTTTTTGTTTGTTTGTTTGTTTCAATAGTATTGATTTCTGCTCTAATCTTTATTATTTCCTATCTTATGCAGTTTGGGGGTTTTATTTGCTGTTCTTTTTTCCACCTGTTTAAGGTATAGGGTTAGGTTAAGTATCTGAGACCTTTTTTCCTTCTTTAAGGAGGCCTGGATTGCTATATACTTCCCTATTATGACCATCTTTGTTGAATCCCAGTTTTGGGCATTGGTGTTATCATTTTCATTGGCTTCCACGTACTTTCTAATTTCCACTTTAACATCTTGGTTAGCCTATTCATTCTTTAGTTGGATAGTCTTCAGTCTCCAAGTATTTGTTATCTTTCCACATTTTTTCTTGTGGTTGGTTTCGAGTTTCATAGCATTGTGGTCTGAAAATATAAACGGTATGATCTCAATATTTTTGTACTTGTTGAGGTCTGGTTTGAGTCCCAGTTTGTAATTTATTCTGGAGAATGTTCCATGTGCACTGTAGAAGAATGTGCATTCCACTGCTTTAGGTTTAAATGTTCTGAATATACCTGTTAAGTCCATCTGGTCCAGTGTGCAATTCAAAGCCATTGTTTCCTTATTGATTTTCTGTTTATATGATCTGTCTCTTGCTGTAAGTGGGATGTTGAAGTCCCCTACTATGGTATTATTATCAATGAGTTTCTTTATGTTTGTGATTAATTGATAGTAGATTTGTGTGCTTCTGCATTTAGATAAAAATGTTTATAATTGTTAGATATTCTTGGTGGATAGACCTCTTGATTACGATATAATGCCATTATTCATCTCTTGTTAGAGTCTTCATTTTAAAGTCTAGATTGTCTAATATAATATGGCTATTCCAGGTTTCTTTGGGTGACCATTAGCATGACAGACGGTTCTGCATCCCCTTACTTTCAATCTGAAGGTCTTTAGGTCTAAAATGGTCTATTATAAACAGCATGTAGATGGATCTTGTTTTCTTATCCATTCTGTTTCCCTATGTCTTTTGATAGGAACATTTAGTCAATTGACTAAATGAGTGAGTACTGAAAGATATTAATTTATTGCCATGATGTTGCCTGTAGAGTTGGAGTTTCTGGTAGTATTCTCTGGTCCTTTCTAGTCATTTTTGCTTTTGGCCTTTTTTTTGGTTTGTTTTTTATTCATCTTTTCTCCTTTCAGAGAGCCCCCCTTAAAATTTATTGCTGAGCTGGTTTAGAGGTCATGAACTCCTTTAAATTTTATTTGTCTGGGAAAATTTATTTTTTTACATTTATTTATTTATTTTAAAAATTTAACATTTATTTATTTTTGAGAGACAAAGAGAGACGGTGTGATCGGGGCGGGGCAGAGAGAAAGAGAGAGGGAGACACAGATTCTGAAGCAGGCTCCAGGTCTGAGCTGTCAGCACAGAGTTCAATGCGGGGCTTGAACTCATGAACCATGAGATCATGACCTGAGTCGAAGTCAGATGCTTAACTGACAGAGCCACCCAGACGCTCTTACTTTTATTTATTTTTGAGAGACAGAGGGAGACAGAGCACAAGTGAGAGAGGAGTAGAGAGAGAGGGAGACAGAGAGAGGGAGACACAGAATTCCTAACAGGCTCCAGGCTCTGAGCTAACAGCTCAAACCCATGAACCATGAGATCATGACCTGAGCCAAAGTTGGATGCTTAACCAACTGAGCCACTCAGGCACCCCGAGTTTTTGTTGTCTGGGAAACTTTTTATCTCTCCTTCTATTTTTTTTTAAATATTTTTTATTTATTTCTAGGAGAGAGAGAGAGACAGCATGAGCAGGGGAGGGTCAGAGAGAGAGGGAGTCACAGACCGAAACAGGCTCCAGGCTCTGAGCTGGCAGTCAGCACAGAGCCCGACGCGGGGCTCGAACCCATGAACCACGAGATCATGACCTAAGCGAAAGTCGGAGGCTTAACCGACTAAGCCACCCAGGCGCCCCACTCTCCTTCTATTTTGAATGGCAGACTTGCTGGATAAAGAATTCTTGGCTGCATATTTTTCTGATTCAGCACATTGAATATATCCTGCCACTCTTTTCTGGCCTGCCAAGTTTCTGTGGATAGGTCTGCTGCAAACCTGATCTGTCTTCCCTTGTAGGTTAAGAACTTTTTTTTTTTTTCCATTGCTGCTTTTATGATTCTTTCCTTGCTTGATTATTTTGAGAATCTGACTATGATATGCCTTGTTGATGGTCGGTTTTTATTGAATCTAATAGGAGTCCTCTGTGATTCCTGGATTTTGATGTCTGTGTCTTTCTCCAGGTGAGGAAATTTTTCCACTATTGTTTGCTCACATAACTCTTCTATCCCTTTTTCTCTCTCTTCATTTTATGGGACCCCTATGATTAGGATGTTGTTCCTTTATCATGAGTCACTGATTTCCCTAATTCTTAAATTGTGTTCTTTTTGTCTTAGTCTCCTTCTTTTTTTCTGCTTCATTGCTCTCTATAAGTTTGTCTTCTATATCACTGATTTATTGCTCTGCCTCATCCATCTTTGCTGCCGTGACATCCATTTAAGATTGCAGCTCAGTTTTAGCATTTTTTATTTCATCCTGACTAGCTTTTTCTTCTTTTATCTCCACAGAAAGGGATTCTAATCTATTTTCAACCCCTGCTCATATTCTTATTATCATGATTCTAAATTCTGGTTGAGACATCTTGCTTGTAGCTGTGTTGATTAAGTCCTTGGCTGTCATTTCTTCATGGTCTTTCTTTTGGGGGTGAATTCCTTGTTTTTGTCATTTTGAAGGGAGAAACGGAAATAACAAAGCAAAAAAAAATTAAAATTAAAATATCAATAGCAACACAAAAAACAGCAATTAAAGGAAGCTAGATGCTAAGTGTGTTTTGGCCTGCTTGTTGAAAGGAGCTTGATATATTAGGAAAAAAGGGAAATATATGAAAATGAAAAAAGGAAAAAAGAAAAAAGGAAAACATTTGAAAATTTGAAAAATTGATGCAAGAAAACAAAAAAAATGAAGTGATGGAAGTAAAATAGCACTTAAAAAAGGGAAAAATATTGCAGAAAAATAAAGAGAAATCATTTAAATAAAATTGGAAAAGAAAAATATTTTTCTCTTTCTGTATTCAAGAATAAGAAAAGGAAATAAAAAAAAGTAAAAAATGGAGTAGATGGACTAGCGAACAGACTGAAATATGATTGAAATTACATCAGTTTCCCCTAAAAGTCAAACTATGATGCACTTTATAGTCCTTAAACTATGCAGGCAGAGAGACTTGTGGTGTTTCTGAAGACCGTGGTTGGCCCAGTTGGGCTGGCTTAGTGTAATGGCTGTTTTCCTCTAAATGGCACTGCTTAGCTTACTGGGGTTGATTGTTGTGGCACATGTAGGCGTGTATGTGCGTGCGTGGCAGGGGTGAAAATGGCATCACCCAAGTACCCAGTCTCTAGTATCAGAACTCTTTGGTCTCCCTGACCACAATCAAGCACCACTCCTTTTTCCCCAGGTTCCATCCACTCCCCACTTTTACACTGTCCATGACTAAGCCATTAAGCTGCCAGGCTGAACCTCCCTCCTGAGTTTTATCTTAGATGCAGCCATGTTTCCTAACCCCTTATTTCTGAGGGACTGCAGCTTTGACCTGTTCAGACCCTCTGGGGGAAGGTCTCATCGAGCAAAGGCTGGGTGCCCGCCCACCCCCAGATACATTCCTGAAACTGTGCTGCTGCTAATGCCCAAAGACTGGCTGGATCCCAGACCGCCCCAGTAAAAGTTCACACGACCGTGTAGCAGCAGCATTTCAGGGATTATAGAACATCACAATACACATCTGGCACCAGCCTTCCCCCTTAACGTTGTCATTCCAGCACCAGTGAAAATGGTTGTTCTCTGGGGTCTGCTAGGGCCTTTGCCTGTGGGGAGGCCACACAGCCTCTATCAAATGTCCTCCCAGCAGGGGAAGTACCTCTTCCCGATTGGCCCAAGGGGCCCTCTCTCTCTGCTCCTGGGGATTTCCCCTTCCCACAAGAGCACCACCAGTTATAGTGCTTCGGAGTTTCAGACTCTGTGCTCTCTCTGTTTAGAGTCATAGTGAAATTTAAACCCTCTTCTTTCTCTTTTCTCTCTTTTTTTCAGTCTATTGTGTGTTCTTCCTTTTCTCTCAAGCTGCTTTTGCGGGGTGTGTTTTCCCATACTCTCCCACCCCCCCATCTCCGTCCTTTCTCTGCAAGCAAAAATAGCTCCCTTCCCTTCTCGGCTTCTCTCTACCCCAGTTCACCTCTCCATGCCACGTACCTGCTGAGCTCTGTGGTTCAGGTTCTGCAGATTTTATGTTAATCCTCACATAAGTTTTCTAGATGTACAACATGGTTTAGTGTTTATCTGGATGCATTTCAGGGATGCAAGATGCAAAAAAAACCCTTCCATACTGTTCCATCATCTTGGCCCCCAACCCTCCTCTCTCTGTCTTCCTCACACCAGTCACAAAGGTTTTCAAAACTAAGCGCAGGTTAGTTGTTCATTTTTCTTTATATTTTGTATTTTCTTTATTATGTTGTATTATATTACAGTATTGTAATCATTTTTATATAAATATTTTTGGGTTGTGGAATGAATCATCTGAGTTTCCTTTTTTTTTTAATGGGGAAATTCGCCTTGATACACAAGTGCTTTGGATTACAAACATGTTTCTGGAACAAATTATGATCCCAAAACAAGGTTTTTATTATGTATACACACACACACACACACACACACACACACACACACACACACATACACACACATATTCTACAATGATATACAGCTAGTCATGAGGTTAGTAACCATGCAGAGTTAGTATAAATGGAACTGTGAAAGCCTCAACTTGATTTAAAATATTCTACTACTATTATAATGGAAAATTTCTGAAATCAAAGTGATAAATACTAGCATTCATTAATTTTACAGACAAATGAGATTTTGTTATTTTATCCTGTGTTCTTTCATTTTTAGATCTTGCAAAATTTAAAATTAACTGTCAATTCAGAAACTCTTTTCCCAAGTTCAGAGTACATAATAAAGTCACCAAGATGAGCCCCAAAACTTCAGTTAATTAGCATCTTTACTAGTATGATGTGCATATTAGGTCACGCCAAGCTGATACCAGGAAATTATTTAAAATAGAACCAAAACCTTCCCAAAAAAATGTGTTTTAAACTTAATTAACATTATTTTACATTGTGTCTCCATTTTTGTATCTAAACAAGTTCTGTAATAATGACCAACAACTGATAAATTCAAATAATAAAACCAAATATTACCCATCTAATAAAGAAAATGATCTCAGCTGAAACATCTTCAATGTTAAGATGAATCAGAAAAGGGAATTTAGGATTTTTCCCAGCTCATTAGAAATTTCAATTAACCAGAATGTCTCATAACCTAAGTACTATTATCTTGAAGGTGGGTTTATAGTTGGAAATAAATCTATAGGGGATATATATTTAAGAAGACACAAGCATTCAAAAAGGATTCATTTCCATATGAATCATTAATATGGTAATTATAAATGGGTCATTTATTCATAGAAATCAGATCCACAGTTCCTCTACTTGGTAACAATTTGTTAATCATGAGTTTAAAGTTTTTAATGTACTGGAAAGTAATAAAACTCTATTTCATTAAGAATTATATTTAATTCAGAATTTGCATTAATCCAGCTGTTCTTTTAAGTCACTTTATTTATATGCATGTTTTCCTCAATTCAGATGCAGGTATTGATTGTTATAGAACATATTTTATATTACTGAGGTTCCAGAGATATCTAGATAATATATTATTAAATTGGGGAGATATTTTATTATCAGCTTTGGCTTTCCAGGCCAGTGGTTTCTAGACTATTGAATATCATAGAGCAGTTATTTTATTTTACCTTATTTCATTTTATTATTTTAATTTTAGATGAATTATGATATACATAATGGTTGGATATTTTAAAGACTTTGAGACCTTATTTTTTAGAGCAGTTTTAGGTTTACAACAAAATTGAAGGATTGGAACAGAGATTTCCCATATACTCCCTGCCCCCACACATGCATAGCTTTCCCCAACATCACTCATCTGAACAGTATATTTTTATCAAGAATGGATCTACATTGATACATCATAATCACTCAAAGCCCATAGTTTATTTTAAGGTCCACTCTTGTACATTCTTTGGTTTGGACATATGTATAATGGCATAAATCTATTAAAATATCATACAGAATATTTTCAGTACCCCACCAAATCCAATGTGCTCTGCATAGTTATGTTCACCTTTTCAGTCCTGACAAGCACAGATGTTTTTGTCTCCATAGTTTTGCCTTTTCCAGAAAGTCATATAGTTGGAATCATATAATAGATAGCCTTTTTAGATTGGCCTTTTTCACTTAATAATATGCATTTAACTTTCCTCCATATCTTTTTATGGCTTAACATTTCATTCCACTATTGTACTGAAAATTAACATATTGTTTAGATGTACCAAAGTTTATTTAATTTACCTTCTGGAAGACATCTTGGTTGCCTTCATGATTTGGCCATTAGGAATAAACTGCAATAAATATCTGTGTGCATGTTGTTGTGTGAACATGTTTTCAACTCCTTTAAGTAAATACCAGGGAGCATGATTGCTAGATTTATCGTAAGAGTGTGTTTAATTTCGGAGGACATCAACAAACTCTTTCCATAGAACCTGTATCATTTTTCATTCCCACCAGCAGCAAATGTATTTCTGTTTGTACCGTATCCTCCTCAGCGTTTGCTGTTGCCAATGTTCTAATAGGCATGTGGTGATATCTATTTGTTATTTTAATTTGCACTGACATATGATATGGAACATCTTTTCATATGCTTGTCATCATCTGTATATCTTCTTTGGTAAGGTCTCTGTGAAGATCTTTGATCCATTTTTAAATTGGATTGTTTGTTTCCTTATTGTTGAGTTTTAAGTGTTATTTGTGTATTTTTTTATTTTTATTTTTTTTAATTTCTGAGAGAGAGACAGCATGAACAGGGGAGGATCAGAGAGAGAGGGAGATACAGAATCTGAAACAGGCTCTAGGCTCTGAGCTAGCTGTCAGCACAGAGCCTGATGTGGGTCTTGAATCCACAAACCACGAGATCACGACTTGAACCCAAGCTGGATGCTTAACCAACTGAGCCACCAAGGTGCCCCTATTTGTATATTTTGGATAACAGTCTTTTATCAGATCCGTCCTTTGCAAATATTTATTCCCAGTCTGTGGCTTGTCTTTTCAGTCTTTTAGCATTGTCTTTGCAGGGCAGAAATTTTTAATTTTAATGAAGTCCAACCTATCCATTATTTCTTTCTTGGATTGTGCCTTTGATTTTGTATTTAAAAAGACATCACCAATACCCAAGGTCATCTAGGTTTTCTCCTATGTTATCTCTTAGGAGTTTTATATTTTACATTTCATGTTTAGGTTTGCAATCCATTTTGAGTATTTTTTGTGAAATATGTAAGGTTGACATCTGCATTCATTTCTTTACATCTGAATGTCCCATTGTTTTTCAAAAATCAGTTGACCGTATTTATCATGGCCTATTTCTAGGCTCTCTATGTTGAATTTATTTTTTCAGGAAAAAAATAAGAAGGGCCTAAACTGGGTTGTTAGAAACATACTGACTATCACATAGTTGCACAAAGGAAATGTTATTTTAATGTCCAAAGAATAGAAAAGACATAACCTCTGAAATAAAATAAAATGAATAATTTTAGTTTTATGTAAAACATCTTACATGATCCTTGCTTTTCTGATTTCACTTCCAGCCAGTGAAAACATCTTCATTTTCATGCAGTAGACTATTAGTTTTTGAGGTTTTCTTACTTTCTAAGGTAGTCTGTGGAAATTAAGGCCTGTGTTGATTAACAATTCAAATGTGTAGGTTCCACTTTTCATCCTTCTCTCATGTATAGGTGTATCTCACACATTTTAGAAAGTGCAATGGCTAAAAGCAAATGAGTAGCCATGATAAAATTTCAATGGGAGTACTGGGAAGGTGAGATGATATATCTGATCCACAAATGATCTGTTCATTATAAAATGTATAGAGGTCAATATTTCTATTATCCTCATTATTTTGTATCCTTAGGAATACAAAAGCTATTTTCATTAACTGTATTCCCAGATTTATTCAAACTGACAGTAAAGGCCTGAAAAATTTAAGTGCCCACATGAACGGAAACCTCAGTAAGTTCATATAAACACAAAAATTTGTTAACGTACACTATGAATGGCAAATTTACAAAATGTACAATATTGTTCTTTATGTAGCTAACAAATCTTATTGATTCTATACTGGATTTTAAATTCTATGCTGAACAAGGAGATTCAGTTCACCAAGTATTTTCAGTTTTTCCTGTGCTTAAGAAATATGTGTTTAGAGCTATCCATTGCCTCTTTTTTTATTCCTCTAGACAAAGGAAAAAACAAAAACAGGATAAAACCATGAGAGACTCTTGAATGCTGAGAACAAACTGAGGACTGATGGGTATTGGGGGGAGGGGAAGGGGGTAATGGGCATGGAGGAGGGCACTTGTGGGGATGAGCACTGGTATTATATGGAAACCAATTTGACAATAAACTATTTAAACAATAACAACAGGGTAAGAATCACACATATATATCTCTTGGGGATTTTGTGAATTATTTTGGAAACTCATGATTTCTAATTTATTTGTTCCTTGAAAAGAAAATTACTAAGTAGTTTTTGAAATCGAACCATTACCTATGTGTATCACAAAGGATTGTAGATTTATGTGGAATTTGGTTTAGTCAGCTCTAAACAGTAACCCAGGAAACTCATTAAGGATCCAGTTAAATATCTCAAATCTGCCTCTCCATTCTTCCTTACGAAAATATTAGACCACCTAGTCAGGATTTTGCCTTTTTTTAGGGCACAAATATATATTAAATAAAGAGAAAATTATCTTTCATATACCAAGGGCCAGAAAAATATCATGATAATTCCTAGTTTTCTTGAATAACTGTGAAGTAATATCTGATTCTGTGTACATCATCTGATTTTTTTTTATTCCTACCACTAAGGTTAATAAGCTGTATACATTTTCTAATATGTGTAAGAAAGAAGTACAGGTAACCCTTAAATAATGTGAGGTTAAGGGTGTCAACCCCTCACATAAGTGAAAATCCATGTATAATATTTTACTCCTCAAAAAAACTATTCATAGCATCATGTTGCCTAGAAGCTTTTTTGATAACATAAACAGTTAACATATTTTGTATGTTATATGTATTATATTCTGTATTTTTACAATAAAGTAAGCTAAGGGAAAAAAACGTTATTAAAAAAATCGTAAGGAAGAAGAAATGCATTTACAGTACTGTGACTATAAAAAATTTACATGTAAGTGGACCCACACACTTAAATCCCAGGTTATTCAAGGGTTCACTGTATGCTATTTGATTTGCTTCAATTTTAGATTTTTTATGCATTAAAAGATTTATGTTAATTATAGTAATGCCTGATGCCTAATTCTTTTCCACCCACTTAGTTTTGAAGCACTGCATTTAACTTTACATTTTCTATCTTCAGTTGTCACAGCGATGGTGATAATAACAAGGAGGTATTTAGGGAATACTTACAAGTACTTTATATTAATCTTATTTAGTACTTTTATCAATACTCTGAAGTAACTACTACTGTAATCCATATTCTAACCACTATTACAAGAAAACTGAGTCTCAGAGAGGTCAAGTAACTTGCTTGGTGTTACTCCACTGTTAAGTAAAGGAGTAGAGATTAGAACTCAAATCTGTCTAAATCCAATGGTTGGGGTCTTCTTACTAATTTATTTTTTTTAAGTTTACTTATTTTGAGAGAGAGAGAGACCATAAGCAGGTGAAGGGCAGAGAGAAGGAGAGACAGAATCCAAAGCAGGCTCCATGTCATCAGTGCAGAGCCTGATGTAGGGCTTGAACTCATGAAACATAAAAAAAAATCATGACCTGAGCCAAGATCAAGAGTCAGATGCTTAAATGACTGAGCCACTCAGGTGCCTCTCTTCCTATTACTTTAAAATTATATGTCATATTCAGGGGAGAAAGCACTGTGGATTAGAAGCTCAATGTCCTGTTTTATGTTCCATCAACCACTTAAGACCTATATAACCTTAGGTTTATCTCTAACTTTCCTGAGCTTCAATTATTTCCTTTTAAAAAATAGAGTAGGATATTGGGGCTCCTGGGTATCTCAGTCAATTGAGCATCTGACTCTTTTCTTTCCTTTAATATTTTAATGTTATTTATTTTTGAGAGAGAGAGACAGAGTGTGAGCAGGGGAGGGGCAGAGAGAAAGAGAGACAGAATATGAAGTAGGCTCCAGGCTGCAAGCTGTCAGCACAGAACCTGATGCAGGGCTTCAATTCATGAACTGAGAAATTATGACCTGAGCTGAAGTCCGACAGTTAATCGACTGAGCCACCCAGGTGCCCCTAGCATCCAACTCTTGATTTGGGCTTGGGTCATGATCTTATGGTTGTGGGATTGAGCCCCACATCAGGCTCTGTGTTTAGCACAGAGTCTGCTTGAGATTGTCTCTCTCCCTCTCTCTCTTCCTCCCCCTGCTTGTGCTCTCTCTTTCTGTCTCAAAATAAATAAATAAACATTAAAAATATAAAAAACAAAGTAAAATGGAATAGGATATTGAATCAAATGAGATCATACATATAAATCACAGAACGCTAAAGTATTATACAACTATAAAAGAAAAGAATAATGGTGAATAAAGAGATTATGCCTAACATTTGTAATATTCCTATATATATATTCCAATATTGTATTTCTATTTTTATAATAATTATTATAATAAATAATGTTGCAATCAACAAAGTGACCCACATAACTTCTCCATTAATGTTTTGTGGAATTACTGGATCATAGCATAATTCTTTTGTCAAATTTTTGAGGAATCTCCATACTGTCTTCCATAGAGGCTGTACCAGCTTTCATTCCCACCAATAGTACATGAGTGTTCCTTTTTATCTATATCCTTGTCAACACTTGTTATTTCTTGTCTTTTATTTTAGGCATTCAGAGAGGTGTAGGTGATATCTCACTGCAGTTTTGATTTACACTACCCAAATGATTAGTGATGTTGAGCATCTTTAATGTGTCTTTAGGACATCTAGATGTCTTCTTTGGAAACAGGTCCTCTGTCCATTTTTAACTCGGATTATTTGGGGCTTTTTTTGTTTTGTTTTTGTTTTTGGTGTTGGCTTGTATAAATTCCTTATATACTTTGGATATTAATCTCTTAACAAATGTATCACTTGCAAATATCTTCTCCAATTCAGTAAGTTGTCTTTTTATTGTGTTAATTTTTTCCTTCACTGTACAGAAGCTTTCTGTTTTGGTGTGGTCCCAATAGTTTAATTTTGCTTTTGTTTCCCTTTCCAAAGGAGACATGCCTAGAAAAATGTTTCTACATCTGTCATCTAAGAGGTTTTCTTCTAGGAATTTCATAGTTTCAGGTCTCATATCTAGGTCCTTAATTCATTTTGTGTTTATTGCTAAGAATGGTGTAACAAAGTGGTCCAGTTTCATTCTTTTACATGTAGCTGTCCAGTTTTCTCAACACTATTTGTTGAAGAAACTGTCTTTTTCCCACTGTATATTCTTGAATTTCTTGTTGTAGATTGATTGACCATAAACATGTGAATTTATTTCTGTTCCATTGAAGTGTCTATTTTTGTGCCAGTACTATATTGTTTTGATTACTAAAGCTATGTATTATATCTTTTTAATATGAAACTTTATTCTTTTTTATTTTTAATTTGTGTGTGTGTGTGTGTGTGTGTGAGAGAGAGAGAGAGAGAGAGAGAGAAGAACAGAGGAAGAGAGAGCATGAGTCTTCATGCTCAGCACTGGAGCGGTGCTCAATCCCATGACCTGAGTCAAAATCCAAAGTTGGACTGAGACATCCAGGTGCTCCAACCGTCGTACTATATCATGAAGTCTGGAATTGTGATACATTAGTTTTTTTCTTCAATTTTTTTATTTTTAAAATTATTTAAAACTTTTTTCCGGTAAAATTAATATACATTATATTAGTTTCAGGTGTACAACATACTGATTAAACAGTTGTATACATTACTCAATGCTCATCCTGATAAGTGTAATCTTTAATTCCCATCACCTATTTCATCCATTGCCCCCACCCACTTACCCTCTTGTGATACATTCAATTTTGTTCTTTTTCTTTTTTTTTTTTTTAATGTCTGTTTATTTTTGAGATAGAGAGAAACAGAACACAAGTCGGGGAGGGGCAGAGAGAGGGAGACACAGAATCCAAAGCATGCTCCAGGCTCTGAGCTGTCAGCAGAGTGTGACACTGGGCTCAAACTCATAAACTGTGAGATCATGACCTGAACTGAAGTTGGATGCTGAAACCGACTGAACCACCCAGGCGCCCCGGTTCTTCTCTTTCAATATTCCTCTGGTTATTCAGGGTCTTTCGTGATTCCATACGAATTTTAGGATCATTTGTTCTAGTTCTGTGAAAAGAACTGTTGGTATTTTGATAGAGATTGCATTGAATATGTAGAATACTTTGGGTAGTATGGACATATTCTTTCTCCCAATTCATAAGAATGGAATATATTACGATTTTTTGTATTAATCATTGATTTATTTCATCAATGTTCTATAGTTTTCAGAGTACAGGTCTTTCACATCCTTGTTTAAGATTATTCCTAGATAAAAGATAGTTGAAAGTGACATATTGGATAAGGGACTAGTATCCAAAATCTATAAGGAACTCAGCAAATTCCACACCTGAAAAACAAATAATCCAGTGAAGAAATGGGCAGAGGATATGAATAGACACTTTTCCAAAGAAGACATCCATATGGCTAACAGACACATGAAATGATGCTCAGCGTTACTCATCATCAGGGGAATACAAATCAAAACCTCACTAAGATACTACCTTATGCAGGGTCAGAGTGGCTTAAGTGAATAAATCAGGAGACTATAGATGCTGGCGAGGATGTGGAGAAACGGTAACCCTCTTGCACTGTTGGTGGGAATGCAAACTGGGGCAGCCCCTCTGGAAAAGTGTGGAGATTCCTCAAAAAGTTAACAATAGAACTCCCCTATGACCCAGCAATAGCACTGCTAGGAATTTACCCAAGGGGTACAGGAGTGTTAATGCATAGGGGCAGATGTACCCCAATGTTCATACCAGCACTTTCCACAATAGCCAAAACATGGAAAGAGCTTAAATGTCCATCAACTGACAAATGGATCAAGAAGATGTGGTTTATGTATACAATGGAATACTACTCAACAGTGAGAAAGAATGAAATCTGGCCATTTGTAGCAACGTGGATGGAACTGGAGGGTATTATGCTAAGTAAAATAAGTCAGTCAGATACCATATGTTCTCACTCATATGTGGATCTTGAGAAACTTAACAGAAGACCATGGGGGAGGGAAGGGGGGAAGTTACAAAGAGGGAGAGAAGCAAACCATAAAAGCTTCTTAAATACGGAGAACAGGGGCGCCTGGGTGGCTCAGTCGTTTGGACAGCCAACGTCGGCTCAGGTCATGATCTCACAGTTCGTGGGTTCGAGCCCCGCATTGGGCTCTGTGCTGACAGCTAGCTCAGAGCCTGGAGCCTGTTTCAGATTCTGTGTCTCCCTCTCT